>OX345650.1:622500-852500 GCA_947044365.1 Petrosia ficiformis | reverse complement strand
CATACATTAAATATTGGTTTGAGACTTCAGCTACATATAAATATATGAACATCATAATCAATAGTAATGTGTCACTATAATAATGTACATATTCTTTGCATTGCAATGTGTAATACATTACTAGTAATTAATAAAAATCGTCTAACTTCATCAGCTTCATTTATTATTCATATATAATCATCTTCCTCATCATAGTTAGGTTTGATAAGGGATTCGTCTTGATTCTGAGGATCTTCTTCATTCTGATCAAGTACTTGAAGATATTCAGGTGTAGGCGATTGAGGGTGAGTTGTGTTTGAAGATATATCATCAGGTTTGATAGGGACTGTATCTTCTTGATTCTGTGGATCTTCTCTAGGAGCCATGTCTTCATATTCAGGTATGGGTGATCGAGGATGAGACCTGGTTGAAGTAACTATATGTGCTTGATTCTGAGGATCTTCAAGTATTTGAAGATATTCAGGTGTGGGTGAATGAAGATGAGTTGTTGTTGAGTAAGGAATTTCATCATAAATATGAATATCTTCTTTTCTTAAATAAGCTGGATTGATTTGAGAAATCACTTGTGAGGATGAACTTAGATAAACCATATTCTGTGACATTATTTCACTACCAGAAGTAGACCTAATTATAATAAAGAAGTTAATTGTGCTAATACTGATATTACATTAATACTATACCTTACTGATTGTTTAGTTTTCTTGTGATAAAAATAAAATACAATAGCAAATATTACTATGATTGCAATGAGAATAGAAATTATGACTCCAAAGGTGGCACCAATAATTGTGGCAACAATTGGATCAGCTTGTGATATTGATGTTATATCAACTTGTGATGTTGATGTTGTAGTAGTCATAGGTGGACTATTCATAGCATCAATAACTGGATTATCACAATCACCAGACATGGTAACAGGTAAGTTACACTCAGACTGTTCAGTACATTCACTATTTAAACTACACCATCCACATTCAAATCCAGTCCCTATGTTCTGTCCTAAACACTCAGAACAACTATCAGCCAGTGTGAGACAATTGTACAGTATAACTGTATAATAATAATAATAATAATAATAATAATGTATGTGATATGTTGTATAAAATTATTTCTAACCATTAACAGTATCTCCAGTACTAATCTCAATATCATAGTTTTTATTGTTAGTCTGTCTAAGTGCAAAGGACTGGGTCTGAGTCTGTGTGTTACCTCCAGTGAATTGTAACTGTTTTATGATATAAAAAGTACTAAACATTTTTAATATTATTACTACTTATTCCTCACCTCATTCTCTATATCACAATATACACTAGTATCATTATTATGAATAGCAGGTCTTGTTTCATCACCAAACACACACTGGTAACTTAATCCACTCAGTGACTATAAAGAACATACATACTATATTGCAATTGTACATATTCTGAAACCCATGCAATTGGATGAATAATGTCAGCAGTATAGTAGAATTCAGTATTAATTAAGTGACTACAATATTAATTAAGTATTCCAAATGATGATGCAATTATGCACAATTTTTAGAACACAAAGCTAAAGTAGAACTTTAGAACACAAAGAACTTGCATTATAACTGGTGCAAATAATAATTACAAATGTGCTAATTTAATTACATTTCTTGTCCTTTAATTGTTTTTGAATTTTAGAATATACCTATTTTTAGTGTCCATTCTAAGTATAGAAATGACATAATAATATTATAATGCTGTATGCTAATACTAAATGTAGTAACGAAGTAGTGAAATTGTCACAGAATTGGTTTATTTAAGTGCAAGAGATTTCTTAAACCAATCCAGCTTATTTAACAAACACTATTATTATGCTTAGGTAACTGTTTTAAGCAAATTTGAGAAAAACGCTCTATGTTAATATTAATTATTACTCCTGAGTGTGTACACATATGAACATTCCACTATCAAAACGAAGCTTGCTAATCCACCAAAGAGGAGGAAGACTCAAAGTAAATACATCAAATACTCAGATGATGGAAGGAGTGGTAAATACAGCAACCACTATTATTTTTTTTAAGATTTGAAAATCATTAAAATTAATATCTCCCAAATCTACAATGGAAGCAAATCACTATTTTTAAAATATGTAGGGTAATCAATTTCTTAGCTGTGATACATAATTATAATTATGTAATTGTGTCAGATATTCTTAATGATGATTTAAATAAAAGATCTTACTGGTGTATTAAGAGTTTTCAATTGCAGATTTTTCTTTACATTAACAGGTTGAGTATAGTCAGTCACTGGTGAGTTCGGTACTAACAAAGGACATATATCTAAGTATGATTCTCCATCTGATAACTAGAAAGACAGAGAGAGAAAGAGAGAGAGGTAGGGAGGGAGGAGGGGAGAGAGAGAGAGAGAGAGAGAGAGAGAGAGAGAGAGAGAGAGAGAGAGAGAGAGAGAGAATGTATACATTAATAATATTAATTATACTTACAGTTAACCAGTTATCAGATCCTCCAGCACATGTTGAATTATCTCTAGTACATGTAAAGTCTAGTTGACACCATCCACACACTCCATCAGTCATAATACAAAGACTGCACCTTTAGTACATAATACATTACATAGTGTTATTAAAGAGTATCTATCATTTATTACTTTGAAACAGAAATACAGTTATAAAAGTAGTAGTCCTCATTAGCTGTGGAGAATGTGACTCCGGAGTGATTATTGAAAACACCAAATCTAATATCTGTTGATAAAAATCATATTTATTTTACTATCTACTTTACTACAAAGTTATAATGTAATTATCTCAAATATGGAAATTTAATTTATATCTTTACGATAAGGTTAGATTGTGGTTTGAGTGTAATAACAGGGCAACCAAATAGATAAAAAGGTATTCTTTTTTGGTGATCATATTTCATTGCTGTCTTTGTCATGTCTGAAACTATTATAGTTATTTGTTTCTTTTGTGTATAACTGTTCAATGTCTTTCAAGTAGAACAGCAATTTGTACGAGCTGTTTTTTCTTATTGCTATCCAGTAACTCTGTGCTCATGTTCCATTAATTTACTGAGCCTCTGGAATGAAGCTACTTTTTTAACTACATATATATTGTACATTGCATATGTGACAAAACATATAGTTATAGAATGTAATGCTGTCTATTGCTGAAACATAATCTCTAGCATGAGGCAAGCACACAGGAGTATATTTCAGTAGAATATACCATGTATGCAGTCTACTATAGCAGGCGTGATAAATCTATTACCATAGTTACAGCATCTACCACTAACGAAACTGGGAAGTGGTACAATATAACACATAACAACCACATGGCATTATATAATATATATATATATATATATATATATATATTAACCCCCACAGAAGGCAATCATAATAAACGATTTGGCTATAACATTATTATGATCATTCAAGTATCATGTTATCTATTATGGACATAATATATGTAATAAATGTCAAAATCTACAACTGTATTAACTTATTTTATAAACTTAAATGAAATTTAATTTAAACTCACTCAATGAGATGTCATCCAGTTTACTGATCACATCAGTAACACTACAGTAATTATCATCATTAATGATAGATTTTATTTCTATATTCTTCTCTTCATTAGTGAATACACAGAAATATTCTTCTCCTGATAATTTAGAAATTGTTAGAGGAGGAGTGAACTCTACTGATATCTGAAGAATAGAAGAGATGAGAATATATAATATTGATATATGTCTTCATACCTTATAAGGTATTGATTCTAGTTCAAGTACAAACTCTGATGGTTCAATAGTTACACTATCAATACAACTGTCTCCCTCTCCTTGAGATAAATATCTTCCACTTGAGTCACTATCCATACAGAATGATCTATGAGAACACTTTCCCTCTAATACACACCATCCACAAATAGAATCAATGGACACACATTCATGACAAGTACTAAGTGTTCCACAATGACTACTTTGTCCTTTAATTATCTAGAAAAGGAATGAAAGGACAGATCTTATTACCTGATGCCTTGTCCTCAAAAACATTTTCATAACTTTAGTTTGGACTAACCAACAAACATTTTATTTTCATATAATTATCCGTCATGTTCTTTTTTGTTTATGTCAAATTTCAATCCATTGTTTCATTATGACATTAAACTATATACTATATTACGTATAAAGTCATCATATCCTAATTTGAGGTCTCCGTCAATATGAACAAATTTTATAATAAACTATCAGGTGTACACAGTATATTTAAAAGTGAAATGTTTATGAATTTTAAACATAGCATTATATTAATTCATCCATTCATCCGTCAGTCTGTCCATCTGTCCATCCGTCCATTTACCTGTCTGTCCGTCTATTTGTCCGTTAGTTCATCCATCTGTCCGTTCTTCCATCTGTCCATCCATCCATTTGTCCATCCATCCATTTAAGTACTGTTGATGGACTTGGCTATACTATGATACAAATTTTGGTGTGGCATTACCGGTGGCTTCACCCAAGTTTTGAGGTTACATTGTGATAAGACTTTACTACACTGTGGCTGACTAACAGCAAACAAATGTTGTTAGTATTGCTAGCAATGGAGAAGCATCTTTGTATAAGCTTTTAAATGTTTGCATGTTATTGTTTTTCTTTCTAATCATGTATGCTAAACACTTACACTATTTGGAGTGAGTATGTACAAAGACTCATTATCTTCTGATATGTGTATTTCAATGACAGGATCATCACTTGCCTCAATATTGATAGTTCGAATATGAATCAAAGAATCATTTGCAAATTGAAACTGTGATAGAGAAATATAATGATTTTTATTACAAAATTAATACCAAATAGTTTGTCATTGAAAATGATGCATTATAATAAAGGTTACATACATAAACCACAGTTCCTATTAGTACTGGTTACATTATCCCTACCTGTTCAACAGCTCCAGTGTGTCCAGCATAGACATATATAATTCCTTCATATGTAACAGAAGTCAGAGAAGTGAACTTGTCAGATAATGAATTAGAGAATATTTGTATTCCTGTTACTGGATCTTCAACTTCCAATGGGGAACGTAACTCTGGTCCAATTCGATTACAACCATTTATTTTCTGTAATATAGAAAAGAAAGATTGTTATCACAATGTATAATATATGTATGTATGTCTTTATTCTCACCTCTTTTTGACCTGGTAGGAATCCTCCTGGACAATTACCAAGACCATCCCTAACTAAATTATTTCCTCCAATACCATTCACACAATTGTCAAGTTTCTCATCCATCATAATATCAATTTCTGTAATGTTGAAAGAGCATACATAATTAATGTCTGACTGCACTTCAGAAATTAGAAGAATTGTATATCCATTTTCTTCTGCTATTGTAGCTGAGGATGAATCTGGTGAGTTTAAACCTTCATACTCTAGTCGAGCCTCAGTATAAGTTGTCAGAGAGTTATCATTCCCTTCATCTGCTGCACAAATACGTGCAATACGTACTGGTGAAGAATCACCCAAATTAAACAGATAATAGACATAATGATTATGAATAAATGCTGTCAAAAACGTTCTGATAGTGAAAACCTGGCTCTCAGCCTGTTTACCAATTAGGGTAAGCTGTAGGGATGAACCTGATGTACTGTACCCAAGTTTACTAATAGATGAAGTAATGTCCACAACTTCACCATCCGAATTTTTTCGAGCGATAAAAAAAGTTTTCATCCATCACTACCAGTCCAATCAAATCTTCTGTCCCTGGTATCAGCACGGATTGTTGTGATGGATTGTTAACTGTGTATTCAGAGCTAAGGTTATCTGATTTCAAGTAAATACAGCTTTCTTCTTGACATGCGAACAAGTCCCCATCATGATTTGTGCTGTTAATTTCCAAGAGTAATCGATTCACTCCTGTTATATTCACTCTCTCTAATAGCTCCAGATTGCCTGCACCTAGTCTGTACAACTTGGTATCAGAGCCTGCAATTACTTGATCTCCAACCAACAATAAGTTTCTTAATGTTCCTTCATTCTGAGTATAAATATATACATCTTGTTGGCAGTATACAGCAATCAATGAAAGTAATAGGAAGAAAATAGTAGTTAAATTCTGTAATGTCATAATGCCTCTAGCTTTACTTGACAGTGAACGATCTCAAATTTCGACTGCTTTTGCTATGAAAAGGACGACAGTGTAACTTGTATGTATTCATCTGATTAGCACAAATTATGAAATATGTTGTAAATTTGTATGCAAGTGTATGAGGATTAGACATTTGAGTCTTCATTGATTGAAAGGTTGATAGAATTATGAAGGGTTCAAAATCAAATTTGAAGATGAGAATTCAGAAATAAGGCAGATGTGTAGTCTACCTGAATTATCAATTGTAGAGTAAAGTATTGTACTGGATGAAGATAGTTATATATCATGGTTCTTCTGTATTAATTTTATTGAAGAAATATCAATATCAATGTCATACGTAGTTTTATAGAAAGACATTTACTGATTTCTGGTGCAAATTAAATTTACGCAAACATGTGAAAAGCCATAAGGAATATTCAGCACCAATTGCAATATTGTAGCCATTATTATATATAACACCAAAGTGAATATAATTTATTACAGTGAAAAGAGAGTAATGTTTAGTCAAACAAATTAAGAGACTATATCAAAACATACATTAAATATTGGTTTGAGACTTCAGCTACATATAAATATATGAACATCATAATCAATAGTAATGTGTCACTAGAATAATGTACATATTCTTTGCATTGCAATGTGTAATACATTACTAGTAATTACGCATCGTCTAACTTCATCAGCTTCATTTATTATTCATATATAATCATCTTCCTCATCATAGTTAGGTTTGATAAGGGATTCGTCTTGATTCTGAGGATCTTCTTCATACTGATCAAGTACTTGAAGATATTCAGGTGCAGGCGATTGAGGGTGAGTGGTGTTTGAAGAAATATCATCAGGTTTGGTAGGGGCTGTATCTTCTAGATTCTGTGGATCTTCTCCACTTTGATCAGGAGCCATGTCTTCATATTCAGGCATGTGTGATCGAGGATGTGACCTGGTTAAAGAAACTGTATCTCCTTGATTCTGAGGATCTTCAAGTATTTGAAGATATTCAGGTGTGGGTGAATGAAGATGAGTTGTTGTTGAGTAAGGAATTTCATCATAAATATGAATATCTTCTTTTCTTAAATAAGCTGGATTGATTTGAGACATCACTTGTGAGGATGAATTTAAATAAACCATATTCTGTGACATCTTCACTACTTCATTACCAGAAGAGGAGCTGATTATAATCATAAAGAAGTTATATATATAATTCTAATAATTTATAGACATTATAATAATACCATACCTTAATGGTTTGTTAGTTTTCTTACTCTTACTGTGATAATAATAAACTATAATAGCAAATATTACTATGATTGCTATGAGAATCAAAATTACGACTCCAGTGGTGCTGCCCAAAATGATAGCAATACGTGATGTATCTGATAATGCTCCAGGTAGATTACTGTTTGTAGATGATACTGTACCAGGTAGATTACTGTTTGTAGATGATACTGTACCAGTTTTATTTCCTGAAAAAGTTACCATCCATTCATCAGTTGTTTCATTAAAGAATAGATTGTCTCCAATTCTGATCTATATGAAGAAATATGTGTATATAATATAATATTATTACGATTGATAAGGACTGAATTTTCATGTTAAGATGATCTGTACACATGAATACACTATATATGTGTCAGGCAGAATATTAATACAAAATGAGGGGAAAAGCAGATCAAAATGTTTCTGATTGTCTGGTTTTGTTAAAAATGAACTACATGTGTGCAGTTATTAATGTAAAAGTATACATTAATAACAGAGTATCAATAATGTACAACTGCAATGAGACATGATTATATATACTGGAACATTTATAAACACATAATAACAATACTCACAGACACAAGAAATGTTCCTTCATCTTTACTTGGAGGTTGACAAGTAACAACCTATATAAGAGATGTGATATATTCTCTATCTAATAATAGTTAAATATACTGACTGTATCAGAAGTACTGTCAACTTGACAGTTCTCATCTCCAATATATACAATAATTTCAGACTTCTCAACAGAATCAATATTAGAACCCTGAAGAATAAAATAAAAATATGATGACATGTGAGTTAGTTACATATTATAATTATATTAGACCACTAAAATGTATTGTGTTAAAGTCACCTATCGTAATTTGTAAATGTACAGTACAAATATAATTATAATCTATTTACATCAGATAAACACCACACAAGTATTACTCCTGGGAAGATTGGACTTATTAATACCTTATAATCATCATATATTTGTTAATATACTTACTTGTATAAGTATAATATCATTTTCTTGTAGTTCACGATCAATAACCATAGAGAATGTTGGATCACGTTGCAGAACAAGTTCAAATGTATCTATTGAGCTATCAGGTCCTGTGGCTCCATCAACTACTACTTCATATTGTATTGCAGTGTCTATAGCATCATTAATAGCTGATAATGGAGTAATTCGAGGAGCAGTACACACTAATAGGTTGCTATCATTGTTCTCTACAAGACACGACTGTAAACAATGAGATGAATTATGAAGAAGGAGAGTGAGTATTATGTGTATGTATAGAGAAGACTCACCTCAGTAGCTATATTAAATCTGGAATCAGTGATTGTAATCATAGGTGATTGTACTACATCAAAGTTACTACCAGTGAATGTCAACTTGATACCTCCACTATAATGTAATATAATATAAAGTATATGATGTTACTTACAATGAATTAGAGTACTTACGCTGGTATTGTTATCTCTGGGTCTAGATCAGTAAATGTAGGGTCTGGTTTATATGTAAATATAGATGAACTATCAAATGCATTATTATTAACCTCTACAACGACTATCATTAAACAATCATCAGAACCTGCTGAACCTGAATAACAGGTTATATATGTTGTGTTGATACTCCTATACGTATATAGGATGGAATATAAATGAAAGATTATTTTCTATATAAACTCACATTACATCACATTCAGTGTCTGGACAGATCTGTCTTTTCTTCCTCCTATTAATACTTTCTCTCATTATTACTCTGGTCTGCTCAGTATTACCAATATCTAGATTGTTACCTGTAATCATCACTTGTGTTGATCCACTTCTTGGACCAAATGTGGGGAAGAAAGAGTCTATACTAGGTAACAGAAACATGAACTGTTCATTACTAGTAGTAGTCTTATTTCCTGAACTGGTACTAACTGTTATATTAATACTATTACTGTCTTCAGTAGTACTGTTATTAGTGTCTATATTACATACAATCCTTTCTCCTGTCCTGTACTGTTCCTCAATAGGAGTACACACATGAGAACCAATAGTAACAGATACGATATCAGAGAACTGTGCTCCTAAGTTGGTACCAGTGATAGTAATAGTTGTTCCTCTTTGAGGTGGACCATTCACGGGATCAAAACTTGTGATAACTGGATCATCACAATCACCAGACATGGTAACAGGTAAGTTACACTCAGATCGTTCGGTACATTCACTATTTGAACTACACCATCCACATTCAAATCCAGTCCCTATGTTCTGTCCTAAACACTCAGAACAACTATCAGCCAGTGTGAGACAATTGTACAGTATAACTGTATAATAATAATGATAATAATGTATGCGATATGTTGTATATAATTATTATCATGTATTACTAACCATTAACAGTATCTCCAGCACTAATCTCAATATCGTAGTTTGTATTGTTAGTCTGTCTAAGTGCAAAGGACTGGGTCTGAGTCTGTGTATTACTTCCAGTGAATTGTAACTGTTTTATGATATAAAAAGTACTAAACACTTTCATTATTATTACTACTTATTCCTCACCTCATTCTCTATTTCACAATATACACTAGTATCATTATTATGAATAGCAGGTCTTGTTTCATCACCAAACACACACTGGTAACTTAATCCACTCAGTGACTATACAATGCGAAGAAGAAAATACATAATTTATACACTATATTGCAATTGTACACAATTATGTGAAACTCATGCAATTAAATGAATATTGTCAGCAGTAGTAGCCACTCATGAATTGATAAGTCAACAGAATGTACAATATCTATATTTAGTAACACACATAATAATTATTATATGGATGTGTAATGGGAGAATGTATGATTGTATAATATAGTAAACAGATAGTAGGGGAACTTTCGTGTGTGTTGATATTACCATAGCAACTATACATTAAATTGTATACAATTAGAAGATACATATTTATGTCTGACAGTCTCACTGATGGTTTTGATAAAAAGATCTTACTGGTGTATTAAGTGTTGTTAATTGAATATCTTTCTTTAAATCAACAGGTTGAGTATAGTCAGTCACTGGTGAATTAGGTACTAGCAAAGGACATATATCTAAATATGTTTCTCCTTCTGATTGCTAGAGAAAGAGATAGAGAGTGAGTTCTATTTTATTAATGTACTTTCTAGTACTTAATCTCTACTCGATGTCGCTAATGTATGGCTAAAATAAACTAATATTATAATAATTATATATCATTGCAAAAATAAAATTGCCATATATTGGTTAGTACAGTTATAAGGATGCAAATTATAATTAAAATTGATGTTTGTTATGAGTTATGAGACTGACAAGGTGATTACATGTGCTATATGTGACCTTTTTCCAAATACACTGCAAAAAATGGAATTGTTAAAACAACAAATGCATTGGTTAGTACAGTTGCACGGATGCAAATTAAATATAATAGTCACACAGGTTGTTGTCATGACTGCATGAAAGAAGATACTTGTACTATAATCAATTATCATGTCCAATATCTCATATTAGATGCACAAAGAAGGTTTGGAAATGTAACATAATTTGATTAAAATGTTATTCTGTTTGTTTGCACATCTAATAGAAATTGATTATAATTACATATATGTCACCATGCAGTCATAACAACCTACACAACCAATTAAATTACAATTTCCACTATTCCTTGCAACTATACTAACCAATAAATTACTTATTTTATTCTTGCAGTGTAGAAATGATTTGATTAAATGGTTGCATAGGTTTCTAAACCTTGTTTCAATTTCTGCATCTAATATTATGATATTAGACAGTATAGTAATTGGTAGGTAATTATATTCTTTGCAACTGTAATTAATAGTTACTTTAATACTGCTGTGGTACATACGAAAGCTAACAATTATTCTTCTCTCACTTATATAATTATCTTATTTCTTTTCTAGTCTCATCTACAATCTACTTCTTTGGTATTCTAATTGAAATACATCACCATCATAGCATTGCTTGTTTTTGCTTCCCCAAAGAGATTATTTTTTTATATATCTTAACTTACCTTTGTTATAATATAAATAATTGCAAGTATTGAAATCAGCATTGATTCTGATTTCACAAGATCTAAGAGTGAATTAAGACTAGGTTATAACTAGCAGCTAACATAAATGAACAAAGAAAAGATCAAGATCAATCTGTGATCTTTTCTTGGTAGTATTAATTATACTTACAGTTAACCAGTTATCAGATCCTCCAGTACATGTTGAATTATCTCCAGTACATGTAAAGTCTAGTTGACACCATCCACACACTCCATCAGTCATAACACATTCACTACATCTATGAACAGAAAGTAATGGATATGATATTAGTAAGAAGTCAAAATGTATTTATAATGTGATATTATTTCGCCGTTTAATACTTTGAGAAACTCATAATTTTTGAAGAAGTGAAATTATTGATAGTAAATAGCAAATCAACTCTACATAGCAAATTGGATAAATGCATGTTTCATTTTCATTCTTATCCATTCTTGGTTTATCTATCCTATCTGTATAGAGAATGCAATTTCAGATTGTGTATACATAATAATTATTATCTCTATTGTGAATGCAAATTTCCTATCAGGTATGCAACTGTAATAATTGACTAGTAAAATGATTTATTGGGCTTTAATAATTGATTCAGAAGCTGTATGATACAAGATTACATACAGTTAAGAAATGATAGGTATGGAGTACGATAGTGGGTGACTGATAATACAAAGGATATGCATACATTAGTACAAAGCAGGCTGACCTTTATTATAGCACTTCATATCAGCATTAAAGAAATATAATGTGACATGCAATTCATGTAATAAAGTGAAAGGGTATATAGTGGAAAATGTAATAGTGTGTATGCTTTATTCCACTATATACATCTAGGTATTTAACTCACTTGGAAACTAAAGAACAATTATAGAAGATATACTCTTCATCAACAGTGATAAACTGGATATTAGTTCGATTATTAAACACTCCAAAAGTAGTACCTGATATATACAAAAATAAATTAATAAATAACTATAACTGTAATACTATAACCTATAATTACACATGACACTTCACTAGAGATATGTTCACATATGTGTTTTAAACTCACTCAATGAGATGTCATCCAGTTTACTGATCACATCAGTAATGCTACAGTAATTATCATCATCAATGATAGATTTTATTTCTATTTTCTTATCTTCATTAGTGAATACACAGAAATATTCTTCTCCTGATAATTTAGAAATTGTTAGAGGAGGAGTGAACTCTACTGATATCTAAAGAATAGAAGAGATGAGGAATATATAATATTGATATATGTCTTCATACCTTATAAGGTATTGATTCTAGTTCAAGTACAAACTCTGATGGTTTAATAGTCACACTATCAACACAACTGTCTCCCTCTCCTTGAGATAAATATCTTCCACTTGAGTCACTATCCATACAGAATGAACTACGAGAACACTTTCTCTCTAATACACACCATCCACACAATGGATCACCCAAACTAACACACTCATCACAACTAGTAGAACTTGAACAATTCTCTAATTTCAGACCTCCAATTTGTTCAAGTGTAGGTTCTGGATTAGTGGTTGTAAAGTAAACATATTCTGAGTCTTGTGACCAAATGATATTATTAACCTCACTATCTACTTCAACCTCACTCAGGAGTATTAGTGATCCATTAATCCAGTGATACTGTGTGACAAGATAATAATATTTATTGTATAATTATATTATTATATCATTCACTCACTTTGTCAATATAATATTTACTATTAGTAGTAAATCCAACATATAACAGGTTAATATTATCAGCAGTAAGTGCTAGAGTAGCAATCAATCCATCTAATACTGTACTGTTAAGATTAAGATCATCTGATGAGAGGGAATCTGATGGAGCAATAGCTGTTGGTTCAGTAGCAAAATTACACTATACAAATAAAAATAATCTCACACTCAATAAATAATATGTTATCAGACTTACTACAGTAGGAGAATTAGAGAATACTGAAATACATGATGTTTGATTATTTGGAACCCATTGTACATTCTTATTATCTGATCCTTCTACTACACAGGTCTGATATGAACTGTCCATCATAGAGTTAATATCTGATAGATTATATGAACACACTCTACTTGCACCATTAGCTGTCTGTCCTATTATTAATGTCTCTTCATTGAACACTGAGATACCTCTAATATTGATACTGCTGGTGGAGTCACCTCCACAGACTAATACTAGTTCATATTGTGAATCAAATGAATTACTCTGACTGATATTACACACTCTGATGATACGAAGTTCTCGTACAGAACCACCAGTTGTATCCGACACAACATAGTATGCATAACCTGACTGGAAGAATCCATAATAGAAATCACGACCTTCATTTTGTTGAAATCCAGTTGATGGATCAATTATTACTGATCTATCTACAGACTGACTTCCAGCAAACCCATACTCACTGTAACCAATTCTATCACCACCAGATCCTCCTATTGCTCCATAACTACCTATATAGAATCTCTGTCCATCAGTGCCAGGAGTAGTGAACAGTGCACTAATAGAATCGCCAACTATACCATTCACAGTTAAACTAGGATCATCATTGATATTAGATCCATTTATAACTGAACAGTCACCATATTCTAAACACACTACTAACCATTGACCATTCTGTGTAGTAGTCAATCCTATTACTACACTCTCTAGAGATACACTTTGTTGTTGTACTAAATCAAATGAATACAGGTAGACAGTATTATCACTATTAGCAAACACTTTCCCTCCACCTGTAGATATGTGATTAGCAGATAGAGTGACAGGAGACAGCTCACACAGTACTAGTGAACAAAAGCAGAGAAGACAGATAGCTCTTCTTAGCATCTTTCACTCCAATAATTAATTGAACTGGAATGCAAACATTACAGTTTATTTCACATAGAATCATAATAGGAAGAAAATTGTAGTTAATGTCCTAAAGATGCTATGAAGAGCTCTCTACTTGACAGTAAATGATCTACAATATTAAATTTACTGCTTTTGCTGTGGAAAGAAAGTGACACAGCCGGACAGGTATAACTTGTAATCATCTTACAAATTATTCACCATTTTGATGATCCAATACATAAATAATACATTGTAAATTAATAGTCAACAGTAGAAGATTTAGAAAATGTAGATATTTGAGTCTTCAAGAGGGGTTGATAGAATTATGAAAGGCATTGTGATGCTCAAAATCAAATTTGAAGACTTGAATTCAGTTGTGCAGATATAAGATTTTTTAATGGCAGATATGTAGTCTAGCTTGAGTATCAATTGTTGAGTAAAGTATCGTACTAAATCAAGATAGAAGTATATCATGGTTCTTTCATATTAATATCAATGTCATGATTTTATAGAAAAGATAGTTACTGATCTTATTACTGAATAGTAAAGAAAAAGAAGTAGTACTGTTAGAATGGAAATAGCTTTTAGTTCAAGAATTTCTGGTAGAACATTAATTATACACTGGGTTAAATTTGTTTCATTCAGAACAGACATCTGAATAGCCGTAATGATAATGGTATCACTTTCAGTTTAGATAGTAACTTCAAAAGCTAAAGGAATATTAATATTAATAATTTATTATTACAGCACCAATTGCAGTATTGTAGCAGCATTAAAATGAGTACATTACAGTAGAAGTAATTATAATGTAGAGAGAAGGCTCACCTCAGTAGCCATATTAAATCTGGAATCATTGATTGTAATCATAGGAGATTGTACTACATCAAAGTTACTATATACCAGTGAATGTCAACTTGATACCTCCACTGTAATGTAAAACACATGATCTTACCTACAATGAATTAGAGTACTTATGGTGGTATTGTTGTATCTGGGTCTAGATTGGTAAATATAGATGAACACATTATTATTAACTTAGATAGTAACTTCAAAAGCGCACTATATATAGAGGAATATAAACATGAAACACTCTCAAATGTGCTTCAGGAGATGATAAAAATTAAAGAAATTTTGTATTTGATAGTAGGGTATATCCAATTTTTAATGGACAATTTCCAGTTGATTATGGGATATTGTAGCCACAATATATACACAAAAGTGAGTACATTACAGTAGGAGTAATGTTAAGTGGAATGGATAAAGAAATCAGATAAAAACACAGATTAAATAATGATTTGAGACTTCAGCTACATATTATAGAGTACTAATTATATGAATATCAAAGTCAACAGTAATTATTACTATATAATATTACAATATGTAGCTTTTAAATTATTCATATTATGTAGTTATCCTCCTCATCACAGTTTGGGGATTCTTCTTCTTCACTCTGATGAATTATTTGAAGATATTCAGTTGTGGGTGAATGAAGATGAGTTGTTGCTGAGTAAGGAATTTCATCATAAACATGAATATCTTCTTTCCTTAAATAAGCTGGATTGATTTGAGAAGTCACTTGGGAGGTTGAACTAGTCTGTGTCATTTCCACTACTTCATTACCAGAACATGAGCTAATTATAATCATAAAGATGTTTTACTAATAATAATATATAGACATTATCATACCTTAGTTTCTTGTGATAAAAATAAATTACAATAGCAAATATTACTATGATTGCTATGAGTAACAAAATTATGACTCCAGAGACGGCACCAATAATTATAGCAACAAATGGATCAGCTTGTGCTGTTGATACTGTACTAGTTGTAATGATATTTCTTGCGCCAAACGTTACCATCCATTCATCAGTGGCTTCATTAAAGAATAGATTGTCACCAATTCTGATCTGTATCAAGAAAAGAAGTGGTTGAGGCTATATAATTATTATAATTCTAAAGGACTGAAATTTGATGTTTAGATGATCTGTATAGGGATTGATTCATTGTCTGTACATATGTATCAAGATTAAGATCAACAAGGGGAAAAGTAGGTCAAAATGTTTCTCATTGTCTGGTTTTGTTAAAAATGAACTACATGTGTGCAGTTATTAATGTAAAAGTATACATTAATAACAGAGTATCAATAATGTACAACTGCAATGAGACATGATTATATATACTGGAACATTTATAAACACATAATAACAATACACACTTGGTATCTAGTTCCTCTTACTGGATACCAAATTTAGTTTGCTTTCTGTACAAAATGGAATAATAGTGAGTGATTATCATTTGTTATCATTTCCTAAATGACTGATCCATGATTGCATTCATATATATACTTTGTCAAGGATGAATACATTTGTTAAATAGAATATCATTTAACTAATAACATACAACTGCATTGAGATGTACATGTACTGATGCACATAATAACAATACTTACAGACACAAGAAATGTTCCTCCTTCTTTACTTGGAGGTTGACAAGTAACAACCTATATAAGAGATGTGATATATTCTCTATCTAATAATAGTTAAATGTACTGACTGTATCAGAAGTACTGTCTACTTGACAGTTCTCATCTCCAATATATACAATAATTTCAGACTTCTCAACAGAATCAATATTAGAACCCTGAAGAATAAAATAAAAATATGATTGACATGTGAGTTAGTTACATATAATTATACTAGACAACTAAAATGTATTGTGTTAAAGTCACCTATCGTAATTTGTAAATGTACAGTACAAATATAATTATAATCTATTTACATCAGATAAGCATCACACAAGTATTACGACTGGAAAGATTGACTAAATTAATACCATATAATCATCATATATTTTTTAATATACTTACTTGTATACGTATAATATCATTTTCTTGTAGCTCACGATCAATAACCATAGAGAATGTTGGATCACGTTGCAGAACAAGTTCAAATGCATCTACTGAGCTATCAGGTCCTGTGGCTCCATCAACTACTACTTCATATTGTATTGCAGTGTCTATAGCATCATTAATAGCTGATAATGGAGTAATTCGAGGAGCAGTACACACTAATAGGGTGGTATCATTGTTCTGTACAAGACACGACTGTAAAAAATGAGATGAATTATGAAGAAGGAGAGTGAGTATTACATGTATGTAGAGAGGAGGCTCACCTCAGTAGCTATATTAAATCTGGAATCAGTGATTGTAATCATAAGTGATTGTACTACATCAAAGTTACTACCAGTGAATATCAACTTGATACCTCCACTGTAATATGATATAATATAAAGTACATGATGTTACTTACAATGAATTAGATTACTTACGCTGGTATTGTTATCTCTGGGTCTAGATCAGTAAATGTAGGGTCTGGTTTATATGTAAATATAGATGAACTATCAAATGCATTATTATTAACTTCTACTGCAACTATCATTAAACAATCATCAGAACCTGCTGAACCTGAATAACAGGTTATATATGTTGTGTTGATACTCCTATATATAGGATGGAATATAAATGAAAGATTAGTTCCTATATTCAAATATAGACTCACATTATACTACATTCAGTGTCTGGACAGTTCTGTCTTTTCTTCCTCCTATTAATAGTTTCTCTCATTATTACTCTGGTCTGCTCAGTATTACCAATATCTAGATTGTTACCTGTAATCATCACTTGTGTTGATCCACTTTTTGGACCAAATGTGGGGAAGAAAGAGTCTATACTAGGTAACAGGAACATGAACTGTTCACTACTAGTAGCAGTCTTATTTCCTGAACTGGTACTAACTGTTATACTAATACTATTACTGTCTTCAGTATTACTGTTAATAGTGTCTATATTACATACAATCCCTTCTCCTGTCCTGTACTGTTCCTCAATAGAAGTACACACATGAGAACCAATAGTAACAGATATGATATCAGAGAACTGTGCTCCTAAGTTGGTACCAGTGATAGTAATAGTTGTTCCTCCTTGAGGTGGACCATTCACAGGATCAAAACTTGTGATAACTGGATCATCACAATCACCAGTCATGGTAACAGGTAAGTTACACTCAGATCGTTCAGTGCATTCACTATTTGAACTACACCATCCACATTCAAATCCAGTCCCTATGTTCTGTCCTAAACACTCAGAACAACTATCAGCCAGTGTGGGACAATTGTACAGTATAACTGTATAATAATAATGATAATAATGTATGTGATATGTTGTATATAATTATTATCATGTATTACTAACCATTAACAGTATCTCCAGTACTAATCTCAATATCATAGTTTTTATCGTTAGTCTGTCTAAGTGCAAAGGACTGGGTCTGAGTCTGTGTATTACTTCCGGTGAACTGTAACTGTTTTATGAATAAATGTACTAACACGTAAATTATAATAATAATTATTACAGATAACTTATTCCTCACATTTGGACTATTCTCTATGTCACAGTGTACTCTATTATCACCTGTAGAAACAGCATGTCTTGTTGCATCACCAAAAACACACTGGTAATCTAATCCACTCAGTGACTATATAGAAATTAAATGTATGACAAACTAGTATTTGACATTTTGGGGTGATGCAGTGTTCCACACTGGTTAATGAGTTATTTTACATGCATTTGCAATTTTAATACATAATGTAATACCCTCCCTGAGATTAAATTTAATCAGTGCTGATTTGTTCTCCTATAGTTTCCATCTAATAAAGCATGGTAATAAGACAACAGTGTACTTTAAGCATAGCATGCAAATTCTATAGCAAGTAGATAACCTGTGGTATATTATTATAATCACTATTCAATTATCTGTTGAATAAATATATGTTATTTGTTATTTTTTATTTGTTATTTGTTATTATAACATAAAAAATGGACTCATAGAACTGGCAACTTATAGCATTCATTGTTCTTACAGATAGTTGAATAGTGATTACAATAATATACCTTGGTCTCAGGAGGAAATACTGAGGGTTAAAATAACCCATTTAGGCTTATAGTACTAGTTCAAATTTTCCAACGTAGGAGAAACTCTTGGCTATTTTAAAAGCTAAAATAGAACTTATGTATAGCTGAATGTGCTATTTTATTTTTATATATGCTTAATAACCAAAATTCTAATTTTGATATGTATAATTACGTAATTGAAATGTCTATATAACTATGTAATAGTGTCATTTGCTTAATGATTTAATAAAAAAGATCTTACTGGTGTATTAAGTGTTGTTAATTGAAGATCTTTCTTGACATCAACAGGTTGAGTATAGTCAGTCACTGGTGAGTTAGGTACTAACAAAGGACATATATCTAAATATGTATCATCATCTGATATCTAGAGAGAGAGAGAGAGAGAGAGAGAGAGAGAGGAAGTGAATATAATAAATGTATACATTAATAATATTAATTATACTTACAGTTAACCAGTTATCAGATCCTCCAGTACATGTTGAATTATCTCCAGTACATGTAAAGTCTAGTTGACACCATCCACACACTCCATTAGTCATACTACAAAGACTGCACCTTTAGTACATAATACATTGTAATTATTGTGTATTAAAGAATATCATGTGATTATTACTTTGAGACAGAAATACAGTTATAAAAGTAGTAGTCCTCATTAGCTGTGAAGAATGTCACTCCAGAGTGATTGTTAAAAACACCAAATCTAATATCTGTTGATATAAATCATACTTGTTACTCCATTTATAATACTTATATAATATTGTGAAGAAAATAAACATTTATGTTCATTACAACAGCACAGTAAAAACATAAATGACATTTAATTTAAACTCACTCAATGAGATGTCATCCAGTTTACTGATCACCTCAGTAACACTACAGTAATTATTATCATCAATGATAGATTTTATTTCTATATTCTTATCTTCATTAGTGAATACACAGAAATATTCTTCTCCTGATAATTTAGAAATTGATAGAGGAGGAGTGAACTCTACTGATATCTGAAGAATAGAAGAGATGAGGAATATATAATATTGATATATGTCTTCATACCTGATAAGGTATTGATTCTAGTTCAAGTACAAACTCTGATGGTTCAATAGTTATACTATCAATACAACTGTCTCCCTCTCCTTGTGATAAATATCTTCCACTTGAGTCACTATCCATACAGAATGAAGTACGAGAACATTTTCTCTCTAATACACACCATCCACACAATGGATCACCCAAACCAACACACTCATCACAACTAGTAGCACTTGAACAATTCTCTAATTTCAGACCTCTGATCTGTTAAACAGCAGATTAATGAACAGATATTATATAGAGTATATTATACCTCATCAGTAGTAGTCAAGTAGACATATTCTGAGTCTTGTGACCAAATGATATTATTAACCTCACTATCTACTTCAAACTCATTCAGAAGTATTAATGATCCATTAATCCAGTGATACTGTGTGACAAGATAATAATATTTATTGTATAATTATATTATTATATCATTCACTCACTTTGTCAATATAATATTTACTATTAGTAGTAAATCCAACATATAACAGGTTAATATTATCAGCAGTAAGTGCTAGAGTAGCAATCAATCCATCTAATACTGTACTGTTAAGATTAAGATCATCTGATGAGAGGGAAACTGATGGAGCAATAGCTGTTGGTTCAGTAGCAAAATTACACTATACAAATAAAAATAATCTCATATTCAATAATAAATGTTATCAGACTTACCACAGTAGGAGATCCAGAGATTACTGAAGTACATGATGTTTGACTGCTTGGAACCCATTGTACATTCTTCTCACCTGTTCCCTCTACTACACAGGTCTGATATGAACTGTCCATCATAGAGTTAATATCTGATAGATTATATGAGCACACTCTACTTTGTCCACTAAACATTCGTCCTATTACTAATGTCTCTTCATTGAACACTGAGATACCTCTGATGTTAACACTGCTGGATTGACCTCCACAGTCTAATACTAGTTCATATTGTGAATCAAATGAATCACTCTGACTGATATTACACACTCTGATGATATGAAGTTCTCGTAAGGAACTACCAACAACTGCATCTGACACAACATAGTATGCATAACCTGACTGGAAGAATCCATAATAGAAATCACGACCACCACCTTGTCGAAATTCAACTAATGGAGTAATTATTACTGATGTATCTACAGACTGACTTCCAGCAAACCCATACTCACTGTAACCAATTCTATCACCACCAGATCCTCCTATTGCTCCATAACTACCTATATAGAATCTCTGTCCATCGGTGTCAGGGGCAGTGAACAGTGCAGTACTAGAATCACCAACTACACCATTCACAGTTAAACTAGGATCAGCATTGATATTAGAACCATTTATAACTGAACAGTCACCACTATCTAAACACACTACTAACCATTGACCATTCTGTGTAGTAGTCAATCCTATTACTACACTCTCCAGAAATACACTTTGTTGTTGTACTAAATCAGATGAATACAGGTAGACTGTAGTTTCACTACTAGCAAACACTTTCCCTCCACCTGTAGATAAATGACTAGCAGATAGAGTGACAGGAGACAGCTCACACAGTACTAGTGAACAAAAGCAGAGAAGACAGATAGCTCTTCTTAGCATCTTTCACTCTAATAATTAATTGAATTCATAGAACTTGTGAATGCTATGTGTGCAATGTAATAAGTTTATTTCACAGTTTTAGACCCTGTTGACTGTATACAAGTAATGAGAAGAAAATTGTAGTTAATATCATAATGCCTTTAGGATTACTTGACAGTAAATGATCTCCAATATTAAATTTTAACTGCTTTTGCTGTGGAAAGAAAGTGACAAAGCCGGACAGGTATATATAACTTGTAATCATCTTACAAATTTTTCACCATTTTGATGATCCAATACATAAATAATACATTGTAAATAATCTATACAGTAGAAGATTTAGAAAATGTAGATATTTTAGTCTTCAAGAGGGGTTGATAGAATTATGAAAGGCATTGTGAAGCTCAAAATCAAATTTGAAGACTTGATTTCAGTCGTGCAGATATAAGATTTTTTAATGACAAATGTGTAGTCTAGCTGAAGTATCAATTGTAGAGTAAAGTATCATACTGGATCAAGATGGTAATATAGCATGGTTATTTCATATTAATTTCATTGAAAAAATTAATATCAATGTCATGGTTTTATAGAAAAGACGTTTACTGATCTTAGTACTGAATAGTAAAGAAAAATAAGTAGTAGATCTACTGTTAGAATGGAAATGGCTTTTAGTTCAAGAATTATTACACTGAATTAAATTTGTTTCATTCACAACAGACATCTGAATAGCTGTAATGATAATGGTATCACTTTCAGTTTAGATAGCAACTTCAAAATATTAATATTAATAATTTATTACAGCGCCAATTGCAGTATTGTAGCAGCATTAAAATGAGTAGAAGTAATGTTCAGTGGAATGAATAAAAATTAGATAAAAACACACATTAAATATAATTATATTGATTTGAGACTTCAGCTACATATTATAGAGTACTACTTATATGAATATCAAAATCAAGTAATTATATATAATAATAATATACGTAATTATGTTATTTGTATTGCAATGTGTAGTAGCTATCAGTTTATAACTGAAGTAAAGAATACTTCAAAATTGTAATCATCCTCCTCATCATAGTTAGATTTGATAAAGAGTCATGTATTCATATTCAGGTGTCTGCAATTGAGGATAAGTTGTGTTTGAAGAAATATCATCATGTGGATCTTCTCCGATTTGATTAGGAGCCATGTCTTCATACTCAGGTATAGGTGATTGAGGATGAGACAAGGTTGAAGAGGTTTTGGTAGGGACTCCTTGATTCTGTGGATTTTCTCCGCTTTGAATAGAAGCCATGTCTTCATACTCAGGTGTGTGTAATTGAGGATGAGACAAGGTTAAAAAAATATCATCAGGATTGGTAGGGACTCCTTGATTCTGTGGATCTTCTCCACTTTGACTAGGAGCCATGTCTTCATATTCAGGTGTGGATGATTGAGGATGAGACGAGGTTGAAGAAATATCATCAGTTTTGGTAGGGACTGTATCTTTTTGATTCTGAGAATATTCAGGTGTGGGTGAATAAAGATGAGTTGTTGAGTAAGGAATTTCATCATAAATGTGAATATCTTCTTTTCTTAAATAAGCTGAATTAGTTTGAGAAATCACTTGTGAGGATGAACTTAGATAAACCATATTCTGTGACATCTTCACTACTTCATTACCAGAAGAGGAGCTTATTATAATCATAAAGAAGTTATATATATAATTATAATAATTTATAGACATTACCATACCTTAGTGGTTGGTTAGTTTTCATGTGATAAAAATAAACTACAATAGCAAATATTACTATGATTGCTATGATTAATACTCCACAGATGGTACCAATAATTATAGCAACAGGTGGACTAGCTTGTGATGTTGGTACTGTACCAGTTGTATTTCCTGAAAACGTTACCATCCATTCATCACTTGTTTCATTAAAGAATAGATTGTTTCCAACTCTAACCTGTATGAAAAAAAAGACTCTAAAATTTTTTTTTTACCACGGGGATGAGAAATCAAGCACTTAGGAAATAATAAAATTACCATTAAATACTCACCATTTGGCCATTATGTACAGGAAGCTAACCACACTTGGTATCTAGTTCTTCTTACTGGATACCAAATTTAGTTTGCTTTCTGTACAAAATGGAAGAATAGCTAAAGATAATCATTTGTTATTATTTCCTAAATGACTGATCCATGATTGCATTCATATATATACTTTGTCAAGGATGAATATATTTGTTAAATAGAATATCATTTAACTAATAACATATAACTGCATTGAGATGTACATGTACTGATACACATAATAACAATACTTACAGTCACAAGAAATGTTCCTTCATCTTTACTTGGAGGTTGACAAGTAACAAGCTATATAAGAGATGTGATATATTCTCTATCTAATAATAGTTAAATGTACTGACTGTATCAGAAGTACTGTCAACTTGACAGTTCTCATCTCCAATATATACAAGAATTTCAGACTTCTGAACAGAATGAATATTAGCACCCTGAAGAATAAAATGAAAATATGATGACATGTGAGATAGTTTACATATAATTATATTAGACCACTAAAATATATTGTGTTAAAGTCACCTATCGTAATTTGTAAATGTACAGTACAAATATAATTATAATCTATTTACATCAGATAAGCATCACACAAGTATTACTACAATACTCAGTGGAAAGATTGACTAAATTAATACCTTATATATAATCATCATATATTTGTTAATATACTTACTTGTATACGTATAATATCATTTTCTTGTAGTTCACGATCAATAACCATAGAGAATGTTGGATCACGTTTCAGAACAAGTTCAAATGTATCTATTGAGCTATCAGGTCCTGTGGCTCCATTAACTACTACTTCATATTGTATTGCAGTGTCTATAGCATCATTAATAGCTGATAATGGAGTAATTCGAGGAGCAGTACACACTAATAGGTTGGTATCATTGTTCTCTACAAGACATGACTGTAAAAAATGAGATGAATTATGAAGAAGGAGAGTGAGTATTACATGTATGTAGAGAGGAGGCTCACCTCAGTAGCTATATTAAATCTGGAATCATTGATTGTAATCATAGGTGATTGTACTACATCAAAGTTACTACCAGTGAATGTCAACTTGATACCTCCACTATAATGTAATATAATATAAAGTATATGATGTTACTTATAATGAATTAGAGTACTTACGTTGGTATTGTTATCTCTGGGTCTAGATCAGTAAATGTAGGGTCTGGTTTATATGTAAATATAGATGAACTATCAAATGCATTATTATTAACTTCTACTGCAACTATCATTAAACAATCATCAGAACCTGCTGAACCTGAATAACAGGTTATATATGTTGTGTTGATACTCCTATATATAGGATGGAATATAAATGAAAGATTATTTTGTATATTCAAATATAAACTCACATTATACTACATTCAGTGTCTGGACAGATCTGTCTTTTCTTCCTCCTATTAATACTTTCTCTCATTATTACTCTGGTCTGCTCAGTATTACCAATATCTAGATTGTTACCTGTAATCATTACTTGTGTTGATCCACTTCTTGGACCAAATGTGGGGAAGAAAGACTCTATACTAGGTAACAGGAATATGAACTGTTCATTACTAGTAGCAGTCTTATCTCCTGAACTGGTACTAACTGTTATATTAATACTATCACTGTCTTCAGTAGTACTGTTAATAGTGTCTATATTACATACAATCCTTTCTCCTGTCCTGTACTGTTCCTCAATAGGAGTACACACATGAGAACCAATAGTAACAGATACTATATCAGAGAACTGTACTCCTACGTTGGTACCAGTGATAGTAATAGTTGTTCCTCCTTGAGGTGGACCGTTCATGGGATCAAAACTAGTGATAACTGGATCATTACAATCACCAGTCATGGTAACAGGTGAGTTACACTCAGATCGCTCGGTACATTGATTATTTAAACTACACCATCCACATTCAAATCCAGTCCCTATGTTCTGTCCTAAACACTCAGAACAACTATCAGCCAGTGTGGGACAATTGTACAGTATAACTGTATAATAATAATGATAATAATGTATGTGATATGTTGTATATTATCATGTATTACTAACCATTAACAGTATCTCCAGTACTAATCTCAATATCATAGTTTGTATTATTAGTCTGTCTAAGTGCAAAGGACTGGGTCTGAGTCTGTGTATTACTTCCAGTGAATTGTAACTGTTTTATGATATACAAAGTACTAAACATTTTTATTATTATTACTACTTATTCCTCACCTCATTCTCTATTTCACAATATACACTAGTATCATTATTAGGAATAGCAGGTCTTGTTTCTTCACCAAAAACACACTGGTAACTTAATCCACTCAGTGACTATACAATATGAAGAAGAAAATTAATAATTTATACTATATTGCAATTGTACTCAATTATTCTGAAACCCATGCTATTGAATGAATAATATCAGCAGTAGTAGTCACTCATGAATTGATAATTAATGTCAACAGAATGTACAATATCTATATTTAGTAACACACATAATTATATGGATGTGTAATGGGAGAATGTATGATTGAATAGATGGTAGGTAAAATAATTGTATGCTTATATCACCATAGCAACCGTACATTACATTGTGTACATTTAGAAGATACATCAGACAGTCTCAGTGATATTCTCCATAAAAAGATCTTACTGGTATATTTAGTGTTGTCAATTGAAGATTTTTCTTTACATCAACAGGTTGAGTATAGTCAGTCACTAGTGAGTTAGGTACTAACAAAGGACATATATCTAAATATGTATCATCATCTGATGCCTAGAGAGAGAGATATTATTTCAGTAATGTGCTCTCTAGTACTCAATCTCTACTCAATGTTGTAAATGTACGGCTAAAATCGACTAATGTTATAATATATATCATTTCAAAAATATAAAATAACTAATATATTGGTTAGGACAGCTGTAAGGATGTGAATTATAATTAAATTGATCATAACAAGTTGTTATGACTTATGAGACTGACAAGGTAATTAATTACATGTACTATATATGACTTTTATTTCCAAATACATTGTAAATTTAGAATTGTTAACATGACAAATGCATTAGTTCGTACAGTTGGAAGGATGCAAATTATAATTTAATTAGTGATACAGTTTGTTTGTTATGACTGCATGATAAAAGATACTTGTATTACAATCAATTATCATGTCCAATATCTCATATTAGATGCACAAAGAAGGTTTGGAAATGTAACATGATTTAATTAAAATGTTATTCTGCTTCTTTGTATATCAGTATAAGGATAATTGAAATTGCAATTATTAAATTATAATTACATGTGTCACCATGTAGTCATAACAACGTACACAAACAATTAAATTACAATCTCCAGTAGTCCTTAACTATACTAACCAATAAATTAACAATTTTATTTTTGGAGTGTAGAAACAATAAATGAAAGATAACTACCATACCAATATGTGATCTAATGTTTGGAAAGGGACACTTTCCTGTAAAATAATTTTTATCAAATGCATAATAGCTCATAAGTCCACCATTTTGTACTGAAAATTAATGAAAGTTCGTATCTAAGAAGATTAATAATAGCTCTTTCTGGATACCAAATGTCATTGTATAATATAGCATAAAAATGAGCAATTGAAGGAAGTGTTTGAGCTAAAGTATTTTTGGGAAGCGTCCCTTTTTGAAAATTACATCACATTCTTTTAATTTCGGCATCTAATATAATGATATTAGACAGTATAGTAATATAGAACTTCAATCAATGATTATAATTGGTAGTTAATTATATTCTTTGCAACTGTAATTAATAGTTACTTTAACACTGCTATGGTATATACGAAAGCTAACAATTATTCTTCTCTTGCTTATATAATTATCTTATTTCTTTTCTCATCTACAATGTACTTCTTTGGTATTCCAATTGAAATACATCACCATCATAGCATTGCTTGTTTTTGCTTCCCAAAACAGATTATTTTTTAACTTACCTTTGTTATAACTTATAACTATATATAATTACAAGTATTGAAATCATCATTCCTTCTGATTTCACAAGATCTATGATTAGGTTACTAGACATGTAGCTGTTAAAACAAATGACTAAAGAAAATGTTCATCCATGCACAAGATCATTAGGTGATCTTTTCTTGGTAGTATTAAATGTACTTACAATTAACCAGTTATCAGATCCTCCTGTACATGTTGAATTATCTCCAGTACATGTAAAGTCTAGTTGACACCATCCACACACTCCATTAGTCATACTACAAAGACTGCACCTTTAGTACATAATACAGTATAATTATTGTGTATTAAAGAATATCATGTGATTATTACTTTGAGACAGAAATACAGTTATAAAAGTAGTAGTCCTCATTAGCTGTGAAGAATATCACTCCGGAGTGATTATTAAAAACACCAAATGTAATATCTGTTGATATAAATCATACTTGTTAATCCATTTATAATACAATACTTATTATATCAAATACACAGATTTTTATATAGTTGTTCATTCAAATATCATGTCCCCATTGTGGAGAAAATAAACATTTATGTTCATTACAACAGCACAGTAAAAACATAAATGACATTTAATTTGAACTCACTCAATGAGATGTCATTCAGTTTATTGATGACCTCAGTAACACTACAGTAATTATTATCATCAATGATAGATTTTATTTCTATATTCTTCTCTTCATTAGTGAATACACAGAAATATTCTTCTCCTGATAATTTAGAAATTGTTAGAGGAGGAGTGAACTCTACTGACATCTGAAGAATAGAAGAGATGAGGAATATATAATATTGATATTATGTCTTCATACCTGATAAGGTATTGATTCTAGTTCAAGTACAAACTCTGATGGTTCAAGAGTTACACTATCAATACAATTGTCTCCCTCTCCTTGAGATAAATATCTTCCACTTAAGTCACTATCCATACAGAATGAACTACGAGAACACTTTCCCTCTAATACACACCATCCACACAATGGATCACCCAAACCAACACACTCATCACAACTAGTAGCACTTGAACAATTCTCTAACTTCAGACCTCTGATCTGTTGAATAGCATATTATAAAGTTAATGAACAGATAATATAAAGTGTATATACCTCATTGGTAGTAGTCAAGTAGACATATTCTGAGTCTTGTGACCAAATGATATTATTAACCTCACTATCTAATTCAACCTCACTAATAAATATCAGTGAGCCGTTAGTCCAGTGATACTGTATGACAAAATAATTATACTGTACATGTATACAATTATATGATCATTCACTTACTTCATCAACATAATATTTACTATTAGTAGTAAATCCAACATATAACAGGTTAATATTATCAGCAGTAAGTGCTAGAGTAGCAGTCAATCCATCTAATACTGTACTGTTAAGATTAAGATCATCTGATGAGAGGGAATCTGATGGAGCAATAACTGTTGGCGTATCAGTTAAATGAAAATTACACTATATGAATTAAAAACACAGGTTAACTTCATGTTAAGTGTTGTTCATTAGTATACTTACTACAGTAGAAGATACAGAGAATCCTGAATTACATATTGCAGGATCTAGCCATCTTACATTATTAACACCTGTTCCACTTACTACACAGGTCTGATATGAACTGTCCATCATAGAGTTAATATCTGATAGATTATATGAACACACTCTACTTGCTCCACTAAACATTCGTCCTATTACTAATGTCTCTTCATTGAACACTGAGATACCTCTAATATTAATACTGGTGAATTCACTTCCACAGTCTAATACTAGTTCATATTGTGAATCAAATGAGTCACTCTGACTGATATTACACACTCTGATGATACGTAGTTCTCGTAAGATACTAACAGTTGGATCCGACACAACATAGTATGCATAACCTGACTGGAAGAATCCATAATAGAAATCACGACCACCATTTTGTCGAAATAAAACTAATAGATCAATTGTTCCTGATCTATCTGCAGACTGACTTCCAGCAAACCCATACTCACTGTAACCAATTCTAACACCACCAGATCCTCCTATTGCTCCATAACTACCTATATAGAATCTCTGTCCATCAGTGTCAGGGGTAGTGAACAGTGCAGTACTAGAATCACCAACTATACCATTCATAGTTACACTAGGATCAGCAGTAATATTAGATCCATTTATAACTGAACAGTCACCATTTTCTAAACACACTACTAACCATTGACCATTCTGTGTAGTAGTCAATCCTATTACTACACTCTCCAGAGATACACTGTGTTGTTGTACTAAATCAGATGAATACAGGTAGACAGTAGTATCACTACTAGCAAACACTTTCCCTCCACCTGTAGATAAGTGACTAGCAGATAGAGTGACAGGAGACAGCTCACACAGTACTAGTGAACAAAAGCAGAGAAGACAGATAGCTCTTCTTAGCATCTTTCACTCTAGTAATTAATTGAATTCATAGAACTTGAATGCTATGTGTGCAAACATTACAATGTAATAAGTTTATATCACACAGAATCATAATATTAAGAAAATTGAAGTTAATGTCCTAATGCTTCTAAGTTTACTTGACACTGAATGATCTCCAATATTAAATTTTGACTGCTTTTGCTGTGGAAAGAAAGTGACACAGTCTGACAAGTATAACTTGTATGTAATGCATCTTACAAAGTTTTCATCATTTTGATGAACCAATACATAATTAAATACATTGTAAATTAATAATCTACAGTAGAAGATTTAGAAAATGTGGATATTTGAGTCTTCAAGAGGGGTTGATAGAATTATGAAGGGCGTTGTGATGTTCAAAATGAAATTTGAAGACTTGAATGCAGTTGTGCAGATATTAGATTTTTTTGATGGCAGATATGTAGTCTAGCTGGATTATTAATCGTAGAGTAAAGTATCATACTGGATTAAGATAGAAATATATCATGCTTCTTTATATTATTAAAATGAATATCAATGTCATAGTTTTATAGAAAAGATATTTACTGATCTTATTACTGAATAGTGTAAAAAAAAAGAAGTAGTACTGTTAGAATGGAAATGGCTTTTAGTTCAAGAATTTCTGGTAGAACATTAATTATATACACTGGGGGTGTTTCATTCAACACAGACATCTGAATAGCTGTAATGATAATGATATCACTTTCTGTTTAGATAGCAACTTCAAAAGCTAAAGGAATTTTAACAATAATATGATCAGTATTGTGTTAATAATCTTAATAACCAGGTTGATATGAATTGGAGACACAGATTCAGAAAAATCTGGACTCGCTGTGATTTGAACCCAGGACCTTCTGATCACTAGTCAAATGCTCTATCAACTGAGCATCTGAGTTGCGTCTCTCTCTTTATTCAAATTGCAGTATTGTAGCAGCACAAAAGTGAGTACATTACAGTAGAAGTAATGTTCAGTGGAATGGATAAAATAATTATGTAAATACACTCATTAAATATTAATTTGAGACTTCAGCTACATATAGAGTACTAAGCATCAAATCTACAATAATTATATCACTATAATAATAATATATGTAATTATATTCTTTGTATTGCAATGTACAATACATTACTACAGCTATCAGTTTATAACTGAAGTAAAGAAATACTTCAATTCATATGTAATCATCCTCCTCATTATAGTTAGGTTTGATAAGAGATTCTTCAGGAGCCATGTCTTCATATTCAGGTGTAGGCAATTGAGGATGAGTTGTGTTTGAAGAAATATCATCAGGTTTGGTAAGGGCAGTATCTTCTTGATTCTGTGGATCTTCTCCACTTTGATCAGGAGCCATGTCTTCATATTCAGATGTGGGTGATCGAGGACAAGACAAGGTCGAAGTAACTGTATCTTCTTGATTATGAGGATCTTCAAGTATTTGAAGATATTCAGGTGCGGGTGAATGAAGATGAATTGTTGTTGAATAAGGAATTTCATCATAAATATGAATATCTTCTTTTCTTAAATAAGCTGGATTGGTTTGAGGAATCACTTGTGAGGATGAATTTAAATAAACGATATTCTGTGACATTTTCACTACTTCATTACCAGAAGAGGAGCTGATTATAATGATAAAGATGTTATGTACTTATAATAATTTATAGACATTACAATAATACCATACCTTAGTGGTTGGTTAGTTTTCTTACTCTTCACATGATAAAAATAAAATATAATAGCAAATATTACTATGATTGCGATGATAATCAAAATAAATACTCCAGAGATGGTACCGATAATAATCGCAACAGATGGATCAGTTTGTGATGTTGATACTGTACCAGTTGTATTCCCTGAAAAGGTTACCATCCATTCATCAGCTGTTTCATTAAAGAATAGATTGTTTCCAACTCTGACCTGTATGAAGAAAAGACTCTAAACTATTTGTACAGGAAGCTAACCACACTAGGTATCTAGTTCCTCTTACTGGATACCAAATTTAGTTTGCTTTCTGTACAAAATGGAAGAATAGCAAATGTTTAAAGATGATCATTTGATCAAAATTATTATTTCCTAAATGACTGATCCATGATTGCATTCATATATATACTTTGTCAAGGATGAATACATTTGTTAAATAGAATATCATTTAACTAATAACATACAGCTGCATTAAGATGTACATGTACTGATACACATAATATCAATACTTACAGACACAGGAAATGTTCCTTCATCTTTACTTGGAGGTTGACAAGTAACAAGCTATATAAGAGATGTGATATATTCTCTATCTAATAATAGTTAAATGTCCTGACTGTATCAGAAGTACTGTCAACTTGACAGTTCTCATCTCCAATATATACACTAATTTCAGACTTCTCAACAGAATCAATATTAGCACTCTGAAGAATATAAGAAGATACTTTCATATACGAATTAATATTAGACCACAAAATTAATTAATGAAACTTGATTATGTGTGTATTTGTAAATGTATTGTACATTGTATCAGATAAGCATCACACAAGTATCACTACATTACTCCTGGAAAGATTAACCTTACAATCATGATATATTTGTTAATATACTTACTTGTATAAATATAATATCATTTTCTTGTAGTTCACGATCAATAACCATAGAGAATGTTGGATCTCGTTTCAGAACAAGTTCAAATGTTTGTATTGAGCTATCAGGTCCTGTGGCTCCATCAACTACTACTTCATATTGTATTGCAGTGTCTATAGCATCATTAATAGCTGATAATGGAGTAATTCGAGGAGCAGTACACACTAATAGGTTGGTATCATTGTTCTCTACAAGACACGACTGTAAACAATGAGATGAATTATGAAGAAGGAGAGTGAGTATTATGTGTATGTATAGAGATGACTCACCTCAGTAGCTATATTAAATCTGGAATCAGTGATTGTAATCATAGGTGATTGTACTACATCAAAGTTACTACCAGTGAATGTCAACTTGATACCTCCACTATAATGTAATGTAATATAAAGTATATAATGTTACTTACAATGAATTAGAGTACTTACGCTGGTATTGTTATCTCTGGGTCTAGATCAGTAAATGTAGGGTCTGGTTTATATGTAAATATAGATGAACTATTAAATGCATTATTATTAACTTCTACAGTAACTATCATTAAACAATCATCAGAACCTGCTGAACCTGAATAACAGGTTATATATGTTGTGTTGATACTCCTATATATAGGATGGAATATAAATGAAAGATGATTTTCTATATTCAAATATAGACTCACATTATATTACATTCAGTGTCTGGACAGTTCTGTCTTTTCTTCCTCCTATTAATACTTTCTCTCATTATTACTCTGGTCTGCTCAGTATTACCAATATCTAGATTGTTACCTGTAATCATCACTCGTGTTGATCCACTTCTTGGACCAAATGTGGGGAAGAAAGAGTCTATACTAGGTAACAGGAACATGAACTGTTCATTACTAGTAGTAGTCTTATCTCCTGAACTGGTACTAACTATTATACTAATACTACTACTGTCTTCAGTAGTAATGCTAATAGTGTCTATATTACATACAATCCTTTCTCCTGTCCTGTACTGTTCCTCAATAGGAGTACACACATGAGAACCAATAGTAACAGATACTATATCAGAGAACTGTGCTCCTAAGTTGGTACCAGTGATAGTAATAGTTGTTCCTCCTTGAGGTGGACCATTCACAAGATCAAAACTAGTGATAACTGGATCATCACAATCACCAGACATGGTAACAGGTGAGTTACACTCAGACCGTTCAGTACATTCACTATTTGAAGTACACCATCCACATTCAAATCCAGTCCCTATGTTCTGTCCTAAACACTCAGAACAACTATCAGCCAGTGTGGGACAATTGTACAGTATAACTGTATAATAATAATGATAATAATGACATGTGATATGTTGTATATAATTATTATCATGTATTACTAACCATTAACAGTATCTCCAGTACTAATCTCAATATCATAGTTTTTATTGTTAGTCTGTCTAAGTGCAAAGGACTGGGTCTGAGTCTGTGTATTACTTCCAGTGAATTGTAACTGTTTTATGATATAAAAAGTACTAAACACTTTCATTATTATTACTACTTACTCCTCACCTCATTCTCTATATCACAATATACACTAGTATCATTATTAGGAATAGCAGGTCTTGTTTCATCACCAAACACACACTGGTAACTTAATCCACTCAGTGGCTATAGAATATGAAGAAAAAAATACATAATTTATACAATCATAATACTGACATGTTCTGAAACCCATGCAATTGGGTGAATAATGTCAGCAGTAGTAGTCACTTAAGAATTCATAATTAATGTCCACAGAATTAAGTATCACACATAATATGGATGTGTAATGGGAGAATATAGTGAACAGATAGTAAGAGAAATGTCTGGTGTGTTGATATCACCATATTAACCATACATTAAATTGTGTACAATTAGAAGATACATCAGATGGTCTCGGTGATGATCTCCATAAAAGATCTTACTGGTGTATTAAGTGTTGTCAATTGAAGATTTTTCTTTACATCAACAGGTTGAGTATAGTCAGTCACTGGTGAGTTAGGTACTAACAAAGGACATATATCTAAATATGTTTCATCATTTAATATCTGGAGAGAGAGAGAGAGAAAGATAGAGAAAGAGAGAGAGAGAGAGTTATATTTTAGTAATGTACTTTCTAGTACTCAATCTCTACTCGATGTTGCCAATGTATGGCTAAAATCGACTAATCTTATAATAATTATATATCATTGCAAAAATAAAATTGTCATATAAAATAACTAATATATTGGTTAGTACAGTGGTAAGGATGCGAATTATATATTGCAAAAATTAAATTGTTAAAATAGCCAATTTTATTAGTTAATACAGTTGCATATATATTTCAATCTAGTTTGTCATACAGGTTGTCGTGGCTACATGCATGATGTTACTATGACATTATATGCACCAAGTATAAAAATGTACACTAGAATAAATTAAATTATGTTTTTACAAGTTTTCCAAACCCTTTTGTTGTCCACAACTGCTAGATACAATCACTGTAACTAAATTATTGGTATGGAATATGAGTAGACAGCACCCTAAACTTATACTGCCTCAACTAATTGGTTATAATTAGTACAAATTAGTTATGGCATTGGCATGTGTGAATTCATAACAACTTGAACAACCAACTATCCTGGCAACTATACTAACCAATAAAATAGTTATAGTTATAATTTTGTTTTGCAATGTAATTAAATTGATCATAACAGGTTATTATGACTGACAAGGCAATTACATGTACTCCAAATAGAAACAATAAATATTTTAATTAAGTGGTTGCATAGGTTTCCAAACCTTCTTTGTGCATCTAATATGAGATGTTAGACAGGATAACAATATAGTCAATCAATGATTATAATTGTACTTGAAAATTGAAAATTGAAATACATCACCTCATAACATTGTTTATTTCTCCTTCACCAAAACAGAATATTTTTTTATATCTTAACTTACCTTTATTATAACTACATATAATATAAATAATTGCAAGTATTGAAATCATCATTGATTCTGATTTCACAAGAACTAAGAGTGAATTAATATTAGGTTACAACTAGCTTTGCAGCAGCTAAAATAAAATGACCAAAGAATAGATCAAGATCAATATGTTATCAATTCTTGGTAGTATTAATTATATATATCACTGCAAAAAGAATTCGGTTAATTCAACTAACCAGCTGGTTACCTCAGTTGCATGCTAATTTACCAATATGCCTTTTCACACCCTACTGCTGTATTGAGGTGTTGAAAAGTTGTTCACAATGACTAAGTAAAGTAATAGTGGAGGATGACTGATATGACGTCAGTTCTTACATTGATTTATAGTAGGGAAGTATTTATATGTAAACTGTAATCACGACTAATTTACTTGTCCTTTGTGAACAACATTCCAATTAAGCTTGCCTACTCTCCAACACTTCAATTCAGCAATAATGGATATTTGAAATGCAATGAGGTATAATTAACTGATTGGTTGAAATTACACAACTGTTTTTGCAGTGTACTTACAGTTAACCAGTTATCAGATCCTCCAGTACATGTTGAATTATCTCCAGTACATGTAAAGTCTAGTTGACACCATCCACACACTCCATCAGTTATAACACATTCACTACATCTATGAACAGAAGTAATGGACATGAGTTAAAATGTATTTATAATGTGATATATTTTGACTTCTTAATACTTTGAGAAACTGCATGAGATTAATGATAGTATATAGCAAATGAACTACACCATAAAAAGGAATAAACGAAAGTTTCATTTTTATCAAGTTACTTTAATTTTGTTATTGAGTGACACATTATAATTCTCATCCATTCTTGGTTATCTATCCTATCTACATAGAAAATGTATTTTCAGATTGTGTATACAGAATAATTATGTCTATTGTGAATGCAAAGTTCTTATAAGGAGTGTGTGGGAATATGTACACATAATTAAATTTGTAAAAACAATTATTTATCTATACACTATAAAACATAATAGGTTATTTTAACCTTTAGTTGGTTACAGGAGTTTCAATGCAATTCTATTTTCCTCAATGCTGATATGTTTTTCCTGCTAGGTAATATTTACAAGTTACATTTCATTTAATCTTGATCTATATTGACTAGTTTATAGAGTACATGTCATAATAAAGCATATGGTAACAAACATAATTATTAATATAATGTATAGTATAGTATTACAGGTACAACCTGTTAGTATACCCATTCAAACATCTGCGAAAACAACAGGTGTTACTTGCTCATTCTAGTAATTAATATAATTATGTATTTATAATAGTAAATAACATGTCTTGTACTCCACAAATTTTTGAGAAGTCAGCACATGTACGTAATTACTATGTTTACATACTATGTGTTTAAAGTACATATACATTGTATTGTTTTGGTTATCATTCTTTATTACAGCATGTACTTTATATACTAGTCAATATAGATCAAGAAATACATTACTATTCGCCAATATTTTGCCTACCAAGACAACAAAGCAACATTAATTTATACGGTCTCAGGAGAAATTGAAACTTGTGTAGCCAAATGAGGGTTAAAATAATCTATAGTGTAATAATTGACTAGTAAAAATCCTTTAGATAACATGATCAATAATTGTACATCAGTTTGACCCAAAGGTCTTCTTAAACTGTAAGCTGATAATAAAGATATAATACATGGTTTATACACTTAAGAAATGATGAGTATGGAGTATGATAGTGGATGACCAATAGTATAAAGCATATGCATACATTATTACAAAGCAGATTGACCTTTATTATATAGCACTTCATATCAGCATTAAAGAAATATAGTGTGAAGTGTACTTCATGTAACCAAGTGAAAGGTAATGGTTTAAAAAGGTAATCAATTTTATAGCATATATGCTTCATTCCACTATACATATAGGTATGTAACTCACTTGGAAACTGAAGAACAATTATAGAAGATATAATCTTCATCAACAGTGATAAACTGGATATTAGTTTGATTATTAAACACTCCAAAAGTAGTACCTGATATATACAAAAATACATTTATAAATAACTATATAATTGTACAAACTGGGACACTTCACTACAGATATATTCAGTTTTAAACTCACTCAATGAGATGTCATCCAGTTTACTGATCACCTCAGTAACACTACAGTAATTATTATCATCAATGATAGATTTTATTTCTATTTTCTTATCTTCATTAGTGAATACACAGAAATATTCTTCTCCCGATAATTTAGAAACTGTTAGAGGAGGAGTGAACTCTACTGATATCTGAAGAATAGAAGAGATGAGGAATATATAATATTGATATATGTCTTCATACCTCATAAGGTATTGATTCTAGTTCAAGTACAAACTCTGATGGTTTAATAGTTACACTATCAATACAACTGTCTCCCTCTCCTTGAGATAAATATCTTCCCCTTGAGTCACTATCCATACACAATGAACTACGAGAACACTTTCTCTCTAATACACACCATCCACACAATGGATCACCCAAACTAACACACTCATCACAACTAGTAGAACTTGAACAATTCTCTAATTTCAGACCTCCAATTTGTTCAAGTGTAGGTTCTTCTTCATTATTAGTTGTAAAGTAGACATATTCTGAGTCTTGTGACCAAATGATATTATTAACCTCACTATCTACTTCAACCTCACTCAGGAGTATTAGTGATACATTTATCCAGTGATACTGTGTGATAAGATAATAATAGTTATTTTTGTATATTAATTCTATCATTATATCATTCACTCACTTTGTCAATATAATATTTACTATTAGTAGTAAATCCAACATATAACAGGTTAATATTATCAGCAGTAAGTGCTAGAGTAGCAGTCAATCCATCTAATACTGTACTGTTAAGATTAAGATCATCTGATGAGAGGGAAACTGATGGAGCAATAGCTGTTACAGCAGTAGCAAAATTACACTATACAAATAGAAATAAACTCGTATTCAATAAATAATATGTTATCAGACTTACCACAGTTGGAGATTCAGAGATTAATGAAGTACATGGTGTTTGTAAAGTTGGAACCCATTGTACATTCTTATCACCTGTTCCATCTACTACACAGGTCTGATATGAACTGTCCATCATAGAGTTAATATCTGATAGATTATATGAACACACTCTACTTGCTCCACTAGCTGTTCGTCCTATTACTAATGTCTCTTCATTGAACACTGAGATACCTCTAATATTAATATTGGTGAATTGACCACAGTTTAATACTAGTTCATATTGCGAATCAAATGAATCACTCTGACTGATATTACACACTCTGATGATACGCAGTTCTTGTAGAGAACCACCAGCTGCATCCGACACAACATAGTATGCATAACCTGACTGGAAGAATCCATAATAGAAATCACGACCACCATTTCCTCGAAATGCAGTTCCTGGTATAACTGTTTCTGATCTATCCATAGACTGACTTCCAGCAAATCCATACTCACTGTAACCAATTCTATCACCACCAGATCCTCCTATTTCTCCATAACTACCTATATAGAATCTCTGTCCATCAGTGTCAGGGATAGTGAACAGTGCAGTACTAGAATCACCAACTATACCATTCACAGTTAAACTAGGATCAGCATTGACATTAGATCCATTTATAACTGAACAGTCACCATTTTCTAAACACACTACTAACCATTGACCATTGTGTGTAGTAGTCAATCCTATTACTACACTCTCCAGAGATACACTTTGTTGTTGTACCAAATCAGATGAAAACAGGTAGACAGTAGTTTCACTACTAGCAAACACTTTCCCTCCACCTGTAGATAAGTGACTAGCAGATAGAGTGACAGGAGACAGCTCACACAGTACTAGTGAACAAAAGCAGAGAAGACAGATAGCTCTTCTTAGCATTTTTCACTCTAATAATTAATTGAGCTTGAATGCAAAATTACAATGTAGTCAGGCGTGGCCTGACCCTTGTTTACGAAGGGTCAGGACCGCAGCGTATACTGAAGGAAGTGACGTCAAACGGTTATAACTAGTAATAAAAATAATGATGATTTTGCCGAGCCATTAGTTTAAAAGAAAAGCAAAGGAAGGTATTATGTAGCTTTGTTGGCGGTGAGTAAGTCTTTGTTGTTTTGTCCACTGGTTATAGCAAAACTTTGTGTTACCAGTGCTTGCCATTTATCTTTGATAGTCTCAGAACTGATGGATTGGAGTCTGTCATTTTTGTTCTCAGCCCTCTAATAAAGGATCAGGTCAGAAAGCATCCTTTTTGGGGTAATCATGGTAGTCATATCCACGTTTATATCTACATCAACATTCAATTCCTCAAAACGCTCCACTACTAACCTTTTCCAAACTTGTAACGTCTTTGAGTAAGACGGTTTAAGTATATTACATCTGTTTGGTGTCTGTGAGGCAATATCTTTTTCGCGACGATGCCTTGAGCTCCACCTGTATGGCAAGACGAGCCCCACCCAAAGCCATATAAGTGTAGCACAAGTTCAGTAGGCCTATAAGCTGCGGTCCTGACCCTTCGTAAACGCAAGGGTCAGGCCACGCCTGACTACGCCTGACTACGCCTGACTAGCTAGGTATAAGTTTATTTCGCACAGACTGCCATGCCACTGGCGTGTTTAGGGGGGGCCTAGGGGGGGGCCCAGGCCCCCCTCCCCTGTTGTTTAAATGACAATTCTAATTAATGCGTGGTTTGCAGAAATGAGCCTATTTCGCCCCCGTTACAGGAATAAATGAGTCTGATTTGGACTGTGACTCTGAGTCTGAGAGCATTGAATAAGTAGACCCATGAAGATCATGAACAGTGCCAGATTCTCAGTTGTCTTCCAACTCATCATCAATAATAGCGATACTATTACGTATGTAACCATAGATATAATCTATGATGTAACGTACGTCGCAACGTCAACCACACCTCTAATGAATAAATAATAATTCGGCACACTTCGTGCGCCATTATTACACCAATACAGGCCCCCCTGGTATTCAGGTGTAGACATGCCACTGTATAAAGTGGAGAAATACTTTAGTAAAACCATGGTTTCTGCCAGTTGTTACAGTAGTATAATTGCTTTATTGTGTTATAATTCATTTTCAATGTTTGTATATCCTACATATGTACCTGCATAGCTATGTTTCTTTATTTGATGTCTTTAATAGTGTCAGAATGCAATAGTACAAATATATAACTAGTACAACCAACATGCTAATGTAGTACTCCTAGTATGAATTCATACTATTAGCAAATTCTATGAGCACAAATCAGCATTTATGTGATATCATATATGTACATCCCAAAACAACACAAACATGTGCATGATGAATTGAGCTCAACACAATTAAACTGCCATGAGTGATCTATATAAATTGCCAGACCCAATTAATAAAACCCTACAAAAATAGAATTGTTAAAATAACAAACGTATTGGTTAGTGCAGTTACAAAGGATTTAACAATTAGTTGGTCGTTCAGGATATATACATCTAACGCCATAGCTACTTTTTTACTATTTATATTTGTTCCAATTAAGAAATATCTACGTACAAGATTAGAGTTATATGCTAGTTGGCGTATACTACAAAGATATACAAGCTCACAGATTAATGTTTTGACTAGTAGAGATCAGGTTATCATGCAATAGATATTGTGTTAGGACTTCACAGCCTGCCCCCCTCCTTATGCCATAGCCATGCAGTATAATTATGTTCTCCACAATCATATAGGCCTATATCAGAAATGAGATTGCACGGTAAAGAATGTCAGTTAATAAATGTAGTAAAAAGATATTCCTCTATGACAAAAAATTATAAAGGATACGTATGAAAAGGTTCACCTTTTGGACCTTATAAAGCTCCTGTTTCTATAAACAACAAATTCGAAAATGTTAGTGACATGAGAGTGGGGACAATCTCTCATGTACAAAACTATTGCATGAATAATTATCCTACATCAATCCATGATTCAGTACACATCTATAAAGTGAAATGGAACACGTAGCTACTGAGCAATATTTCATCCACAATCATTTTTAACCTAGTGTATAGCTCAGTGAGGAAGGAAATCATGGATCTCGGATGAATGCAACTTTTTATTAAATTAGCTAAGTAACTGTATATTTATTACTCAATTTATTATAGAAACAAAGTTGTCGTTATTGGTGCTGAATTTAGTATTAAATGCACAGCAGTGAATTTCATTTACATAATACTTTCAACTTGTTAGATCTTGATATATAGAGGAGTTTATTTAGGAATAACCCTCCTAACAGTGTTAACTTTGTGACGAAGTCCACAGAAAGACAGACACTCTCTTTTCAGGAAACAACATGACCGCAGCTGGACTCGAACCACAGACCCTTAGATCAGGAGGCTCAAGCTCCAACCACTAAGCCATGCTGCCTCCTTAAAAAAAAGAGCGCCCATCAAACTGGGACTATTTGATGGGAATGACTAACCACAACATATATACACAAGTGTGTATATGGGACCGTAGTCCTATCAGTTGTGGGAAACCGAAGTTCTATTATAACCCCCTAACATAAAGTGCCGTCAGAATCCGCAGGGTGGTAAGTCCCACGAATCGACCGGAAGACCACAATTTCCAAAGTGGACCCCTTCTAAGGGTCTGTGGTAAGGGTCTGTGGTTTGAGTCCAGCTGCGGTCATGTTGTTTCCTGAAATAAGAGTGTCTGTCTTTCTGTGGACTTCGTTGTTAGATCTTCTTTGCTTCTAATATTCTTCACCAGTACTATGTACATGATCAAAAGGAGAGAAGAAATTATGGTAACCCTAACATACATGCACGCCCTCAAACTTAAGGAGGGGTTACGGCATGTTTCATTACCATGACAACATTGGCACACCTCTTCCGACTCCTCATTTTTCTTGAGTCGACATGGATGGGTTTTTGAGAATACAAACCTTTCTGCTGTTTTTATGTCTGTATCCGTTATTTTCGAAGAGTGAGCTGTCTCCTGTCACTCTATCTGCTAGTCACTTATCTACAGGTGGAGGGAAAGTGTTTGCTAGTAGTGAAACTACTGTCTACCTGTATTCATCTGATTTAGTACAACAACAAAGTGTATCTCTGGAGAGTGCAGTAATAGGATTGACTACTACACAGAATGGTCAATGGTTAGTAGTGTGTTTAGAAAATGGTGACTGTTCAGTTATAAATGGATCTAGTGTCAATGCCGATCCTAGTTTAACTGTGAATGATATAGTTGGTGATTCTAGTACTGTGCTGTTCACTACCCCTGACACTGATGGACAGAGATTCTATATAGGTAGTTATGGCGAAATAGGAGGATCTGGTGGTGATAGAATTCTTTACAGTGAGTATGGATTTGCTGGAAGTCAGTCTATGGATAGATCAGAAACAATTATACCATTAACTGCATTTCGAGGAAATGGTGGTCGTGATTTCTATTATGGATTCTTCCAGTCAGGTTATGCATACTATGTTGTGTCGGATGCAGCTGGTGGTTCTCTACAAGAACTGCGTATCATCAGAGTGTGTAATATCAGTCAGAGTGATTCATTTGATTCGCAATATGAACTAGTATTAAACTGTGGTCAATTCACCAATATTAATATTAGAGGTATCTCAGTGTTCAATGAAGAGACATTAGTAATAGGACGAACAGCTAGTGGAGCAAGTAGAGTGTGTTCATATAATCTATCAGATATTAACTCTATGATGGACAGTTCATATCAGACCTGTGTAGTAGATGGAACAGGTGATAAGAATGTACAATGGGTTCCAACTTTACAAACACCATGTACTTCATTAATCTCTGAATCTCCAACTGTGGTAAGTCTGATAACATATTATTTATTGAATACGAGTTTATTTCTATTTGTATAGTGTAATTTTGCTACTGCTGTAACAGCTATTGCTCCATCAGTTTCCCTCTCATCAGATGATCTTAATCTTAACAGTACAGTATTAGATGGATTGACTGCTACTCTAGCACTTACTGCTGATAATATTAACCTGTTATATGTTGGATTTACTACTAATAGTAAATATTATATTGACAAAGTGAGTGAATGATATAATGATAGAATTAATATACAAAAATAACTATTATTATCTTATCACACAGTATCACTGGATAAATGTATCACTAATACTCCTGAGTGAGGTTGAAGTAGATAGTGAGGTTAATAATATCATTTGGTCACAAGACTCAGAATATGTCTACTTTACAACTAATAATGAAGAAGAACCTACACTTGAACAAATTGGAGGTCTGAAATTAGAGAATTGTTCAAGTTCTACTAGTTGTGATGAGTGTGTTAGTTTGGGTGATCCATTGTGTGGATGGTGTGTATTAGAGAGAAAGTGTTCTCGTAGTTCATTGTGTATGGATAGTGACTCAAGTGGTAGATATTTATCACAAGGAGAGGGAGACAGTTGTATTGATAGTGTAACTATTGAACCATCAGAGTTTGTACTTGAACTGGAATTAATACCTTATGAGGTATGAAGACATATATCAATATTATATATTCCTCATCTCTTCTATTCTTCAGATATCAGTAGAGTTCACTCCTCCTCTAACAATTTCTAAATTATCAGGAGAAGAATATTTCTGTGTATTCACTAATGAAGATAAGAAAATAGAAATAAAATCTATCATTGATGATAATAATTACTGTAGTGTTACTGATGTGATCAGTAAACTGGATGACATCTCACTGAGTGAGTTTAAAACACATACATTTGAACATATGTGTAGTGAAGTGTCCTGTGTAATTCTAGTTTGTAGTGCTACAATTATATAGCTATTTATTAATGTATTTTCAATTACATCAGATACTACTTTTGGAGTGTTTAATAATCGAACTAATATCCAGTTTATCACTGCTGATGAAGAGTATATCTTCTATAATTGTTCTGCAGTTTCTAAGTGAGTTAGACTATGTTGTGTGGGTGGTCTTAGCTCATCATTAAGTGTTCTGTTTAGTCTTTAACAACCTCTTGAGATCAGATACAAACACATATTAGACATTTAGTTACTATCAACAATAAAAAGCTCGTTAATAATCATTTCAGTGTGATGTTGTTGACAGCAAAGCAAATCAAACCATTGAAATAGTTACATGACCAGCTAAGCTACTATACACACTATATAATAAGAGAATAGTTGTAATCATGCGTTGGAATTTCCTGTATATTTAATCTCTCACAATCACACCTGTACTAATACTCATACACACATTTTGTGGAATGGTTATATATATATATATAATTATATATATAGTACATTAGTCCTAACACTATATTATGTGTTTATGCTTGCTTGTACTTGTTGTCTTTTGTGATAGTCTGTATACGTTCTTAATGTATCTAAAGTGCCTTTTTCGTTTCTTGTGTTTTCATTCAAGGTATTTGAAGTTTTCTGTTTCAACCTGATCATATTTAACTGTTAATTAGTGGCTAATCATACAAATGCTATTCATTAGACCACAATAGTCTTTATCTAGAGGTCACTTTGTGAAAGGATTCCATGGAATGTTTGAGGGTTATTTTTGCAGAGCTAAGAAGGGCTGTTAATATTGATGTCCCACCTTGGCTAACCAGCTTTTCTTGAGTGGTTAAGTTGGAATGTTTGGTTTGGTTGGCTTCCCATGTGAAAAAGTGGACATTAGTGTAATTAATTATAGTTAATCAAAATAATTATGATAGTATTAATACTGCAATCCTGTGTGAATTTACAACATCAAGCAATAGAGAGATATACACCTTCTATTGAGGACACCCTGAAATGAGGACACCCCATTAAGGACACTTACAAATGTCCATAACAGTGCTTTATAATATACTCATTAGTTGAACATTCCTTTTCAATATTTACACATTTTACACATTGTGGTGGTTATGTAAATGTTAATATATATTAATAGTCAAGTGTTTGTAGGGAAGTGTTCTGAACAGGATATAACATCACTCTTCTTCAATAAATATAAAGTAGTATGTTTCCATTTATGATAAACCACATTACAAATAATACAAATATATTAATAAAAATATTTACTGTATACAATCTATGACTCATTACTATATTCACAGATTAGCACAGGTGGTTGCTATGGTGATATACACATGTAGTACACATGCAGTACACATCATATGTGCTAATTCAATTATAATAATCATAATTATAATATTATATAAATACATTCACTTATTTCAGACATCTTAATTTGTAAATCTAGATGATCAAAATTCTAGTAGGTTGTGTCCATGTACATGTATAATATTTAATAGATAATATTAATACATATACTTTATACTGTATAGTATATACATATAGTTCATGTTATATTGCATACTCGTATAGTAGAATAGTATTATTGTAATTATGAAATTGGCCTTCATAGTAACTGTAATGATTGATCTTAAATGGTATGATCCATGCTATACTTTCCTAACACGATTGTGTGTTTATGTTTCACAAATATTTTGAATGATAAAGTAAGTGTCATGTGTGATTACAAGCTGGTATTAATCCATAAATTGACCTTCAAAGTATCTGTCATTATCTTAAATGGTACGATTCTACTATACTTTCCTAACATGATTATATATTTATGTTTCACAAATATTTTGAATGATAAAGTAAGTGTCGTGTGATTTCAAGCATTAATCCATAAATTGACCTTCAATGGTATGAACAATACCATACTTTCCTAACATGATATATTTCACAAATGTGTTATGTGTGACTACAAGCTAGTCCAAAACAATTAGGCTTTATATGGCATTCCAGGTAGTTATTTTAGTCCTTCCTTTGTGGTTCAACTTATTAGTATGGCTGTTTATATGTGTTAAATACACTCCCACATGGTAGTTATGTTGATTGACCTCTGTTATGAGAATTGCATTGTTGTACATTCTTATGTACATGTATGTCTATGCGGGTTGTGTGTGTGTGTGTGTGTTTCATGAAACTTATAATTTTGAATAATTGTGTCTCTTAGAAGCGTATGTTTACATGTTCCTGTTCACCATAAAATATGTAAACACATTCTCGTATCTACTTTTAATTTCCACAAGTATAAAAAATTAATAATAATACTTATATTATAATCAATTACAAATACCATATCCATTAGATGTAGTGAATGTGTTATAACTGATGGAGTGTGTGGATGGTGTCAACTAGACTTTACATGTACTGGAGATAATTCAACATGTACTGGAGGAGCTGATAACTGGTTAACTGTAAGTATGATTAATATTATTAATGTATACATTTTATCATATTCACTTCCTCTCTCTCTCCCTCTCTCTCTCTCTATCACTCTCTTTCTCTCTCTCTCTCTCTCTCTCTCTCTAGACATCAGATGATGAAACATATTTAGATATATGTCCTTTGTTAGTACCTAACTCACCAGTGACTGACTATACTCAACCTGTTGATGTAATGAAAAATCTCCAATTAACAACACTTAATACACCAGTAAGATCTCTTAATTACAAATCATCATGCATCTGACAGTTTTATTGTATATAACTTTGAAGTTAGCAACATGTTCCTACACCATGTTGCTAGTGAATAGAGCATGCTTCTACTTTGTGACAACATACTGCTTGATGGCAACCTACTACTTTTACCATCCACTAAGCAACTTTGGAGTAGGCTATTTGGTGCCCAACTCCAAAGTTGCTTAGTGGATGGTAGGCTTAGAGATGATTATAGCCTAAAGGTGTTCTTTTGTTAGTTTAAACTTGTTCATATATATACAGTAAACATCTATTAGTGTACTTGTAAGGTATACAGTTTACATGTGGTAGTTCTATTTTAGGCTTCTATTCTATTAATAGAACAGTATAGTGTATTATCATTAATGTACATTCTTCAACTTCAAATGATTTCACAATACATGAATTTCTATATAGTAAAGCGTTAATGATATTCATAGGTGATAATTATATTCATATTCATATTCATTAGTTACAATTGACCACACAGGATTAATTGCATATCAACATAATCTAAATTCATGAAAAATATGTGACCTAACTTTCGAAAAGGGACACCTTCCTGCAAATAATTACTTACCATTCTGTACAGGAAGTCAATGAAATTTGGTATCCAGGAAGAGCTATTATTAAGCTTCTTAGATACTTGAACAAAATGGCAGAAAGTTGAGCATTTGATCAAAATTATTTTGTAGGAACAATTGAGACGCAATAAAAGTATCCCCGGCAAAGAATGTTATGACCAAATAATGCTTTTGGTCCAAAAGGTTTTTACTAGGAATACTTTAACTTTGTTATAAATATTCAGAAAGAAACTCATTTCTTATTTATACAGAAATTAATTTCTTTTGTTTTAATGATAATTACTGTGTATTCTATAGTCACTGAGTGGATTAAGTTACCTGTGTGTTTTTGGTGATGAAACAAGACCTGCTATTCCTAATAATGATACTAGTGTATATTGTGATATAGAGAATGTGGTGAGGAATAAGTAGTAATAATAATAAAAATGTTTAGTACTTTTTATATCATAAAACAGTTACAATTCACTGGAAGTAATACACAGACTCAGACCCAGTCCTTTGCACTTAGACAGACTAACAATACAAACTATGATATTGAGATTAGTACTGGAGATACTGTTAATGGTTAGTAATACATGATAATATACAACATATCTCATACATTATTATTATTATTATACAGTTATACTGTACAATTGTCCCACACTGGCTGATAGTTGTTCTGAGTGTTTAGGACAGAACATAGGGACTGGATTTGAATGTGGATGGTGTACTTCAAATAGTGAATGTACTGAACGGTCTGAGTGTAACTCACCTGTTACCATGTCTGGTAATTGTGAAGATCCAGGTATCACAAGTTTTGATCCTATGAATGGTCCACCTCGAGGAGGAACAACTATTACTATCACTGGTACCAACTTAGGAGTACAGTTCTCTGATATAGTATCTGTTACTATTGGTTCTCATGTGTGTACTCCTATTGAGGAAGAGTACAGGATAGGAGAAAGGATTGTATGTAATATAGACACTATTAACAGTAATACTGAAGACAGTAATAGTATTAGTATAACAGTTAGTACCAGTTCAGGAGATAAGACTACTACTAGTAATGAACAGTTCATGTTCCTGTTACCTAGTATAGACTCTTTCTTCCCCACATTTGGTCCAAGAAGTGGATCAACACGAGTGATGATTACAGGTAACAATCTAGATATTGGTAATACTGAGCAGACCAGAGTAATAATGAGAGAAAGTATTAATAGGAGGAAGAGAAGACAGAACTGTCCAGACACTGAATGTAATATAATGTGAGTTTATATTTGAATATAGGAACTAATCTTTCATTTATATTCCATCCTATATATAGGAGTATCAACACAACATATATAACCTGTTATTCAGGTTCAGCAGGTTCTGATGATTGTTTAATGATAGTTGCAGTAGAAGTTGATAATAATGCATTTGATAGTTCATCTATATTTACATATAAACCAGACCCTACATTTACTGATCTAGACCCAGAGATAACAATACCAGCGTAAGTATTCTAATTTATTGTAAGTAAGATGATGTACTTTATATTATATTATATTATAGAGGAGGTATCAAGTTGACATTCACTGGTAGTAACTTTGATGTAGTACAATCACCTATGATTACAATCACTGATTCCAGATTTAATATAGCTACTGAGGTGAGCCTCCTCTCTACATACATGTGGTATCTCTCTTCCTTATTTTCATTATAATTTTCATTTTTTACAGTCGTGTCTTGTAGAGAACAATGATACCAACCTATTAGTGTGTACTGCTCCTCGAATTACTCCATTATCAGCTATTAATGATGCTATAGACACTGCAATACAATATGAAGTAGTAGTTGATGGAGCCACAGGACCTGATAGCTCAATAGATACATTTGAACTTGTCCTGAAACGTGATCCAACATTCTCTATGGTTATTGATCGTGAACTACAAGAAAATGATATTATACGTATACAAGTAAGTATATTAACAAATATATGATGATTATACGTATGGTATTAATTTAGTCGATCTTTCCAGGAGTAATGTAGTGGTACTTGTGATGCTTATCTGATACAAATAGATTATATGTACAATACATTTACAAATACACATGTAATTATGACTATCAAGTTTCATTAATTAAATTTTGTAGCCTAATACTACCTACCTTTTATTCTTCAGGGTTCTAATATTGATTCTGTTGAGAAGTCTGAAATTATTGTATATATTGGAGATGAGAACTGTAAAGTTGACAGTACTGCTGAAAGAGTCAGTACATTTAACTATTATTAGATAGAGAATATATCACATCTCTTATATAGGTTGTTACTTGTCAACCTCCAAGTAAAGATGAAGGAACATTTCTTGTGTCTGTAAGTATTGTTATTATGTGTATCAGTACAAGTACATCTCAATGCAGTTGTATGCTATTAGTTAGCTTCATGTACAAATAGTTTAGAGTCTTTTCTTCATACAGGTCAGAGTTGGAAACAATCTATTCTTTAATGACACAACTGATGAATGGATGGTAACTTTTACAGGAAATACAACTACAGGATCATCATCAGCAGTTAGTCCACCTGTTGCTATTATTGCTGGTTCAGTTGGTGGAGGAGCAATCATTATAGCTATAGTGTTCTTTATTGTGATTGTTATAGTAGTAGTTTCAGCAAGACGTCAAGCTAAATTAAAAGACAAAAGATATGTAACTTTAATGTCTCAAATGGAAAGTATGGAACTTGAGATGGCTGACCAGTGTAAACAAGGTACGGTTGCTATATACACAGACCATCAGACCATCAGATACAAATGTACTTACACATACATGTGTAAATACAAATGACCCAGGTGTACTTGAAAGTTGCATATTTGATTGTGTATAGGATAGTGGATCTTATTTATTTTTTTAAATATTTCCAAAGGGTTTTGTTTAAAGTACTCGTCTTTTAGCTATCTTGAAGACAAGTTGTACCCTACCTAGATACAAAATTGTGTTGGCTTTCACAAGATGGTAAAGAGACAAGTGGCTGATTTGGAAAACTCTTTTCATTATCATATACATGTATATATTGGTGTTTCTTTTCTCTTATAGCATTTGCTGAGCTCCAAACAGATCTGGGAGAACTTGTGACAGAAGATGCACTTGATAGTAATCAATTACCTTTTCATAATTTTCCTACTTACGCTACTAAAGTATTCTTTCCAAGTGCTGGAATCCACCATCCAGTTCTGTCTGAGCCAAGGGTATGTACAGTGTATGTGTTTGTACTGTTTCCTATAGTTTGTTCACATTCCCAATGACCTCAAAATTAGGATATGATGACTTTATATGTACTATAGTGTATAGTTTAATGTCATAAGGTTAATACATGATTATACTGTAACTTAATAATGAAGCAAAGGACTGAAATTTGACATACAGAAAATAGAATGGGAAGAATAATTATATGAAAATTGTGAAGGTGAAAAGATTGTTGGTCATTCCAAACTAAAGTTATGTGAGGAGATGGTGAATGTGAATGACCTTTAGTTAGGTCTAATGTACACTGAACCACTTGTAGCTTAACTAAAGGATTGTATGTGTGTACAATATTAGTTACATACACATTAGCATGTTTATCAAATTAAAGAACTGTTTATGTAAGTAATTCATATTAGCTATTCTTATAAACATTTCAGAGTGACATCTTTGATGTTTATATTAGTAAATAAGTTTGTGTTTGCATAATGAAGAATATATAATATAATGTATATTATATATAATAAGTATTATTATAATTATGAATATTGATAATATAAAGTGTGATCAGAATTGCATTCTATATGTATACTAATATTGATATTGTCTTAATAATTTTATCATTACAGTATAAATTATAAGAAATGTATGTAAAATAACAGTGTTTCCCCCCAAAGGCTGGTATCATGGCTCTCTCCGCCCTTTAATTTTAAAGTTTATGCTTAAAAACACTGTTTTATAACACTGATTGAACATTGTTGACCCAACATCATGTATCACTGATGCACTTCCCCACACTTAATATTTATTCTGAGGGAAACACAGTTACTATATTGTAATAACATGTACAGGTATAATTATCTGTGTCTAATATTTGCATGTAATTATAGGACAATAGGTCTAATATAATTATTATATAATTATAGGTATGAGTATAATGATTGTACTGTTATGTCAAATATAATTATATAATTATAGGACTATAGGTTTTATGATTGTACTGTTATGTCTAATATAATTATATAATTATAGGACTATAGGTTTTATGATTGTACTGTTATGTCTAATATAATTATATAATTATAGGACTATAGGTTTTATGATTGTACTGTTATGTCTAATATAATTATATAATTATAGGACTATAGGTTTTATGATTGTACTGTTATGTCTAATATATTGCATATGATTATATAATTACAGGACTATAGATATAATGATTGTATTACTATTATTAATTAAACAGTGATATTTGATATGTTCATTATGATAATACAACATTAGTATGTTGTATATATAATTAAACCATGATCCTTATAACACACTGAGTTAATGATAATTATTTCATTAGATACCACAGGGTATGTCTAATGAAGACATGACCACCCTACTTGATGAGTTCCGTTCCATGATATTTGACAAGAGTTTTCTTATTTCATTTGTCAAAACTTTAGAAGCACAACCTCGATTCTCCCTTCAGGAAAAGTTAGTGTTATATTATAAAAATTATAATGACCTTTACTATTACTTTGTTTATCTTCAAGGAGTACAATTGCCTCTTTAATTATGGTTGCCTGTCTGAAAGATGTCAGTTATGCCACCGAGTGAGTTACTGTTATGTATGTATGTATACATCTTCATATTATGATATCCAATTAGCTTGTATATGTGTGGTTGGATTTGTGAAAGATATCTTGTATTATTACATTTAGCATGTAGTTTATCTCAGTGTAGTTCCCCTGTGTCTTCCTATTAAACACTGCACTTTCAATGCTTGTACAAGATATTTAGCTAATTGCTTTCCTTGGATACCAGACTTTATTGGCTTCCAATGCAAGCTGAAGAGCATTACCAAACGTATGTTTTATACAAGTGCACAAGCTGAAAATTATAACACTACAGTTTCCATTCATTCATTTACAAAGAAACATAATCGATCAATTAATGACACAGAATAGAATATCTATTTATATTATAGTAGTAACATTTCATAAAGACTGATTTTCTGTTTTTAGGATCTTACAAGCCCTTCTTGGAGACTTAATCCGCTACAGTATCACACAATCTCGTAACCACCCCAAACTCCTTTTGAGGCGAACAGAATCAGTAGCTGAGAAGTTACTTACTAACTGGTTCTGTGTGACCCTGTACCCCTACATGCTGGATCATGCTGGGGCTTCATTGTTTGTCCTGTTCAAGGCGGTCAAAGCCCAGCTTGAAAAAGGTCCGATTGACGTTATAAATGGAGAAGCAAGGAACTCTCTGTCTGAAGAGAAACTCCTACGACAATCACTTGACTTCAAGGTTTGTTAGTTAAAGTAAAAAATAACAGTTGGCCTTTGTCTGGACAAAACATAATTTGGCAATTCAAATATCCATAATCAAACATTTTATATTTCCATTGACCATTAAAATTGCAGTGTTGGTAAAAGTGACCTCTACATGTATGTTCCTGTAATAAATACTATAGTATAATTATTGTGCATGAGGTAATCCAATTAACCAGCCAAGTTCTGAGAATGTCATGACAAAATTGCGTAAGGGCTGTAAACATTGACTTTCAATATGCAACAGTTAGTATATTGTACACACTATTAGTATGTTACGAGTGATGTTTACCTATTTCTATAAGTGATGTTTATAACTATTTCTATTTCTCTGTTTCAATCTGTCTTGTTGTGTGTCTCCCTTACTCACTCTATTTTACTTCCTATAGTTGCTGGAGTGTGAAGTAGATATGCAAAACTCCAACGAGCTCTTGGGCCAACGTCCAGTTGGTCTTGAGCCTTCCAACGCTTCAGTACTCAACAGGGATATCCAGACAATCAAACTGCTGGATACTGATAGCATCAGTCAAACTAAAGAGAAAATTCTTGATTTTATATATCGTAATCGCCCTGTATCTGAACGTCCATCTATCAGTGATGTTGAACTACGTGAGGCACTATCACACACACATTCACTAATTATACTGTGCTCTGTTCTTTAATAAGAGTATTTTAGACTTTCAGCTAACAACTTGGAATTTTGTTAACTGCTGTTAATGTACTTGTTGATTAAAATGCATCAAAGATTCGTCATAGATTTTTTCGGTTAAAGAACCAAGTTCGAAATGTCCAATGTAGTCTAAGAATGTGCACCAAAGTGGAGTATGTAGACTGGTTTTTTTATGATTTGACAATTGAAATATACATTGTAGATATCAATATGTAGGATTATAGACCATATAATACTGTAATAATAAATAATAATATAATTGAGCTCATTCTGTTCTTCATAATGAAATATATTATTATTTTAATCCCTCTCTTGTGTAGAGTTGTGTAGGGGTAATGTAGGCATTGCCCTTAGAGATCAAGATTCTACCAGTGTAAAAGATGGAGAATGGACTATGATTAATACACTTGGTCACTATAATATTCCAGAAATGGTAAGTAATTTGAGAGAGAATGATAATTATATTCTTAAACACAGTTCACACCAGTAATTTCCAATGGGAGTATATGAAACTATAATTATAATAATTTCTGAAGAACAGATTTAAGGGTGTGGCAAATTATTGCACAATCTGTTGATTGGGTGTAGATTGGCACACAATCTACAGATTGTCATGTAATTTGTAGTAATTTGTAGTAATTTGTTGATCTTAGTTTGCACAACACAATCTACAAATCCCTTAATTGTGCAGAATGTACACATTTTATTGAAAACTCCACATTCTATAATAATATACATTATATCTATTAGGCTGATGCGTAAACATTATGTTGTGTTTCTAAAGTTATATTATTATGTATTGTATACATTATACATGTATCTATTAGGCTGATGCGTAAACATTATGTTGTCTTTCTAGCATAAACATATGTTGTCTTTAATCTCTACACTTATATTATTATATATATCTATTATGTGTTACATAAACATTATGTAACTTATGTTGCCTTTCTAGATGTATATTATTATTGTAATTACAGTATATGTATTGTATACCTTATATCTATTATCTGTTTTATTATTATCATTGTTATACCTATTAGGCTGATTCTGCTATTGAAGATCCTAAAAAGCCTACACCGAGATTTAAATTGGTCCAACGAGGCACCAGACCACTCAGTGGACCTAGTAAGTGACTATATGTTATATAGCACCTAGAGCTTACATGTACTCGTCTCCTCTTTAGATTTTGATGTACCTGGTACTATCATTGCTAGTGCTTCAGTTACTTCTCAGACTTCGTTATTAGCAGCTGCTGCTCAAACCTTTCCTACTAACAATAAATTATTTCACTTGGTAAGAAATATCTTTCAATTTTTGTTATCTAAGTATTTACTTCATTCTCTCTTCATCACGTACAGGTTAAACCAGATATAGGAGAAGGTGAACAGAAGATAGCAACAGAAGTCTTCCTTACTAGATTACTGGCTACAAAGGTGGGGACTGGACTGTCTGTAATCAAATTAAGTTACCATGAAGCCTATAAGTCAATAAAATGTTACCATACAGTAACAGTAGTTCTATATACTGTCAGTATAGTATAGTAACTACTGTTGAACTACTGTAGTGTGATAATGAAACTATTGAGTAATTACTGTACTGTATGGTGACTTTTTATTGACATATACATGTACTGTATGTAATGTGCTTGAGCTATAGTCCACTAGCTAGACCAGAAGGAAGAAACAGCATGTAGAAACTGCAACTAATAGTTATTCTATCTGAAAAGTATTACAAAAGTTGTAAACGACCTTCATGAAGTAAAAGAATGGAAAAGAAACTATAATAGGTTGTTGGGTTTAGAAAGTCAGAATTATTACCACCAAGCAATCATACTATTTTCTTCACATGTCTTATTTGCATATAAGAATTATTGTTTTAGCATATTTATTCATTTTATATTCTAGCGCATTCTACAACCATATGTCGATGACCTCTTCCAAGCCATCTTCACGGTCCCTCGTGGAAAACCCCTCCCGAAAGCTATTAAAGTCCTGTTTGATTTCTTAGATATGCAAGCAGCAAACCTTGGGATCAATGACCCTGAAGTTTTACATACATGGAAAACGAACAGGTTAGTAATAGTGTAGGGTCATATTAAGGTTGGGCATTAATTCAATATAATGCAAACATTGATTGCTAATCTTATCACATGATTATCATACGGGCAAAATGTTGTTTTACTGTAATTAAATTATAGGCAAAAAAGTTGTAACTTGAGTAATACAATAATCTTGAGCCATATGCTCTCAAAACAATGATCCACGTTAAAAAATAAGCTATCATAGACGAGTAGTTGCAATAATTGTGAGTCAGTCACCTTTAGGCAATAATTGTGAGTCACCTTTAGGCAATAATTGTGAGTCAGTCACCTTTAGGCAATAATTGTGAGTCACCTTTAGGCAATAATTGTGAGTCACCTTTAGGCAATAATTGTGAGTCATCTTTAGGCAATAATTGTGAGTCAGTCACCTTTAGGCAATAATTGTGAGTCACCTTTAGGCAGTAATTGTGAGTCACCTTTAGGCAATAATTGTGAGTCACCTTTAGGCAATAATTGTGAGTCACCTTTAGGCAATAATTAATTTTCAATATAAATATAACTCAACCCAACATCATATAACTAAATCAATATTGAATGAGATTTCAACAGTGATGATGGTATTTATAAATTCTTTTGTTCCTCAGCCTTCCTCTCAGATTTTGGGTGAATCTCATAAAGAATCCAGATTTTGTTTTTGATATCAACAAGTCTGCCACAGTGGATGCCTGTTTTACTGTCATCGCTCAAGCTTATATTGATGCTTGCTCAACATCAGATGTTAAATACACAAAAGACACGCCATCAGCAAGGCTTCTGTACGCAAATGAAGTCAAACTGTACAAAAATGAAGTCCTACAGTATGTTCACACACACTCTCCCTCTCCCTCCCCCTCTTCCTCTTCCTCTTCCTCTTCCTCTTCCTCTTCCTCTTCCTCTTCCTTTCTCCCTCTCCCTCCCCCCCCCCTCTCTCTCTCTCTCTCTGTCCCCCCCTCTCTCTCTCTTCATTCACGTTCATCTTTATATCTTTATTTCTCTTATCCATTCAGATTTTACAGTCAAGTACAGAGTTTACCTCACAACTCATATGAGGAACTTCAAGCATACTTTCAAGAGACATTGGATGTGAGTTACTTAAAACATAAAATGTTCTGTAATGTAATAATTATTAAAATAATATGGTCTTTTATCATGTTGAAGATTAAAATTAAAAGTAATGTTGGACTAATCCATAATTTGTTTTAACTATGTTTCTCTCAACAGCCATTCTTCCAAGAGTTTGAAAAGCACGATGGCATTCACTTTTACCCTGACAGTGCAGTGTTGGAGTTGTATCGTTACGCAGTTCAGTACGGAGATGAAATAAGTGAAACATTAAGTGAAGACAGACTCACAATGTTAGCAGCCCAGTTCAATAGTCTCAGGCAGAAATATGATGTCAATTCCTCTTCCATGTAATGAAACATGTGACAAATCTATATCTATAGGAAAGATTAACTTTGTGTTACCTTATTTTGCTCATTGGTAAGAATTGATTTTTTACAAACTTTAGTGATAAAATAATTTGAATTGCACCTTTCTCTATATAGTTACGTAAATATGCATTCTTTGTTGTTACAATGTGTCCATATTTGTTTTTGTTTATTCGTTCTCAATTTGAGTAATAAAATAGTGTGATGTCATTATTGATGAATAATTGTTTTCATCTTTATTTAAATTAGTGGAATTGTTTTGAGTTATACGTCACAATATTTATGATATTTTTTGTGAATATCATCTATTAATTAATTACTTTTTTTACTGAAATTAATATTAATATTTGTGTATTGTGTCTAACTTTTGTTGAATGTTGAATAAAAATTATAAACTTCATTTCAATGTACAAATTCTATACTATACCTAATTATTGACCCTATCAAAATGAGATATAACACATCATACTCATACACTCCAAATAAATTTGTGCACTGTTTTTCATTGGTCAGAATAGTGTGTGATATATCTATGGCTTCAGTGTTGTATATGATTATACTCTCAAATGTATTTACACACTGGATTATTTACTATGTAGACGTATATTACTATATATGGATATAATTTTTCTGCTGTGGAATCCATGCATTTTCCTGAGCAATAAACAGCCTCCGCAATATTAGTCAATGAGCTATATGGTTGTCCTATCTGAATGTACCAGGTCTTGTGACTGAATAATAGACATATTCCTCATGACAAGTTTATATATATTATATATGCTTTTAGTAAAACAAGAATGCATGTATATATTCCAGTGCACTATAAATGAATGTCAACACAACAAAGAAAGACACAATCTAGTTTTTGACCTATATTGGGGTTGAATACAATAATATCATGAACATACAATTCTAACAATACCTATACACTTAGATCTACTACAATTCTTATACTAATTATATAATTCATGATTATTAACGTTGCCTGCATAGGGTTAATGTAATCATATTTTTATGAAGTAACCAGTAACCACTCATAAATTCATCAAATACTGGGACACTGAAGTTAAATAAAATGATGATTGTGTCATGATAATATAGAGTTTTTTGGTTAACCATAATATATCATCATACAATAAACGTAGATTTGAAAACAAAATAAATATTCAGATAAAAAACAAAGCACTGTTATGTCGGAATTATGAGAATAAATTAATTAATGCCAGAGAAACAAGCATACTATTGACATTAGTATATAAACAGTGTAATTAGATATTTGAGCTAAGATAACAGCTCCACTGTTATCATCGGTAGAAATACCTAATGGAGAGAGGGAGGGGTTAATAGAGGGATCGGTAATGATTAATATACACATGTATGAAGTGATGGGTGTGGCTTTGTCTATAGTGATTGTACTGAAGGTCGGAGTAGATGCTGCATTGATAATTAACGAATGAGTTGTGTCTGCAATGAATATAGATGAAGATATGATTGTAGATGAATTGATTGTCTTGGTAGGGGATGGGTTGATTGCAGTAATGAATAATTCCAAACTACTTGAAGTTGGTGACTCAGTGGGTGTGACGACAGTAAGACTATTTGATTGAGGTGTACCTATAATTATGTATAATTATGTACATCAACACATCATGTATCATGTACATGTAGTTGTTTCCACCCATTAATCCTATATACATAAACACATTAGATTATCAAAATAATTATTTCTGCACAAGAAAATATAATTATTGTATGATTTACAAAAATAATAATTATTGATTCGTGATATGGCCTCAATATAACAGTTCTATTAACATGATCTTGATGCTATAGCAGAAATAAACTATACCATTCGTGTGCGTGACTGTGTGTGTGTGTGTGTGTGTGTGTGTGTGTGTGTGTGTGTATGTATCCTTCCTTACCCTTTATAGTTACTTTAATTGGATAGTGATCACTGACATCAGATGTCTAAACAAATAATAAATGATATACTATATACTATAATTATATAATACCTAATTGCATATTTTCTTAAGGATTATGTAACACAATACTTATTTCAAGTGACTTACAAAGTCAGATGACAGATTATATTGTTGATCAAACAATACAATTTCAACACTAGAATCAACAACAAATGGAGTCAGACTTGAATAGGTGATGATACTATATAATAAATATGTATGAATGGATATTATAATTATATAAGTGTAATATTCTCTCATACCCATCATATGCACAATTAGAAGCACTAGTTGTAGTATCATCACTCTTATCAATCCACCAAGTAAAACTTGTATTTAAAATCAGGTCAAGTGAGTCATATTTAGTATTAGAAACATAGCTACAGTCTGCATTGAGATCACCAACTATCATACCAATATCAGTAGAGAAATATTTTGCTGCAGATTCAAAGACATCGTGTAGCCCGTTTATTTCGTTAACTGCATCACTTGGTCTAGTGTGAGAGGCTACTACAAAAAATGGAGGAGTTTCTGAGGAAATATTTCAGACTAATAATGATTTTTACATTCTTGTAATGATTGACATACCTTCATCTTGGTTAATACTTCTTACAAGAATAGCATAAGGTGGTCGCTCAAACTGATCATTGGTATCATTATACTGAAATGTGTTTATGATTTCAACGGTATTGGTTCTGAAATGATGTATGAATCAAATAGTCTGACAACAACTTCACTAGATCATTTTTTTATCCATCCATCCATCACACCCACCTGTCCATACATACATCTATCTACCTGTTCGTCCATCCATCACACCCACCTGCCCATCCATCCATCCATCTATCTATCTACCCGTTCATTTATTCATCCTTCCGTCCATCCACCCATCACACCCACCTGTCCATCCATCCATCCAGCCATCTATCTACCCGTTCATTTATTCATCCTTCCGTCCATCCACCCATCACACCCACCTGTCCATCCATCCATCCAGCCATCTATCTACCCGTTCATCTATTCATCCATCCATCCATCCATCCATTACACCCACCTGTCCATCCATCTATCTACCCACTCATCTATTCATCCATCCATTCATCTATTCATCCATCCATCTATCAACCCATCACATCCATCCATCCATCCATCACACCCACCTGTCCATCCATCTATCTACCCACTCATCTATTCATTCATCCATCCATTCATCTATTCATCCATCCATCTATCAACCCATCACATCCATCCATCCATCCATCACACCCACCTGTCCATCCATCCATCCATCTATTAGTCTGTCCATGCATCAGTCCATCTGTCTGACCATCCATTCATCATCATTACATATCTACATACCTATATAAAAACACATACTGTTCCTTATATGAACTTCGTCCAACACGTTCACTTATAGTGTAATTAAACATGAATCCTAGACTTCCTACATGTCTTTAATGGGAAAACACATTAAGTAACATTACATAATGAGGAAGACAAGTTGTTTTGAAATGATCTTACTGATTTAATTGGTCAACAAATCCTGGTAGTACTGTCTGACTAATATCTACAAGTTCCATGATGAGGATTAGGTCATAATCTTCCATTATCTGAATGCAGAGGTATAATTTTACATTATACATTACATATATCTAGCTCCACCTGGATCAGAACATCAATAACATCTTGATTTGAATATTTGGTTGGTCCAAACCGTCTTATATTAAAAGACAGTACATCTACACTAAGAGTACTGTTTATCAATACACAGAGGCCCAACAGAACAGCTAATCCAACTCTACAACCTGCCATCACAGTCTCATCTCAGTTGTGTTCCTTTCCTCAGCCCCACCCTCACACATGCTACCGTTAACAGTCTAATTACAACAAAAATATTAAAAAATAAATATTGATTGAGAAAGTGATACAGGTAGAAGCTGCTCCACCAGGACTATTATCTGTTGGAAGATGGAGAGCAATGAGTTTACAGCACACAATATCACTATGAACTAATGCTTTATCATTATATATAGTACCAATGGACATTGAAAATACTGTATGCATAACATGATGTATCTACTGTATGCGGCATAAATGGACATTGAATATATGATGTATATAACTGTATGCATACTATATGATGTATATATTGTATACATACTATATGATGTATATATTGTATGCATACTATATGATGTATATAATCGTATGCATACTATATGATGTATATATTGTATACATACTATATGATGTATATATTGTATACATACTATCATCATATATTATATCATCATATATTGTATGCATACTACATAATGTATATACTGTATCGATACTATACAATGCATATATGTTAAGTACCTTGTATTGTTACTGTTACTGGATAGTGATCACTAACTTTTGGTATCTAAATGAATATAATATTATCACTAGAGTGATTACTACATAGTACATACGTAATAGTATATTGTATTCTCATGGACACGACAACTTGAGCATATAACTGATACAGAACACAAATTCCTACTAACAATGAAGTTTATCTATGACCACTCTATACTTGTGTATTAAACTAACCAGGTCAGGTGATACATTATATAATTCATCAAATAGTACTACTTCAATACTTGTATTCACAACAAATGGAGTCAAACTTGAAGAAGTTATGATTTTAAAAGGACAAATGTATGTCAGATGATGTTAGCTATACCAAATACTAACCTATCGTAGGCACAGCACCAGTTGTGGTATCTACATCTTTATCAATCCACCAAGTGAAACTTGTATTCAAAATAAAATCAAGGGAGATGTATTTTGTATTGGAAACATAACTACAGTCTGCATTGAGATCACCAACAATCATACCAGCATCAGTAGAGAAATATTTCGCTGCAGAATTAAGGACATCGAGCAATCCGTTTATCTCATTGACCTATATTTAGAGATGGTTGGAAAGATGGATTGATGGATGGATGGATGGATGGATGGATGGAGGGAGGGAGGAATGGAGAGAGGCTAGGATGGAGGGAGGGATGGATGGAGGAATGGAGGGAGAGATGGAAGGATGGATGGACAGAGGGGGGCAAATTGATTTGCTAAGTAATATAGTATTCCATACCTCCTGTACTAGAATAGCATATGGTGGTCATTTGAATTGATTATTAATATCATTATACTGAAATGTGTCAATAATTAAAGTGTGTGGGAGTTGCATGTACGACTCAATATATCCAATTTTAATTAAAATGCACTATAATTATTGTGGACATACGCTTATAAATCACTGTTAATTTCAGTTATGTAATATAATATTTCATCTTTCTGGTTTAACTGGTCTATGAATCCTGAAATTACTGTGTTTCTGGTATCCACAAGTTCAATAATGAGAGTAAGATCACATCCTTCCACAATCTACAAACAGTATAATGTATTATAATACTATAATTTTGATGCTTGCTACCTATGTACCTGTAGTAAAATATCTACAATATTCTGCTTTGAATATTTAGATGTTCCAAATTGTCTAATATTAAATGAGAGTATATCAAGACTGTTAGCACTGTGTAGTAATACAGAGAAGCTCAGTAGAATCACGTTTGTGACCTTCCATTCCAGTAACAGAGGGTGGGGATAGTTAGTATGTGCAAGTGTTGCAAGAATAATATTATGATACACATAGGTAGTAAATATATAAATGCAATGAGATAAGCATTGACAGATAGGTGATATACCATATAGGTAGAAGATATACAAGTGTGATGACACACAATTTTAGATGTATATACACATGTACATACATAGGATTAACCCATAATACACCATCACATGTAAAATATAGTGACATGTACATATACATGTACATACATACATAATACCGTAAAATATAGTTGTACATACACATGTACATACATAGGATTAACACATAATACACCATCATATGTAAAATATAGTAGGTCAGTTGAAAATTGGAGTTTGGATATAATATTAATACAATATTCACAAATATGGTATATCATACTGGCAACTGTGATGTGGACATTTGTAGTGGACACATGTATAGAGCTATCTTGACAAATTACCATGTAGTCTTCAAAACTAGACTTCCAAGGCATAAAATGTGGTCTTTAAAACTTTGTTTTTGAGGCACAAGATTCGCTTTTAAATCACACACTTGCACCGCTCTTTAGTCTTCGAAACGAGGTTGTCAATTAATGCACAAAAGTTGGTTTTCGAAATGTGGTTCTCAAGTTGGTCTTTAAGGCAGAAAACTTGGATATTCAAGGCAGTTACAAAACATTGACTTGGGCGATTGAGGCATGAAACTTTGTCATCAAGGCACAAAAATCGGTCTTCACATATTAGTCTCGGCGAAACTTGGTCCTCAAGATTGTAGGAGATTAACTTTGTGTTAATTACCTTATTTTGCTTATTGGTAAGAATTGATTTTTTAGCACAAACTTTAGTGATAAAATAATTTGAATCCTTTCTCTATAAGTACAAAATGTATATAGTTTTACTAGTTTAAAATAACAAATGTATTGGTTAGTACAGTTACAAGGATTTAATAATTAGTTTGTTGTTCAGGATAGACACATGATCTAACGCCATAGCTACGTGGTACTATTATATTAAAACATATAAGGGACATATGTACCAATTATAATCAATTATCATGCCTAATATTTCATATTAGATACATAAAGAAGGTTTGGAGACCTAAAATGATTTTAATTAAAATATTTATTCTGCTTATTTGTATATCTAGGGACAGGATAAGAAAATTCAAATTATAATTATTGGATTATAATTACATGTGTATCCATATCAACCTACACAACCAATTAAATTCCAATTTCTACTATTCCTTAACTGTACTAACCAATAAAATAGTTATTTTAACAATTTTATTTTTTGCAGTATACATTCCTCATGCAAGTTTATATATAATATATATATGCTTTTAGTAAAATAATAAATGAATGTTAACACAACAATACGATATACAATAAACTTAGATTTGAAAAAAAACATTAATATATGAATTTTCAGATAAAAAACAAAGCACTGTTAAGTCGGAATTACGAGAATGAATTAATTAATGGCAGAGAAACAAACATACAAATATAATTATTGTATGATCTACAAAAATAATAATTATTGATTCGTTATATTGCCTCAATAGAACAGTTCTGATAACATGATCTTGATGCTATAGCAGAAATAAACTATACCATTCGTGTGTGTGTGTGTGTGTGTGTGTGTGTGTGTGTATGTATCCTTCCTTACCTTTTATAGTTACTTTAATTGGATAGTGATCACTGACATCAGATGTCTAAACAAATAATAAATGATATACTATATACTATATATATATATACCTAATTGCATATTTTCTTAAGGAAAAATCATTATTATAAAATTAAATTACTATGTAACAAAACAAGTGACTTACAAAGTCAGATGACAGGTTATATTGTTGATCGAACAATACAATTTCAACACTAGAATCAACAACAAATGGAGTCAGACTTGAATAGGTGATGATACTATATAATAAATATGTATGAATGGATATTATAATTATATTAGTGTAATATTCTCTCATACCCATCATATGCACAATTAGAAGCACTAGTTGTAGTATCATCACTCTTATCAATCCACCAAGTAAAACTTGTATTTAAAATCAGGTCAAGTGAGTTATATTTAGTATTAGAAACATAGCGACAGTCTGCATTGAGATCACCAACTATCATACCAATATCAGTAGAGAAATATTTTACTGCAGATTCAAAGACATCGTGCAGCCCGTTTATTTCGTTAACTGCATCACTCGGTTTAGTATGCGAAGCTACTGCAAAGAATGGAGGAGTTTCTGAGGAAATATTTCAGACTAATAATGATTTTTACATTCATGTAATGATTGACATACCTTCATCTTGGTTAATACTTCTTACAAGAATAGCATAAGGTGGTCGCTCAAACTGATCATTGGTATCATTATACTGAAATGTGTGTATGATTTCAACGGTATTGGTTCTGAAATGATGTATGAATCAAATAATTTGACAACAACTTCACTAGATCATTTTTTTAATCCATCCATCCATCTGTTCATCTATCAGTCTGTTCGTGCATCAGTCTATTTGTCTGATCATCCATCCATCATCGTTTACATACCTATATAAAAACACATACTGTTCCTTATAAGAACTTCGTCCAAGACGTTCACTTATAGTGTAATTAAACATGAATCCAAGACTTCCTACATGTCTTTAATGGGAAAACACATTAGTAACATTACATAATGAAGAAGACAAGAAATGATCTTACTGATTTAATTGGTCAACAAATCCTGGTAGTACTGTCTGACTAATATCTACAAGTTCCATGATGAGGATCAGGTCATAATCTTCTGATATCTGAATGCAAAGAGGTATAATTATACATTATACATTACATATATCTAGCTCCACCTGGATCAGAACATCAATAACATCTTGATTTGAATATTTGGTTCGTCCAAACCGTTTTATATTAAAAGACAGTACATCTACACTAAGAGTACTGTTTATCAATACACAGAGGCTCAACAGAGCAACTAATCCAACTCTACAACCTGCCATATCGCAATCTTGATCGCAGTTGTGTTCCTTTCCCCAGCCCCACCCTCACACATGCCACAAAGAACTTATTAAACATTAAAAATATAAATAATAATAACAAATTATATTATTTTTGTTATATTAATCCAAAGTAAGTCAATAGAATTAGAATTAAGAAAGTGTATATTGAGATACAGGTAGAAGCTGCTCCACCAGGACTATTATCTGTTGGAAGATGGAGAGCAATGAGTTTACAACACACAATATCATTAACTATGATGTATGTACTAAAATACATTGTTATGTAGAACTACTTTATCATGCTTTATCATTATACATAGTACCAATGGACATTGAATATATTGTATGCATATTACATACTGCATCTACTGTATGCATACTATATTATCATATACTGTATATAATGTATATACTGTATTGATACTATACAATGCATATATGTTAAGTACCTTGTATTGTTACTGTTACTGGATAGTGATCACTAACTTTTGATATCTAAATGAGTATAATATTATCACTAGAGTGATTACTACATAGTATATATGTAATGATAGTATATTGTATTCTCATGGACACGACAACGTGAGCATATAACTGATACAGAACACAAATTCCTACTAATAATGGAGTTTATCTATGACCACTCTATACTTGTGTATTAAACTAACCAGGTCATGTGATACATTATATAATTCATCAAATAGTACTACTTCAATACTTGTATTCACAACAAATGGAGTCAAACTTGAAGAAGTTATGATTCTAAAAGGATAAGTGTATGTCATATGATGTTAGCTATACCAAATACTAACCTATCATAGGCACAGTTAGAAGCGCCAGTTGTGGTATCAACATCTTTATCAATCCACCAAGTGAAACTTGTATTCAAAATTAAGTCAAGGGAGATGTATTTTGTATTAGAAACGTAACTACAGTCTGCATTGAGATCACCAACAATCATACCAGCATCAGTAGAAAAATATTTCGCTGCAGAATTGAAGACATCAAGCAATCCGTTTATCTCATTGACAGCATCATTTGGTGTAGTGTGACTGGCTATTATGAAGAAAGGTGGGACGTCTGTAGGACGTGGAGGTAGAAGAGATACTAGACCTATATTTAGAGATGGATGGATAGATGGATGGATTGATGGACGGAGGAAAAGAGGGAGGGAGGGATGGATGGTAGGATAGCGAGGGGGAAATTGATTTGCTAAGTAATATAATATTCTATACCTCTTCTAATTTCTTGTACTAGAATAGCATAAGGTGGTCGTTCAAATTGATCATTAATATCATTATACTGAAATGTGTTCAATACTTCCACCATGTTTGTTCTGGATCAATGAAAAAAGTCATGTATTTATGAACAGATGAAAGATGGATATAGAATAATAATATTTCACCTGTATATAAATGCATACTGTTCTTTGTAATTACTTCTTCCAACACGTTCACTGACTGTGAGATTGAAGTTAAAACCTTTGCCTTCCACATTTCTGTAAATAAATAATTTATGACTCAAACCAAATAGTTAAATTGTGTGGGAGTGGTATGTATGCTCCACTCCTACTCATGCTCTATGTATCAAGTGTTAATTGAAATGCAATTAGTGTAGATATACTCATAAATCACTGTTAAGTACTCTCTCATCTTACTGGTTTAACTGGTCTACGAATCCTGAAATTACTGTGTTGCTGGTATCCACAAGTTCTATAATGAGAATAAGATCATGTCCTTCCACAATCTACAAACAGTATGATGTATTATAATACTATAATTTTGATACTTGCTACCTATGTACCTGTAGTAAAATATCTACAATATTCTGCTTTGAATATTTAGATGTTCCAAATTGTCTAATATTAAATGAGAGTATATCAAGACTGTTAGCACTGTGTAGTAATACAGAGAAGCTCAGTAGAATCACCAATCCCAGTTTGTGACCTTCCATTCCAGTAACAGAGGGTGGGGATAGTTAGTATGTGCTAGTGTTGCAAGAATAATATTATGACAACACATAGGTAGATATGTGCAATGACACATAGATAGTGCATTGACACATAGGTAGATATACTATAGGTAGATATACAAGTGAATTGACACGTAGGTAGATATACAAGTGTATTGACACGAAGAGAGATATACACACATAGGTAGATATATATACAAGTGCATTGACATGTATGTAGATATACACACATAGGTAAATATATATACAAGTGCATTGACATGTAGGTAGATATACACACATAGGTAAATATATATACAAGTGCATTGACATGTAGGTAGATATACACACATAGGTAAATATATATACAAGTGCATTGACATGTAGGTAGATATACACACGTAGGTAGACAAAGGTGATGTACCACAATGACCACATTGTACACATAGGTGATGTACCACAAAGGTGATGTACCACAATGACAAAGGTGATATTCCACATAGGTACAAGATATACAAGTGCGATCACACACAATTTTAGGTATATGGGATTAATAATACACCATCACATATAAAATATAGTGACATGTACATACACATGTACATACATACACAATACCGTAAAATATAGTTGTACATACATATGTACATAATACACCATCACATATTAAAATATAGTAACATATACATACACATGTACATACACATGTACATACATACATAATACCGTAAAATATAGTTGTACATACACATGTACATACATAGGATTAACACATAATACACCATCACATATAAAATATAGTGACATGTACATACACATGTACATACACATGTACATACATACATAATACCGTAAAATATAGTTGTACATACACATGTACATACATAGGATTAACACATAATACACCATCACATATAAAATATAGTGACATGTACATACACATGTACATACACATGTACATACATACATAATACCGTAAAATATAGTTGTACATACACATGTACATACATAGGATTAACACATAATACACCATCACATATAAAATATAGTGACATGTACATACACATGTACATACACATGTACATACATACATAATACCGTAAAATATAGTTGTACATACACATGTACATACATAGGATTAACACATAATACACCATCACATATAAAATATAGTGACATGTACATACACATGTACATACACATGTGCATACATACATAATACCGTAAAATATAGTTGTACATATATACACATGTACATACATAGGATTAACACATAATACACCATCACATATAAAATATAGTGACATGTACATACACATGTACATACACATGTACATACATACATAATACCGTAAAATATAGTTGTATATACATAATACACCATCACATATAAAATATAGTAACATATACATACACATGTACATACACATGTACATACATACATAATACTGTAAAATATAGTTGTACATACATATGTACATACATAGGATTAACACATAATACACCATCACATATAAAATATAGTGACATGTACATACACATGTACATACATACATGTAGGATTAACCCATAATACACCATCACATGTAAAACATGGTGACATGTACATACACATGTACATACATACATGTAGGATTAACACATAATACACCATCACATGTAAAACATGGTGACATGTACAAATATATGTATTCTATAAAGCTAACTCAATACAAGCTCACTGGTCTGAATATATGCTCACTACTATATATACTTCATACATGCTATAGTGTGTGGTGCATACTTATCTATAGTACATACATGCTATAGTGTGTGGTGCATACTTATCTATTTGGCGCAACGCTATTTGGCGCATTGCAATACATGATCTATACAAGCCTCAGTACCTCACCTAGGTAATACTGAGCTCATATTACACACAAGACAATTATTATATAATTATATAATATACATACATGAAAATAATACATTATAAATTACATTTACTATTACATTTAGCAAGTAATTATACATTATAGATCATACGATTGAATACTTCAGATCAACAGCTCCACATCACAGCAATACAGGAAGCTTGCAACTGTAGGTAGCATCATCAGAACCCATGATACAGGAGACCACAACTGTAGCATCATTAGTACCTCCGGTATAGGAAACCCATAACATCAGTACCTGAAAATTAACAGATAAAAGTTTGTAATAAAGAAAGAGTAATGAAGAATTGTGAACTACGTAATGGCAGGCATGTAATGATTATTATACAGTACATCTAGCTCACCCCTTAGCAGAGAAAGCAACACAGCATATTGAGATATGTCAGACAGTTACCATATGCTTAATTCGAGGCACAAAGCTTGATCTTTGAGGCACAAAACTTGATTCAAATTTGAGGCACACAGCTTGATCTTTGTTCGAGACACAAAACTTGACCTTCAAGGCACAAAGCTGGATCTTCAAAGCAAAACCTCATCTTCAGGGCGGGCACAAAGCTTTGTCTTCAAAGAAGACTTCAAATATTTACTTCTATAGGCTTGATTTCGTGCAACACGCTATCATAAATATTACATGCTCACTAAAGGCTTGATATTCAGGCAACACGCTATCATAAATATTTCATGCTCACTACTCTCTACAGGCTTGATATTCAGGCAACACGCTATCATAAATATTACATGCTCACTACCCTCTAAAGACTTGATATTCAGGCAACACGCTATCATAAATATTACATGCTCACTACTCTCTACAGGCTTGATATTCAGGCAACACGCTATCATGAATATTACATGCTCACTACCCTCTAAAGGCTTGATATTCAGGCAACACGCTATCATAAATATTACATGCTCACTACCCTCTAAAGACTTGATATTCAGGCAACACGCTATCATAAATATTTCATGCTCACTACTCTCTACAGGCTTGATATTCAGGCAACATGCTATCATGAATATTACATGCTCACTACTCTCTACAGGCTTGATATTCAGGCAACACGCTATCATGAATATTACATACTCACTACCCTCTAAAGGCTTGATATTCAGGCAACACGCTATCATAAATATTACATGCTCACTACCCTCTAAAGACTTGATATTCAGGCAACATGCTATCATAAATATTACATGCTCACTACTCTCTACAGGCTTGATATTCAGGCAACACGCTATCATGAATATTACATGCTCACTACCCTTTAAAGACTTGATATTCAGGCAACACGCTATCATAAATATTACATGCTCACTACTCTCTACAGGCTTGATATTCAGGCAACACGTTAACATAAATATTTACTCACTAAAGGCTTGATATTCAGGCAACACACTATCATAAATATTTCATGCTCACTACTCTCTACAGGCTTGATATTCAGGCAACACACTATCATAAATATTACATGCTCACTACCCTTTAAAGACTTGATATTCAGGCAACACGCTATCATAAATATTACATGCTCACTACTCTCTACAGGCTTGATATTCAGGCAACACGCTATCATGAATATTACATGCTCACTACCCTCTAAAGGCTTGATATTCAGGCAACACGCTATCATAAATATTACATGCTCACTACCCTCTAAAGACTTGATATTCAGGCAACACGCTATCATAAATATTTCATGCTCACTACTCTCTACAGGCTTGATATTCAGGCAACACGCTATCATAAATATTTCATGCTCACTACTCTCTACAGGCTTGATATTCAGGCAACACGCTATCATAAATACTTCATGCTCACTACTCTCTACAGGCTTGATGTTCACAATTTGTGGTCAATTCAGAATATTCCTCCTATAAGTCTAGTCATGTCACTCTATTAACAAATATACACATTATTACTTATAATAATTCTCACAAATGTCAGGAGAACTGCATTGGAGGAGAGTACATCAAACAGGCTAAGCTACTCCACACCTATGAAAAGTAACAGATAGAAGATGAGATCTCAAAAATTTATCTATTTTTTTACCTTGCACATCAGGACATCATAAAGGTATGGATGAACAAGATATGGACTAGCTATAGCCCGTTATGGTAGACAATCTGTATGGAAATACTCAATACTATAGGCTCTATGAAGCTTAGGCTTGAATGATACACTTTACACTACTATAACATACTACAGTCGTTCTACAAAGCAATGCTCACTAGTATACTTCAATCTACTGTAGCATTCTATAAAGCATTGATACCTTAATTATGCTCCAGTTAATTGTAATGTCCTCAATACATGCCTAGTAGTCTATAAAGCTGAATATATGCTCACTACTATATATATACTATATGCTCAATACTATTAAAAGCTCAACTGCTTAGTATTATCATCTCAAGCTTTTGTTTAAAGCTAACATAAATTACAAAAGCTCTCTCGTCCTATCAATACTAAATTCTAAGTAGTTTATCAGGCTCGTTATGAGTGTTTGAAGTTTTATACACTACACTATCCTACAATACAGTACGATACATATAATATACAGTAATATACAATATATATAATATACAGTAATATATAATATACATAATATATACAAAAAATAGTACTCGTACATTGATTAATTCATACAATATTAGAAATATATTATTTAGTTTGAACAAACAAGACAAACAGGACATACAGGGTTTTCAAACCGGTTTTAAATTTTTATTAAAAGAAGTGATAACAAATAAATGAACACACAGAGCACATATAGAACCCTTTTTAAAATTTTATTTCAAAGATGACAAACAGACATAAATTACCCCACAAATAGTGTGTGGTGAATACTTATCTATAATACTTATCTATAGTGTGTGGTGCATACTTATCTATTTGGCGCAACGCTATTTGGCGCAATGCAATACATGATCTATACAAGCCTCAGTACCTCACCTAGGTAATACTGAGCTCATATTACACACAAGACAATTATTATATAATTATATATTATACATACATGAAAATAATACATTATAAATTACACTTACTATTACATTTAGCAAGTAATTATACATTATAATAGATCATACGATTGAATACGTCAGATCAACAGCTCCATATCACAGCAATGCAGGAAGCTTGCAACTGTAGGTAGCATCATCAGAACCCATGATACAGAACTACGTAATGACAGGTACGTAATGATTATTATACAGTACATCTAGCTCACCCCTTAGCAGAGAAAGCAACACAGCATATTGAGGTATGTCAGACAGTTACGATATGCTTAATTCGAGGCACAAAGCTTGATCTTTGAGGCACAAAACTTGATCTTTGTTCGAGACACAAAACTTGACCTTCAAGGCGGCACAAAGCTGGATCTTCAAGCAAAACCTCATCTTCAGGGCACAAAGCTTTGTCTTCAAAGAAGACTTCAAATATTTACTTCTATAGGCTTGATTTCGTGCAACACACTATCATAAATATTACATGCTCACTAAAGGCTTGATATTCAGGCAACACGCTATCATAAATATTACATGCTCACTACTCTCTACAGGCTTGATATTCAGGCAACACGCTATCATAAATATTACATGCTCACTACAGGCTTGATATTCAGGCAACACGCTATCATAAATATTACATGCTCACTATACTCTCTAAAGGCTTGATATTCAGGCAACACGCTATCATAAATATTACATGCTCACTACTCACTAAAGGCTTGATACTCAGGCAACATGCTATCATAAATATTCCATGCTCACTACAGGCTTGATATTCAGGCAACACGCTATCATAAATATTACATGCTCACTATACTCTCTAAAGGCTTGATATTCAGGCAACACGCTATCATAAATATTACATGCTCACTACTCACTAAAGGCTTGATACTCAGGCAACATGCTATCATAAATATTCCATGCTCACTACAGGCTTGATATTCAGGCAACACGCTATCATAAATATTACATGCTCACTATACTCTCTAAAGGCTTGATATTCAGGCAACACGCTATCATAAATATTACATGCTCACTACTCACTACAGGCTTGATACTCAGGCAACACGCTATCATAAATATTCCATGCTCACTACAGGCTTGATATTCAGGCAACAAGCTATCATGAATATTACATGCTCACTACTCTCTAAAGGCTTGATATTCAGGCAACACGCTATCATAAATATTACATGCTCACTACTCTCTAAAGGCTTGATATTCAGGCAACACGCTATCATAAATATTACATGCTCACTACTCACTAAAGGCTTGATATTCAGGCAACACGCTATCATAAATATTACATGCTCACTACTCACTACAGGCTTGATACTCAGGCAACACGCTATCATAAATATTCCATGCTCACTACAGGCTTGATATTCAGGCAACACGCTATCATGAATATTACATGCTCACTACTCTCTAAAGGCTTGATATTCAGGCAACACGCTATCATAAATATTACATGCTCACTACTCTCTACAGGCTTGATATTCAGGCAACACGCTATCATAAATATTACATGCTCACTACTCACTACAGGCTTGATACTCAGGCAACACGCTATCATAAATATTCCATGCTCACTACAGGCTTGATATTCAGGCAACACGCTATCATAAATATTACATGCTCACTACTCACTAAAGGCTTGATATTCAGGCAACACGCTATCATAAATATTACATGCTCACTACTCTCTACAGGCTTGATATTCAGGCAACACGCTATCATAAATATTACATGCTCACTACTCACTACAGGCTTGATACTCAGGCAACACGCTATCATAAATATTCCATGCTCACTACAGGCTTGATATTTAGGCAACACGCTATCATAAATATTCCATGCTCACTACAGGCTTGATATTCAGGCAACACGCTATCATAAATATTACATGCTCACTACTCTCTAAAGGCTTGATATTCAGGCAACACGCTATCATAAATATTACATGCTCACTACTCACTAAAGGCTTGATATTCAGGCAACACGCTATCATAAATATCACATGCTCACTACTCTCTACAGGCTTGATATTCAGGCAACACGCTATCATAAATATTACATGCTCACTACTCTCTACAGGCTTGATATTCAGGCAACACGCTATCATAAATATTACATGCTCACTACAGGCTTGATATTCAGGCAACACGCTATCATAAATATTACATGCTCACTATACTCTCTAAAGGCTCGATATTCAGGTAACACCCTAAGCTCTTTGCTTCGATTGCTTCAATATTGTGCAGTTAAGATTATTCGTTTGCACATCCTACACTACAATACAATATAGTATATTAATACATATATTAGTACAACATGCAAAGTTACAGAAAAGGAAAGTACATGTACATGTACATATTACATAAAATAAAAATTGTAAAGTACTATTATAATATCTACAGTACTTATTACATACTCTACCTTACTATTATATATAATCTACTTACCTTTCAATTTACAGGTATATATACATGATAGGAACAATACATGAAATCTATCTATAGTTCAATGTGTACAGTTAATTATGATATTTACAGCTACTCAAAATACATTATAGATCTATCTATTCTAGCTTATATATTTCTATTTATAGTATATATACTTCTATTTATATAGTTGAAGTTGAATCCTCAGAAGACAAGAAATGAGTACATCAAACAGGCTAAGCTACTCCACATCTGTGATAATTAACAGATAAAAGATGAAATCCTGAGGATAGTATGTACCTTGTCTTACCTTGTACATCAGGACATCACAAAGCAATGGACGAACAAGATAGTGGACTAGCTATAGCCCGTTATTATGGTAGTTCAGGAACAGTTGGATCTATGTGGAAATGTTTGGAAATATTCTGAAATATAAAGCTTAGGCTAAACTGATAATTATTATGCTTGATAGAAACTCTAAAGCTTTGACTAAATGATACATAATGCTCACTACTATACACTTCAATCAGCTATGCCAATAGTGGATACTATTGTAAATGCATTATGCTAACTACTAACTATAATTACTATAAGCTTCATCTAAATATCTAATGCTCACTAGTTCAATCTAGTATATTCAATAGTGGATACTATTGTGTATATACTACTCTTATGCTTAGTACTACTGTATCAAATGCTTATTAATACTAAATTCTAGGAAGCTTCTTGGGATGATCACAGTCCCACTAGATAGGCTATGCTATCCTACAATACAGTACAATACATATAATATACATACAATAGCATGTTATGTGATAAAGCTTTGGCTGAATGATATATAATGCTCACTACTATACACTTCAATCAGCTATGTCGATACTGGATACTATTGTAAATGCATTTACATGCTCCAATCTACAAGTACTGCTACAAGTACTGTAAAGTTTCATCTGACTATCTGATGCTTACTATTGTAAATGCATATTATGCTAACTACATGATTCAATTTACAAGTACTGTGAAGTTTAAGCTAAATATCTAATGCTTACTAGTTCAATCTATTATGCTTAGTACTACTGTATCAAAAGTTATTTAAAGCTAACATTAATGCTCATTAATACTAAATTCTAGGAAGCTTCTTGGGATGATCACAGTCCCATTAGATAGGCTATGCTATCCTACAATACAGTACAATACATATAATATACATACAATACATGTTATATGTACAAAAATTAGCACACATACATCATTAATAAAAATTAGTCTCTCGGGAGACAACAAACAAAGACAAACAGGACATACAGGTTTTTCAAACCGGTTTTACAACTTTTATTTCAAAAATGACAAACAGACATAAATTACCCCACAAATAGTGTATGTGTATACTTATCTATACTTATCTATAGTGTGTGGTGCATACTTATCTATAGTACATACATACTTATCTATATTACATACGTATCTATAGTGTGTGGTGCATACTTATCTATTTGGCGCAACGCTATTTGGCGCAACGCTATTTGGCGCAATGCAATACATGATCTATACAAGCCTCAGTACCTCACCTAGGTAATACTGAGCTCATATTACACACAAGACAATTATTATATAATTATATAATATACATACATGAAAATAATACATTATAAATTACATTTACTATTACATTTAGCAAGTAATTATACATTATAGATCATACGATTGAATACGTCAGATCAACAGCTCCATATCACAGCAATACAGGAAGCTTGCAACTGTAGGTAGCATCATCAGAACCCAAAATACAGGAGACCACAACTGTAGCATCATTAGTACCTCCGGTATAGGAAACCCATAACATCAGTACCTGAAAATTAAGAGATAAAAATTTGCAATGAAGAATTGTGATGATATGTAAATATAATGATATGCTAAACACACTCTCGAAACCAAGATATTTATAATGATTGTAAAGGTATGAAAGAATAACAAACATCATGCATTCAATCACTTTTAGTTATTATAGTATGACTATATACTTTCTCACAATTCTAGTTATAATTGGGTTTAATAAAAGGGTTTAGTTAACTTAACTAACAATTCTCATTTTAGTTATTATTAACTGCATTAGATCTGTAACTTAGTGAGTTAAAGGTCACACTAAAAGAGAGTTTTAGATTTAAAAAACACTATATTAAATACAGTACTTCATTATATAATGGTGGTATAAATTGATTTCAGTTGCTGTCTACTTTTAATTATAGATTAAAATTGATTATTACATGATACTATGGATGATCTCTCTCAGAGGATCAAAGGACAAAAATTACATGCATAAAACAATCCATTATAACATGAATCTAGTTACATGGTCTACCACACTCTAAATATATCACAATATAATTTATGAATAGCAAGTCAATGTATACCTAATGCTATTATTTATATTAGTTGCTGTTACAATTATCATAATATTAAATCTCAATGTTAATACAGGAAATACGGTTATATTTATTAGTTACTGAATTGTAATATTTAATACCATGCTTGAAATACTTATACATGTATATCTGATGTGGGTACCCCCTCCCTGAGAGGTAAGGCTACATACATAAAACAAGATATTTTAAATGTAGTCACAATGTCTGACCACATAGCTACAAGTTGTGGTCACTATAATATTAGTCAATATTCACTAATAATTCTATATTAATTATAATATACATTTGCAGTAATTCTGTTTCCATAGTTACAGTATATGTCACTATGCCATAAACCAGTCTATATATATATATAACTTTTAATATCTAAATTGATAATGCTTATAGTACATTCTGATTACTAATGAAGCTCCTTCTCGGTAGACAAAAAGATACATAACACATTATATATACAAGGAGTAGTAATACATCAAGCTGCCTTCCTTCCACCACCAAGCAAAAAAATACACAACACATTACCTATATATGTGACAGTTACTGATATTATAATATATACTAGAGAACATCTAGCTCCCATGCCCCTACCAAAGCACAGTAGTACACTAATAGTACATCTAGCTCCCATGCCCCTACCAAAGCACAGTAGTACACTAATAGTACATCTAGCTCCCATCTCCCTACCAAAGCACAGTAGTACACTAATAGTACATCTAGCTCCCATTCCCCTACCAAAGCACAGTAGTACACTAATAGTACATCTAGCTCCCATCCCCCTACCAAAGCACAGTAGTACACTAATAGTACATCTAGCTCCCATGCCCCTACCAAAGCACAGTAGTACACTAATAGTACATCTAGTTCCTATGCCCCTACCAAAGCACAGTAGTACACTAATAGTACATCTAGTTCCTATGCCCCTACCCAGCAGACTAAAAGCTATCCACATATTATAGATACATGAGACAGTTACTGTGTTTAAAACTCTTATTATAATACAATAGTACAGTAACAGTACATCTAGCTCCCTCCCTCAACAGACAATAAAGCTACATAAATACAATGAGGCTGTTTGAATCTAGTCCATTTGTCTGTCTATTTTAATACAATTTTACATAATAGATGCTATTATTACAATACAAAAATTAATAATAAACAATTATTAATAATAAACAATGGAATAATTAACATACGAATAATAAACAATTATTGATAATAAACAATGGAATAATTAACATACAAATAATAAACAATTATTGATAATAAACAATGGAATAATTAACATACAAATAATAAACAATTATTGATAATAAACAATGGAATAATTAACATACGAATAATAAACAATTATTGATAATAAACAATGGAATAATTAACATACGAATAATAAACAATTATTGATAATAAACAATGGAATAATTAACATACGAATAATAAACAATTATTGATAATAAACAATGGAATAATTAACATACGAATAATAAACAATTATTATTATCACAATAGAAAGCAACAAACAATGCAATACTCTTTTTAAACCTACAATAGTATTTGTTAAAATGCAATACTTATCAGTATTTAATTTGTCATCAACTGCTTGAAATATTTTTAATATAATATACTATGCAAATAACACATAATTATAGTCTATTAATACAGTTTCACATTTTCTAACAAATTACTAAATAATTACTGACAATGTACAGTACACACAACATGATATATACAAATACAATGCTATACACTAAATATTTTTATGGCCCGTAGGGCCATCCCTATAATTGCTTTCCACGGGGTTTAATGTATATATATATATATATATATATATATATATATATATATATATATTCTTGTGTCACTTGCGCGACTATGCGTTGTATACGTAGTTAAGGAAGTTGCGTCATTCCCGGGGGCTCGGTCAATTAATGGGCGTGGCGCGTAAAAGAACGCGCGTTTGAGCTACAGACCAGCCAGGAAGATTCAGAAAGGATGTAAAACTGCTAATAACTGTTGTATATAGCAGAGAAACAGTATAGATATTATGCAAGAATCTTTAACAAGTAAGTATGATAAGTTATTGAGTTTCAGACACGAGGAAGTCATCATTTAGAACCTTGAAGGAGTACCTCAGTCAGTTCATCAGACATCTGTGTATTTAGACTGCAATTAGGCTTACACTTACGTCTTCAGGCCCCAGGAGTACACAAAAAGGTAGAGACACTAGTGCCATCAGCAATGCTTAATACATAGTCATCACAAAGCAAATATAGGGATGTTTTTTTCTCTATATACACTTGTTAATACAATATTCAATAATAGAGGAGTCTATGTTTATTCGTCAGGCAGTCGGACATAGTTTTCAAACACTATTATCTAATAGTGACAATACCCAGTCAAAAATGAACCCACAATAACTAATAAATAAAACAAGGTTGGTTTGGTGGGAATATGGATGGTATACTGTTCAATTTTGAACTGATTTTAATTAATTATTAACAGGGACAATGAACCAAACCTTAGTACCACGGACATGTTTATAAATGTGATAGTGTTTGAAAATTACATCTGAACAGAATATGCAATATAGAATAATAAAGAAATGATATATACAATTTTTTTTATTGTATATACTAAGCAATGCTATACAGCTTGACTACATGTACTAATAATATATGCTACAGCTTCACTGCCCAATTACAAATAAACATCTTTCTTGTGTGTGCTGAACTGCATTTGTCGACAATAAACAAAACAGAAATGCTTTTATTCACCTGAGGTTGCCTAGTTGAGTATGGCAGCATGCAACACACTTTAGTAGCAGTAAAATGTTCAAGCTACAAATTGTTTTTGCTTGCAAGTATTAATATATATTTCAATTTTTTAAATTCTTTTCAGGTACATGTAGTGTAGCATTGTCTAGTTCAGATATACATGGCTTTAATATCTCACCTTGTTAGCTGCTATGACCGGTAGAGTAGCCAACACCGAGAAACCGCTTCTGCCTCGAACCCGACTCACAACACTAGTACGTTTTTAAACCACTCGCAGGTCACTCAGTTGCTATAGAAAAGAAAATAAATTTCAAAACATGGTAGATAGTAAATTATTACTATTAAGGTAATATAGAGATACACACCAACTCACTGTCAAGAAACTCAAAGCTCCACTGGTTTGAAATGACCTTGCACAGGGTTTTTGTTTGCATTTTTGGCGGACTAGCTAACTGAGCATGCGTATATCACCACGTGGGTTAAAGATACCACGTGGGTTGTAGTTTTAGACCAAAAATATTCACTGGAATATCATGGAATAATATAATGAAAGATCTACACTACACTAGTACATACATATAATATGAGTTCATACGTTCCACTATTATTGTATGTACTACACATGGTTCACTTGCATGCAGTAAGCAGCATACAGTTGCATCACTGAAGGGAAAGCCATCTACATTATATAATGTATACTACTATTACTATTGTTGAGAATCTGCTTTTATAACACTGAACAGTCTTTCTTGATCCTTGTCTGTTGTATTACAATACTTATAGTTATGTTCAGTGGGATCATTTTCGATTCCAAAATGCAAAGTTTAGACTTCATAGCCTTCTTCGGATGTGAAGGCTACCATGATAAAGCCGAAATGTTTTTTTTTTAAATAAATTGGAATATGATCTACTCAACATAGCTCTAAGTCTACTATTGCTTGTCTTGTAGATCCCATGCTATTCATGCTGGTAAGTGTTCAGTGATGATCCCACAGTATGGCCTGGAGGTATTTCTAATTTGAGAGTAAGACAGCTGGATTCATCATCCACGTGGAGATGATAATAATAATAACAATTATAATTATAATAATAAATAGCTAATTATAAATAATCTTGGTGGCTACTGGCACTGGCCGTCTAGTCTGGCCAGTTTTATTTTTTATTGGACGGGACGAACACTAATAATTATTAGTAATTCATAGCGTAGGAGAATTTGTGGGCGTGGCTAGACATGTCCCACCTTTTTCCTTTTATGAGCATTATTCTGTTGATATTTGTTGTATACTGCTATTCTTTGTCTTCATCTTGCTTGTGATATAACTATTTAGTAGAGGGTGAGTTTAAATCAATGATGGTACTAAAATATGTGAAAATAATTCAATTTAAGTCATTGTTTATATATAGTACTATAATATATAATATATATATATATATATATATATTATTATATTATATATATATATATATATATTATATCTACTCTGTTAGATATTTTAGTTGTTTTCTCTTTAACTTCTCAGTCACAACAAATAGAATTGTTTATATTTTACTCGCACATGACTGATTACAATTCGACATCATTGTCCAGGAAGAGTTCATAATGCCAGAAACATCAAGAGAGTTTATGGTCATTTTACCAGATGACAGTCAGTTCACTGTCCCTGTGCAGGTATGAAATGGAATGATAGATATATAGTTAGATAAATAGACAAACAGACCAATCACAAACATATATTTGATATTAATATAATTATGTATGTATCTATCTATTTATGTAGATAGATGCATGGATGGATGGATGCATGCATGCATGGATGGATAGATTGTTAGATAGATATATAGATCACAAAGAGGTGTAAATTTTGATAACTCTCTGTCTTACACTATCATCATCATGTTTGATTGTTAATAGTTTGGTAGTGACCTTAAAAATAATTGCAATATTTACAAACATAACACCATTGTATATAATACATTCTACATATACATGTACATACATGGAATTACAAATGCATTCTTGTTTACCATAATGCAACATATTTACAGGAAGCTATAACTATATACATATACTATACAGATTCTTTACATTTTTCATTGATTTATAGACATGTAAACATACATACATACATACATACATACATACATACATACATACATACATACATACATACATACATACATACATACATACATACATACATACATACATGTACATATATACATACATACATATAATACATACATACATACATACATACATACATACATACATACATACATGTACATATATACATACATACATATAATACATACATACATACATACATACATACATACATACATACATACATACATATATACATGTACATACATACATACATACATACATACATATATACATGTACATACATACATACATACATACATACATACATACATACATACATACATACATACATACATACATACATACATACATACATACATACATACATACATACATACATACATACATATATACATGTACATACATACATACATACATACATACATACATACATACATACATACATACATACATGCATACTACATACATACATATATACATACATACTTACATACATACATACTTACATACATACATACATACTACATACATACATATATACATACATACTTACATACATACATACATACGTACACACATATATACATACATACATACATACATACATACATACATACATACATACATACAAGCAATATGCATACATATACATGACAGCCTTTGATAAGCCATCAATAATTTGTTTAGCCTAAGTTTCATCCACACACCCACACAACAAGTGTTTATTGAATGATAAAATTAATATATTCATTGATAAGTTTTTTCATTATTTATTTACTACTATTCTTACATCCTGAGAAAGGTAATAGTGAAGAGGTAGTGTATATATTAGTAACTGATGTTTACTACAGTGTTTCCCCCAAAGAGTGGTATCATGGCGCTCCCCCACCCTTTAGTTTAGAATTTTATGCTGCAAACACTGATTAAACATTGTTGAATGTCATGTACCACTACTGATGCACTCCCTCACACTTAATATTTATCCTGGGGGGAGACTGTTACTCTATGGTTAATACACAATGTAAATATTTTATGAGTTTTAGTGTATAAGTTACTCACCTAATTATATACCTACTTGAAAACTAAAGAGTGTATTAATTACTCCTTATATGGTAACTCATTTAAATATTCAAAACACAAAATATTAATTACTCCTTATAATTATAATACTTGTGTAATATTCCCCAACATCAGGAAATATGATCATCAATTACTCCTAATATGGTACTCATTTCCATACCAAATTGATAAATAGATGAATGAATAGATAAATAGATAAGATAAGAGATGGATTGATAGACAAACATATGGCTGGCTATATTTGATATATATAAACTTACTGTTGAAATATCAGTACTATAATATTTAGTTCATACCTACTTCGATTTCTCACTGTTTACAATTTGTGTGCATGTACTAATTGTGTACATGTAGTGTGTGTACTTGTACTAATTGTGTACATGTACAAATTGTGTACATGTACTAACTGTATACATATACTAATTTTGTACATATACTAATGTGTGTACATGTGGTAATTGTGTACATGTAGTGTGTTTACATGTACTAATTGTGTACATGTACTAATTGTGTATGATACTTGGCAGGTACACATAATAATTGTATGTGTAATGTATTTTGGCAGTCATTAATCAAATGTTAATTAATCTAATTTAATTGAGCAAACATTTGTAGAATATTGTGTCAAGAATTTACTAGAAATATGACACATATTCGATACGTTATTTGATAACAGTGTGTCAGTACAGAAATGTTACCTCAAAATATTTAATGAGTCTAGACATATAATATCTTATGGCCATTTATAGAACAAGTATATGTGTATTTATATATTTTATGATAGCTTTACACAGACTGGGTTCATAGTAGTGTTGTTTTAGTATGAAAAAATGACCACTTTTAGTTATAGTTGTGGTATGCCTGGTTTCTAAAACTAGTTATAGTTTAATTAACTAAGATAATATTAGGCTTACTAAAAGGGGTTTTAGTTTTAGTTAACCAACTAAAAGTGCCCATTACTGGCCAATTTTCATTTTAGTTAGTTATAGTTATTGCAATAGACTTGTAATTTAGTTATAGTTTAGTTAAATAAAAGTCATAATGCCTTACTAAAAGGGGTTTTAGTTATAGTTAACTAAACAACACCAGTTCATACTAGTAGTATATATGTTATATATATATATACTTATATATGTACCAAGTTAATCGTGGAGTAATCAGGAGGGTAATACTAAAATATCATTCAATGTTTTTTCTCTCCACACATCTTTGTTATTGTAATCATTCATAAGTGTAGATACATTATCTATGTGTTCATTCTCTATGGTTCATTCTTTCCCTCTGAAGGTCACCATGACCTCAGAAAAATGTTTAGTTTGGAATGATCAACAATGTTTTTACCTGCACAATTTTCATATAATTATCCTTCCTGTTCTTTTTTGTGTATATCATATTTCAATCCATTACTTCATTACTGAATTACAGTATAATCATGTATTAACCTTATGACATTAAACTATACACTATATTACATATACATCATATCTCAGGTCATCATGAATATGAACAGACTTTTGTTAGGGTCATTCTTTACAAAATATTCCTTATTCTCTCTGCGTACTTCTAAACTAAATTATACAACATGTTTTGATATGATAATTATAGTGAATAGCACATAGTATCTGTTGTGTATGTAGCTAATATGTTATGATTACAATCTTTTGATAGTAATGAATAATAGTATATGCTTTGCGCTATGTCATTCTATCTAATGATTCTTAGATATACCCACTCGTGTGTGTATGTGTTAACTTCCTCCTCCTCTTCTCTGTTATTCTAACCTATGACCATATCCTCTTCCCACTCGTGTGTGTGTCATCTTTCTCCTATTCCTCTACTTTATCTTTTTCTTAGTCATGTCATCATATCTCTTTACTTTCTTTAGCCTTCACTGCAAACTAGTGACTTGCTAGACATGGCTGCTTCTCATTGTAAAGTCAAAGAGAAGTCCTATTTTGGACTAATGATTGAAGAAGATGGGTGGGTACACCTGATAACTATCATGTGACTATCACTTGATATATATGTATTTATAGGTACAGAAACTGGCTTGAGATGGATAAACCAGTACTGGACCCTTCACAAGAAATTCCTAAAGGGTCTGATCCTGTAAAGATATACTTCACATTCAAGTAAGCAGAATTTTATTCTGCATCATCATCTGTTTGGCAGCCCTCTATCTATCCATCTATCTAACCATCTATCTATTTATCTATCCATCTATCTATCCATTTATCTATCCACCTATCTAACCATCTATCTATTTATCTATCCATTTATCTATCCATCTATCTATCCATCTATCTATCTATCTATCTATCCATCTATCTATCTATCTATCCATCTATCTATCCATCTATCCACTCATGTAATGATCATCTATATTATGTAATTATAATTCCATTGATAGCTGTTCCTGTCCATTCATATGTCTATCCATTTGTTCATTCATCTATCTATCCATGTAGTGATCATTCATCCATATTAATGTAATTATATAATGAGATGTACATTAAATCATGCTTGCTCTTCCTGTCCATTCATCTGTCTATCCATTTGTCCATTCATCTATCTATCCATCCATCACTCTATCAATCTACCCATCATATATCTTCATTAATCATCACATCCATGGAACGCACACACCTCAGATACTACATAGACACATACCAAGACCTTCAAGATTATGTGACAGTCGAATTACTATATCGTCACTGTCGTAATTCGATAGAGAAAGGAGAAATAATCACAGATGAGGATACTGTGTTTGAACTATCTGCGCTTGTTATGCAAGCTACCCATGGTCCTTATACAACGTGAGTAAAATATGCTTGTACTTGTGTATACAAATTCAATAATAATTATTATGCTGATACCAAGTAAGGGTATTCTAGTAGAGTTTTGTTATTAATAAAAATTCTACCATGTTAATAAGGCTCGATCATGAGATCTATTGAATTACTATAGCATGTTAATGAGTATCTACAACATTAAGTGTGTATTATCTATATGCTTATACTTATAACTAGAAAGGCAGTAATGAATTCATTTATAATTATTAGTGTGTAATGTATTGTGAGTTAACTATACTTGCTAATATACTTATATTTATAAACTAGAAAGATACCAACGAATATCATTAATTATACTAAGTAATGTATTGTGAGTTAACTATTTATCTAAATTACAGTCTAAAATAGAAAATGGGCACTTTTAATTTTAAGTTAATGAACTACTTACTATACATGTACAACTGAACGTGGTCATTACCATCATGCCAAAAAAACAACATTAAATTATGATTACAATGAAATACATTTCTCTAACTATCTTCATCTCTTTACAGAGAAGAAGAAGGATTCAAGCATCTACAGGCATTACCAATAATTCCAGCATATGTGTTCCAAAAACGAAGTATTAGGGCATGGTATGTATGTCATAAATATTAATAGACTCATAATAGTGGTACACATGTACAGTATGTAGGTATTAATAGACTCATAATAATATTTGTATTAAATAATTTATAAAAACCAGTACAGTGTTTCCCCCAAAGTGTGGTGGTACCATGGCTGGCACTTCCCACCTTTATATGCTGAAATACATTGTTTTACAATATTGATTGAACATTGCTGTCCAAACATCTTGTACCACTAATGCACTCCTCCACCTTTTAATATCTATCCTGGGAAAACACTGCTACAACTATATATTTGATTAATGATAGATTTCATATGCCATTTTATGATACACTAGACTTGGTAAGTAGTCTTAAAGTATTATACATTTAGTATAGATATTACTTTAAATCTCTGAAATTAACTAATACTTATATTTGTAGTGAGGAGCAAATTATTTATTATTACAAAATGTTTGACACATATTCCAGAGGACAGGCAATTATAAGATATCTGGAAGTTGTTCAAAGTTTACCCATGTATTCATTTCACTATTTTGAAGTCAAGGTACAGTTCTTGTTTGTTGGCAAAATGTTCATCTATCTAACTATCACTGCATCTATTTATGCACCTTTTCATTAAACAGGATAAAGCAAATATGCCACTGTGGTTAGGAGTTGGACCAGCTGGTATTATTCAATGTCCTTATTACAACAGAAATGATTATACAGTGGTAAGACATGGTTTGCTGGTTGTCATAGCTACAAAGTAGTTGTCATAGCTACAGAGAGGAGGCCTTGAATGTCAATTTTCTGTACATTTTTGCCATACATCTGGATCGTCTAAAGGGCAATTTGTAGGTGCAAAGTCTATAGCAAAAATGTTTGTAATTGATGTTTGGGGAAACAGCTTAGGATTTTCTTCATTTTATAGTATATTAAATAACTCCAAATGCTCTTTATCATTCTTAAAATTTTGTAAAATCTGTTATATAGAAAATACATTTTTGCAATAGCAAATGTGGCACTCATTAATATTCATAGCCAATTATGACATCAAATTTTTAGTGTTTTAGTGTAATGTGTAAATTTAATCATTCCTCAGGTAGATTTTTTTGATAACAGCCACAACAAAGAGACTTGTTAATTAATTACTACAAATTGATTACACCAAACAAACTCTGAAAACAAGATTGATTATTTGTAATGATATGACCTCATTATGATATAATCAAGTCATAGTATTAATGTGTATAATTATGTATAACTAATGGATTAGCAGTTTCAGCACCATGTGGACTAACCCAAAATCAACTACTCATATTGTCCATATTGCAGAAAAATACATTAAAATTTGTTATACAGTGGAACTCCTCTATTGAGGACACCCCTGTATTGAGGAGACTTATAAATGTCCCAAACTGTGCTTTATAATATAAATTCACCCCTGAAATGAGGACACCCTTGTAATCAGGAGACTTATATTTGTCTCAAGGGTTGAGAGGTTCCACTGTATCCCAATACCAAATATGAAATGTCTTGATTTCCTTAATATTTATCTGCTCCCGTAACACATTTTGAAAGTGTTTTCATGTTAACATGGGTATATTAATGTTTGTGGGGCAGTCAACTATAGCTATCAGTCTTCAATTATAGTTATAGAAATAGAATAAGATACTTTCTTTCCTAACAGCATTATCAGTGGATTAATCTACAAAATATTTATTACAAAGATAAAAAGTTCTCGGTAGAAGTTTACACAACTGGAAGGTAAATTAGCTATTAATTTTGTCAATTCATCTTTATGAAACCTTCTTCGTATCTTCATAGATCTCCTCGTAAAAGTTCCTATCAAGCAAATACTGTGGCTATGAGTTCTTGGTACGGTAAAAACTCTAAGGTTGTCATGTCAATATGGAAGATGGTCAGAGATCAACATATATTTTATCGAAATCGAAGGACAGCTAAAGTATGTAGTCACATGCTATAATATAAATTCAAGAGTCTTTTATGATCTCTTTGTGTTTTAATACTCAATGTTGTTTTAGTTAACTATAACTATAACTGAAACCTCTTTTAGTAAGGCATTTTGTCTTTATTAAACTATAACTAAATTACAAAATTGGCCAATAATGGACTCTTTTAGTTAGTTAACTAAAACTAAAACCCTTTTAGTAAGCCTAATATTATTTTAACTAAAAGTTTTAGAAACTGGGCATACTATAACTATATCTAAAAGTGGTCATCATTGTCAAACTAAAACAACACAAGTAATAATAGCTGTATGAAGACAGTCACAAGTTAGGTTTTTTGTCAAATTTACAATATAATTTTTGTTTACTCAATATAATAATTTATAACTTATCTTTTGTAGACACAAGATTTTTCTGATTTTGAGGATCAAAAGGTGATTTAGTCTCGTTATAATTATAATACCTTACATTTTCATGTTCTTGTAGCCTGGTATGACAACAGCTGAAATCCTACGACATCTCAATCGTAAACATCATTTTGGAAGCATTTCACCCAGCAGCAGTCATTCTAGTTTGAGCATTGAATCAGCCAAGTCGAGTCAAACATCAGGTAGTGATATGTTAGATGTATCATATTTAGTCAATGATGACCCGTATTCTCTTAGCTTCAGTAGAGGCTGTAGCAGCTGCTAAGAAAGCACAAAAGGAGATGTATGGAGCACTGCTATCAAAAAGAGAGCTGCTTTTAGAAGATCTGGAGTCTAAGCTGTCTGCTTACAAAGATCTGTTACTAAAAGAAATGGTGACTTTAAAACATTTCAGTGTCTATAAATCTTTCATGTTGTCATATCTATCCCATTTAATTTGACACAGCAAATAACAGGGGTACCTCCTGAAGGATTAACAGCTGAAGAGATAGAGAAAATGAGAACTAAATTTGGTATTAATTACAAGTTCTCCAAATTTGTACTTGACAAAAGTGACTCAATAGTAAGTCATAATTATAACTAACTATAAATGCATTAAAATTAAATACTTTTGTAGCAAATAGTCTGTGAAATAACATTTACTTTTAGTTTAGTAGATCATTAAACATCTTTAGATAGTTAAGTGTTGTTTTGACAGTGATCTGCCCAGGATATTAGAGTGGTGGTTGGATTCTAACTAGCATTTAGTATTGTTCATCCATTAGAGAGATGGTTATTTTATCTGAGCGGTGGTTAATTCATGCTGATCGGTGGTTATTCCCGACCAGTGTGGGCAGTACACTGGTTTGATAATGTACTAAACCAGACAAACATTCTTTCCATTATCCTCCCATGTCCACGTTTCTTCATAACTTCAATTGTTTAAATGCAACACAAAATGTTGACTAATTGTAGATTTGGTTGTCAACATATCACTATAACATCAATTAATTATAAAATATAGTGACCTTTAGTGGGTGGTAAACCTCATTTATAGTTACAGTTAATACCTTATAGTTGTAGTTAATAACTTAATTTATAGTTACAGTTAATAACTTATAGTTGTAGTTAATAACTTAATTTATAGTTACAGTTAATGACTTATAGTTGTAGTTAATAACTTAATTTATAGTTACAGTTAATAACTTATAGTTGTAGTTAATAACTTAATTTATAGTTACAGTTAATACCTTATAGTTGTAGTTAATAACTTAATTTATAGTTACAGTTAATAACTTAGTTGTAGTTAATAATAGTTACAGTTAATAACTTATAGTTGTAGTTAATAACTTAATTTATAGTTACAGTTAATACCTTATAGTTGTAGTTAATAACTTAATTTATAGTTACAGTTAATAACTTAGTTGTAGTTAATAACTTAATTTATAGTTACAGTTAATAACTTATAGTTGTAGTTAATAACTTAATTTATAGTTATAGTTAATAACTTATAGTTGTAGTTAATTATAGCTACAGTTACATGTAACTATATGAAGCTTTGATGTTGCTTTTTTGCCTGTTAGTCAACTAAATATATTTTGTTGACATCCAAAAACCACAAAATGTGCTTATTAATTTTAATCTTAGTTAATTACATGATAAAACTAAAATTGTATAACGACATTATTGTCTACCTTAATACATTAATTTTAATGCGGTTCTAATCATGTAATAACATTTTTTCCTGATTTTGTAGCAAGGAGATGCAGTTGATGAGTTGGAGAAACAGTTAGAAGTCCAGTCAGCAATCATTGAAGCCCAAAAAAGTCTTGTAGATCAAGCCAAGACTCGTCATATGAAAAAAGATCGAAAGAAAGAAGTTAAACGAGCTGAAGAGAAGTATATGGAGATAGAAGAGAGATTAGTCGAAGTGAGAAAAACACAGAGAAGAACATCCAATGAATCTAGATTTGACTCACCTGGTTAGTTATGGAGCAAGAGTTACTTACCTATATATAAGTGTGTATAAATATTAGAACTGAGTGATATTGTATTAGTATTAGTAGTATAATAATAATGACTACTTTTAGTTATAGTTGTAATTAAATGCAGAAATATTACGTCTTGATGTAATCTTCTTGTAGGTTTTTCTCTACCTCCTCCCAATAATACTTCTTCTACTTCCTCAAAACGATCTCTACGTCATTCCTCCCCAAGTTCTGGAACTACGGTAGATGATTCGTTGCTTGCTAAAATGATCTTTGATGATTCTACTCACCAGTTATCACCTCTTGTTACTAACCAAAAGTCACCTATGCATAAAAGCACGTCAGCTCTACACGATATAACTGAAATTCCTCACCCAGTTTCACCAACTCATAGACATTTAACAGGGACTCAATCCCTAGCTTATCAACCTTATCCTGGGTCCAATTCTTATATAATGGACTCAAACCGGTCCCATTACTCTGATTTAAATGACTCTTTCATAGGGGAATATGACTGTTCACCACGGTCGAGTGTGAATTTAACTGATGAGTTTCTTCAACATTACAGTCCAGGGAAGTCTAGTCCAAATGCTTTACAATATGGAAGAAGAAGTTACGACCATGGACCATACCAGAATCATGTCCCTATTTCTCCACTATCTAAGCAACGTCAATCCCCCCCAGAGAATTTCTATTCCCCTTCTGGTCTTCGTAATTCTTATCGGTCTTCTGCCAGCACCTTAAGTCCTGAACCTTACTTTCCTGGTATGTATGGATACCAACAACATAGTAACCTACCCAATAGGTCACGCCCACAATCAACACACTCAATAACTACTCCTCCTCCAACAACAGATCCTCATCAAAACCGATCAAATTCACAGCCTCCTCATAATATACCATTTCGAGAAACTGAAATGAATTTGGAAGAAGCTTTAATGATGGATCAGGATGAAGGGACTCTTGTATAGGGTTGTGGCCTAATATCAATGTGTTTTCTCTCTTTTGATAGTTAATTAATAGTTATTAATGTGATCTCTTATGTACCTCATCATCTGTGTGTGTACATTACCATTGTAAATAATTTTAATAATTATTATTTTTGATATCGATTGATTCATCTTGAATTTGAAAAAATTATAAAATGATATAATAATTATACATAATTAAGTACTGTAATTATTATAAAACATAGTCTGCAGTGGTGACAAAGGCATGTAGACAACATAATATACATTCCGCAGCTGGGTTGTATAATTTTAGTACATCAATAAAGTTAATGATTCTATGTACATGGTGGTGTATAGTAGTTGTCTAGATCTTGTGTTAATTTTGTTAGTGGAATTAAGCCTGTACTATAGCCAGTAGTCTCTAGTGGTGACAAAGGTGTGTAGACAACATAACACATTCTGTAACTGAGTTGTACAACTACAATAATTTTAGTACATCAATAAAGCTAATGATTCTATGTACATGGTGGTGTATAGTAATTGTCTACATCTTGTGTTAATTTTGTTAGTGAAATTAAGCCTGTACTAGTCTGCAGTAGTGTGTAGACAACATAACACATTCTACAATAGTATTTTAAGTTAATAAAGTTAACGATTCTTTGTACATGGTGATGACCGGCAATGGTCATCTTGTGTTAATTTTGTTAGTGAAATCTATATATACTAACTTATCATCTCATAATGGAACTATAATTATAGTTGGAAAGTTTATAATAATCGCTGTTCTTCCACTTTACTTGTTAGTGTTATCTCATTTACAATAACTGCGTTATTATTATTAATAAAATTCATAATAATTATTATAATTAAAACAAACAAATATGCTTTACAGTTGTATAGTATATAACTATTAGTTTAATTTATTATAATAAGAATTAATTAAGTGATATAGGTATTATATCGGCAACAAGAGTATACAATAAGTGACATGTGACAATAGTTTAATCATCCAGCTGACAGAGAAGAGCAACGCCCCTCAATATCCAATGCTTAATGGGTCTATCAGTGGGTAATTTAATAGGTAGAACATAGTTTGTAGAGTGACCTGTTGTGGAGAGTACACCACGTCTAGCACTGGTTTTGTATAGGGGACACAAATATGAACCAGCTTCTTTGACTTCGTTCTTTTTGTCTAGTGAAATACAATAATAAAGAAAATTAATAATCAGAGTAGAAGATAAACTCTTTCAGTATATATCAACCACACTGTATATTGTCTGTTGTAGTTGATGTAGTATTATAGTCAACAATTACAAAGTGTAGGCGTGACTGATATTCAAACACTCTCCATCAGTTAGGAATATGTAAGGATTAGGCAGTATTATAATCATAATTTTTATCATAATCATGCAAAAATACAACATGTATGATATATACATGTAATCTTGTTCTGTATTGAGAAAAGACATATAGAATCATGATAAACTAACTTGGCTTCATCCATATTACAGGTACAGGATCATATAAAATCTTTGGATGTTGTTCAGCCAGTAATCCTCTGTAAACGAAAGGGACATTATAAACCAATTTATATAACTGTTAAGATTCACTTACATGTCACGATCCCATCTGGCTCCATCTAGGAACAATCCTTTAACAAATACTCCATCCTCAGGTGGAGTGTCACAATCATTGACTGACAGTACTTCAAAGTCAAATGTCAACTGATCAATAGGTATAACAAACTTTCTGGCATAGTTTTGAAGAGCTCCAGTCAAGAATGCCTGAATGTTAGAGAAAATGTAAATACCATTTGATGAGATCATGAAGGGACAAGGAGTGAATAGATGGATGGCAGATGGAACAAATGTATCAAAACATTACTTGAGTAAAATAAAATCCAGATATCCAGAAAACAGGTGGTTTTCCATTGTCCATCCAATCCTGTAGAAACTTGAGTCTAGCTAACAAATCATTCACATAACTTCCAAGTGGCTTAAGACTAGGATATGAACGCTTTGCCCAGTACTCTGGTACCTGTTATGATATAAACACATACATACTCAAGTATGAATTAGTATTGTTTTATAACTGAAACCTCTAGTAAGGCATTGGGACTTTTAGTTAACTATAACAATAACTAAATTACAAATCTATTAAAATAACTATAACTAACTAAAATGAAAAAAAAAAAACAGCCAATAATGGACACTTTTAGTTAGTTAACTAAAACTAAAACTAAAACCCATTTAGTAAACATAACATTATTATAGTTAATTAACTACAATTTTGAGAAAGCCATCATACATGTACTATAACTAAAAGTGGTCATTATTGTTATACTAAAACAACACTAGTATGAATACATAATCAAGCCATAAAGAAATTCATTTATTATTGGTACTAAATGAATTTGATATCTGCATTCTCATACATATCTACTGTAAGTCAACACTTTGTAGTAGAAGTGTTGAGTTACATTGGATTTGTATCACTCCTGATAATCACATTGTAAAACTATCATCATTGAAAGTCCTAAGACAATTCTCATGTTGCTGTATTGTTAATTTATTTACAAACACATTTGCAGTAAAATACCTTTCCAATAAGCAAGCTTTGAGCTAAGGCCTCCAGCTCTGCATTCATAACTACCAGTCCTTTGATTGCTTTGCGGAGGTTACTGAGACTGGAACGTATAGCTGATGTTAAACGATTGAATCTTTCCATCTCTTGTACTAAAACAGTATTCATACTCTCCTCATAACGAACTGGATACTTAGCCATTGCTTGTTCAAGATCAAAGATTTGAGGAAGCTAAAAGGTTATAGACAAACTTTTTATAATTCTGAGTTTTTGTGTGGTTCAATTATCATCTCTTAGGTTCATATCATTTCATTACCTTTGATAACACATCTCCAGCAATTTCATCCAATACATCATCAGTCTTCTTACCTCCTCCTCCTCCACTTTTCTGAGATTGAGTCAGAAGAACGGATTCAAACAGCTAAAAGAAATAGATACAAATAAATGAGAGCAAACTCCTGTTTAGATTTGACAATAAACTACCTACAGTCATAATTCGTGTATTATACTATTATACGTAGATAATTCATCTTTTTATAACATACATAATTCATGTACTACATACATACTTGTTTAGTTTCTTGTAATTCTCTTGAAATATCAACATTATCATGCATTCCAAATACTTCTGGATTTTGTGACATTGGGAGTTCTTTTATAAAATCCACATAATCTTCATGAGATCCTTTCGGAGGACAGTAATATACTCCACTGACAGAGAATTTGTATTTAGCATCGTCAATAATTTCAGGAGTGTAGAAACTTGACAACATATTGAGCAGACATCGTCTGTGGGAGAATATAAAAGTATTCATTATTCTGATAAAGTGTTGTTTTAATTAACTATAACTATAACTAAACCCCTTTTAGTAAGGCATTGTGTCATTCAGTTACTATAACTAAATTACAGGTATACTCATTCCAGTGATGGAGAATGGGTATTTGTATTTCAAAACATTAAAATGAATATCAATATCTCTAACCTGTCCCAATCATCAGTGACTCTTCCTCCATAATTACACTGTCCAGTAAGATATGTCACAGCATCAAATGGAATATTATCATATTCATTAATAAACATCTGGAAAGATCATTCATTAAGATCAGATTTAATTTCATTTGTCAATTATATATTATCACAATTGAAATGTATGGATGGCCCTACATAGAGAGTACTACCGTAACTTGTGTAGCGTCTTCTATCTATAGATATTAGCTAAATGTATTGTTGTTAATGATTATCCTCCATAAACCTCACAGTATATGACTAATGTTCAGAAATCATTATAATACAGTTTACAGTGCACACGCAATTATGCAATGCGTATATACATCACAAACTAGTACTACAATACCTGTAGTTGTCTAACACTGATTCTCAAATCAGATTCATTAAATCCATATGGTATGTTCCATCCTAAAGGACCAAACTTTCTCCTCTCTTGTACAAGAGCATGGAAGAAACACAAACCAAATAACAGCTTCTCCCACACCTGAATAAGATAAGAGGTGGATTGTTAGTATAGAGGGTATTAATATTGTTAGGAGTATGATCAATTGTTTGTTACTGTGTGTTCATTTGTCTGTTACAACACAACTATTGCTCTTTAGTATTGCAATGATGAATAGAATAATAAGTTGAGTAAACTATAGTAATAACTAAAATAAAAACTGGCCAATAATGGAGACTTTTAGTTAGTTAACTAAAACTAAAACCCTTTTAGTAAGCCTTATATTATTTTAGTTAATTAACTATAACTAAACCAAAACTATAACTAAAAGTGTTCACTACTGTCATACACTAATAATATCTTACTAACTATTTCTTTGTCTGGACATCCAGCAAAGAAGGCTGGATCAGATATAGGATCAGTGATGTAAGACTGTAAGAGATTCTGACGGAGGCCAGTTGGTGGTTCATTTGTCATCTTAACACCATTTTGAAGAACAGTCACTGGAAACTTAGAAATCAAACATAATTTATTAAAAAGACATATACAATAACCACTTATTCATCTTTACTTTGTCAGATGGGTAAGAAGTTAGCCAAAGACGAAAATCAGGATTTATTTTATCAATTCGAAATTCCTCACATATCTTCTCAAGTGCAGGCATCCATGATACAGCCAAATGACAGTTCTGAAGGACTACCCATGTACCATCACTAACACCAGCATCAATCATTTTAGCTGCTACTGGTCCCTATAATAAGTAATAGTTATAACATACTTTACTGTGATTACGTCAATAAAGGTTGAGTTAACATAATGCACATCGTGAAGGGGAGTGCGTTATGTAAACCAGACCTTTATTGACTGCCCAAGTGCTACATTGAAACACACAATGCACTGTCAAGTGTGTTATAAGTGATTTATTGATGATCTGGTGAACTTCCACTGTTGCTGGAGCTGCTTCGTTAGTAGAGGTGAGCTAGGTGTGCAATAACTAACTTATTACACGCAAAAGTGTGCAATAAGTGATTTAATGTTCAATCATGTGATGCATTATCAGCATTCTGATTGGCCACAGGTCACATGATCAGCAATAATAATATACTAAGAGAAACATTTATTATAATCAGGGTGTGGATATAAGTCTAGAACACTTGCAGGTGAGCAATTAAGTGTATATGCAACTAGGATGTATTGTGATAGCAAAATGTGTTTGCTTCTGTAATACAAGATATTCAATCATAAGTCTTTTGATTTGTACTAACCTGTCCTTGACCGAGAGAGATAGCATTAAACTTATCTCCACTGAAACCTTTGTCCTCAGCATATTTCAGAAGACCTGCCATTGGATCGGCTCCAGGGGAAAGAACAAAAATGAGTGGAATACTAGCATTTGAATCAGCATAGCTTTTAGCAAGGTCAAATGGCGGAGGCTGAACAAACTTTTCTCCCAATTTTGTTTTAACAAATTTTACAACTGAAGGGGTTACCTGTTAAACAGAAATAAACTATTAATTATCTGTAATGAAATCAACATCCTCCTGACCTTATCTGGTCTGAGACATCTTAAAACTATCATTTTTTGAAACTCAGTGAGTTTATCTTGCCATGGATGAGGAAATATAGCATCGTGAGGCTCTTTCTCATCGTAATAATTCTGCCACTCATCCATTTGTGATTCAAATTTCTTACGAAAATCTGAAGATAAAAAAGCACATAAATTATAATAAATACATAAATAATATTACATACACTGTACACACACATAATTATATTAGTGCAGTTTTAGTTAACTATAATTAAATTACAGGTCTACTGTAATAACTACAACTGAAAATTGGCCAACAACAGACACATGTCTATAGTATGCTATAGTTCGAAGGACTCAGTCAATTAATAAATGTGTTGTTTAGAAGAATGGATGAATAATCTAGCTACAATATTGTCTATAGGGCAGTAGGAAGAAAGCTTTTAGCTTAGACACAGTTTATTAATGAAAATAATATTAGGCTTACCACATGTAATAGGGCTTTAGTTTTAGTTAACTAACAATTGTGTATAAAAGTCATTTTATTAGGAATACAATTGCTATCAGCCACAGGAAACCCTTTTCATAAACTACTTATAGGAATTAACTAAAACTATAAGTGGTACGTATTGTAATACCAATATATATATAGTACCTTTGAAAGCTTTGAGGTCACACATACGACATATTTCATCCCATGATCTGTCGGACAACCATTGTGGAGCAGGATTTTGTAACTTGTTTTCTAATCCTACTCCTCCAGTAAGAAAGAACATGAATTCCTCATGATCCATGTCATGTTTAGCTCTGCAGATAAAAACAGAAGATATGAATCAAAGAGAAGTAAGAGATAAGTGAAGAACATGCAAAAGAGAGATTCAAGAACAAAAAAGTAGAGAAGAGAGAAGAGGAGCAGAGGATGAGAAGAGAAAGGTAAGTTTATTGACATAAACTTACGTCAGTAGATTACAACAGAGAATGAAAGAGAACAATAGCTTATCTTTCTCAAATAATGATCGACACACATTACAATATAAATTATAAGTGAAATAATCAATCAAATAGCGAAGTCTACGATCAAGGTGCTTGGACTTGTTGCTATTGGAAACACACACATAATGTAAATTCACATATGTAATTATTATACATGTAATTAATGAATAAATCGTACAATGTATATATTACACTACCAATTGCATTTAATCATCCAATTATCTATAATAAATTATATTTTGTCTACTAACCTATCATTGATTGAAATAACGAAGAGATTCACAAACCATGCCAATGAATACTGGTACATTGGATCAATATTAGGAAGATCTGTGATAGAGAAGAAGAGAACGGAACCATGAGCAGCCACAGGTTGATATCCAGCTCGACTCTGTTCAATCTTCTTCTCTGTTTCTTCAGCTATTTTCTGTTTCTTGGAAATCTCATCTGAGAGAGCTTTTGAGGAGTCTAATATTTGGATCGCTGTTTCATCCTCTAGGATGTTACCCTCTGATGCAGAGAGGGTCTCCAAGATCTTGTCCTCAATCTCTTTCAACTGCTTCTTGTTGGCTGCAGATTGTAATATTAGAGCTTGTCTCTCTTCCTCTAACTCTGGTCTGGTAGAAATGAACAATATCATTATTAAAGATACACATCATTTTAGTGGTACTATCACATAATTATTACAAATATCTTGTATGTAATACACCTTTGCTTACAAACAACTGCTTTCGGGAAAAGAACTTTTTTTTTTTTCAATGTTTGTTCATTATAAGCAGTATTATATTGTCTATCCTGATTTTTAATAATAACTTTGAAGAACAGGAGAAGATAATATCCCCTTTTCTTATCCCAATGATTGATACCTTTCTTTAGCCACTACTATTCCCAATAACTGATCTTCTAGACCTTCAGGTGTGATCATGAAATTAAGAAGAGTAACTTTTGTTGATAGCTCTGGAAGGTAGTGAGGATTACGTAATTTAGTTGTGATATAGAAACGGAAGTCACTGGAGTATTCTACTGTATTGTCTCCAAGCTTGATACACATTACACCACCTTGTAAATATAATAATAAGTGAATATAGATACATGCATGTAGAATTGATCATGATAATTGAGTAAATCGTTGAATGAAGGTATGGATAGATAAATGGATGGATGATGGATGGATGATGGATGGATGAATGAATGGATGAATGAATGAGCGAATGAATGAGTGAATAGACCAAATGAATGGATAGATGGATGTATGAATGTGGAAAGATGGATTGGATGGATGAATGGATGAATGGATAGTTAAGGATGGTGTACATGTATATAATAGAATAGAATGTGTCAGGAAGAAAGAAGGCACTACATATAATACAGACTTCATTAATTACCTTGTTTAAATGTCTGTTTGAGTAAGAGAGGTTCAAGAGATGGATCAAGTTCTTCTCCTACATTCTCAATCAGAACAGGATTACCAAATTGTATACAGTTTTCAAGTGTACGCATATAATCAGCATGAGTCAGTTTCACTACTTGAAGGTTCTTAGATTTCTCCATATTTTTAACCCATTTATTGGCTTGCCCCTGGGGATCAATCATCAGTGGCCTATATTAGTAAGGATATATTCATGTCAATAGAGAGTTGTTAACAAAGCCTTACTATTCAAAATGTTGTTATTACCTGCTTCATATTAGTGATGCACCAATAAGATATTTTACCAACATTCCCATAGACTGATAATTACTTTAGATATGTACTGATACCTATCTGATACTATATCTACCTTCTGGTTTCTGATACTTTCAATGAAAATGAGCATTTTCTCAATAATTATGATTTCATAATGATTTCATAATCACAAGAAACAGCATTATTCATACACTTAGTACAAAATCGGTTACATCTTTCAGACATAACTGATACCGATAATTGAAATAATGACCAATAATGAGTAATACCGATTACCAATCCGATTACCAATCCGATTACCAATGCACAATACTTCATATACATCCACTTTGTTATGGTTCATTGCAATTCTATATACATACATACAGTGGAACCTGTTTATATACTGCAAAAAGTAAATTATTAAAATAACCAATTTACTGCTTAATACAGTTGCAAGAAATAGCATTAATTTCAATCTAGTTTGTCATACAAGTTGTTTTGGCTACATGTATGATGTTACTATGACACTATGTGCACCAAGTATAAAAATGTACACTAGAATAAATTAAATTATGTGTTTGCAGGCCAGAACTGCCAAATACAATCATTTTAAGTTTTTGTTGGTATGAAATATGAGTAGACAGCACCTGCTTCAACTAATCCATTATAATTAGTACTAAGTAGCTATGGCATTAGCATGTGTGCATCCATAATAATCTGAATAACCAACTAATTGTTAAATCCTTGCAACTGTACTAACCAATAAAACAGTTATTTTAACAATTTTGTTTTTGCAGGACACTTTAGGACTAGTGGAAGTGTCCTTTATTTAGAGGTCAATATACAAATGTATGGTATTCGGACAAAGACAAGTGTCCTTCGTATGGAGGTGTCCTTAATTTGGACTGTCCTTTATCAGAAGTTTTACTGTACTTCTAATGTCATAAATTCATAATTATTATAATAAAATTAATGTAGTATATTGTACATTAGTTTACCATCTTCTTGTATTGTCTACTATCACTCCATTATCAATAGAGAATGTATCAGTTGGTAGGCCTGCAATATTCCAATCTCTTATCTTTACTGGGTCTCCGAGGACTTTGCTCAAACTGAAGTCCTTACTACATGAAACCTTGTAGAACTGTATATCAGGAAGAAAAATGAAAAAAAAAGATTCATTATCTTCCCTACAGTTGCTAATAGAATACATGTACTTCCAACTCTCAATTCTTACTGTCATAATATAACTCATCCTTACCTTGCACTTCTTCACCCAATTCTTAACAGCATCAGAACGAAATGTTGAAGTAAATGCTCCTAGATAAGCTATGACTCCTGAAGCTATCAATACATCACCAGTCAAATTATCATAAGTATCTTGTAAACTTTTAGCTGACTTGGACCATCGCTCTTTCTCTCCACCTAAACCACCGATAAGTTTTTCTGCTCTCTCCAGCTTTGTTGCACATACATCAACTTGAAATTCGAGCTGTTCTTTCTCTTTAGTCTTGTCTTCAAACTGTTTCTTCAAGGCTGCTAAACGATCTTCAACTTCTTTGAGTTCAGCTCGTTTAGCATTAAGAATTTTCATAGTTTCAGTTAGTGATTGCTGTGCTATTTTTAGCTTTGCCTTCTTAGGTGCAACAACTTTTGCAACCCTGTCGTATATTTCCATAGCTGTGATCCATTTACATAATCCTTCGGCTGCAGAAGATGCATTTCTAACTTTTACAGGATCGAATTCTGGATTAGGAATGTATTCTGATCGAATTTTATTCATAACATGAACCTACAAAGAACATTGAATATATATTACATTATAGATTATATTATACAGCATAATATATGTGTGTATTAATTTTAATGTTTATAATTATTACATAAAACATACTGGGGGTGTCTGGTAGAGTTTATGATGTTTTGAAGCATGGGCCAAATTGGCTCAACAATGTTTAGTGCGTGCGCCATTGGGAATATATCCTGGGCCAATTAACAAAGTAAATGCTGTTAGTGACAATATAATCATAATTAGCTGTGCCATCTGGCCCAAAGAGATAACTGTGCAGTGCCAAATAAGAAGCTTTTTGGGCCAATGGTGTGCCATATGAGCTATTCAAAAATACTGCCTGCCTCCACTAGTTGTGTACAATAATAATAATAATATATCATTTCTCACTGGAATATTGTCTCTATCGTATTCCTTTAGTATATTAAGGAAAGCCATATCACCTAGTAGTTTCTTTGATGGTCCCCAGTAGTCCAATATCTATAGAATTCAGTGATAAAATGATGATCTGATCATCAAGTGTATTCATAAATAATGGGACTGACTTTTTGTCCTGTGCCAGCTGGATCATTAACTTTATCTGGTTTTATATCCCTCATGACACACACAGCAGCCATTACAAGCTTCACACCAGATGGAGGGTTCTTCATTGTTTTTACAATGGTTATATCAGCAGGTTTTAGAGTATTCAGAGCAGCTAATGCAGCCTCTAGAGCAGGTATAGCCTCAGCTAAATCACTCTCACACTAAAGGTATGAGAAATGACATAATTACATACACATATAATATACATGGAGTATTTAATAATCCATCCGTCTATCTATCCATCCGTCTATCTATCCATCCATCAATCCAAACATCTATCTTGTCATTTGTGTCCATCCATTTTCTCTCTCTTGTTACAATGGTTCATGAGTACCTCGTCTTTTAGTGCTTGAGCTTCTGCAGCTTCTTCGTTAGCAATTTTCTCGTCTTCTCTGACAATTTTACTCCTAGCTTCCACTTCAGCTGACTCTTTCTCAATCACAACCATCATCTTTTTATTCTCCTCTTGAGCTACTACTAGTTTTGGCTGCAGATCTTCTAATTCCTTCTGCATATCAGCTACCTAATAACAAAAACAAGTGAACTAGTACATGTATGCTATGATTTGTTTTGGTATAATTATAGTTGTACTAGTTAATAATAGTTTATGTATATATATATCAGTACAATTATGTAGAAGTCTATATCACTAGCATATAGTTCTTATATACTTCTTATATACCTCTTACAAAGTTGTTATATAGTTCTTAAATAATTCTTATATAGTTGTTATATATTTTCTTATATAGTTCTTATGTAGTTCTTATATACATGTAGTTCTTATACAGTTCTTATATACATGTACATGTAGTTCTTATAACACAAACTTCAGTTTTTTTATATTGTTCTTACTTGAGATGCTGCAAAGGCAAGTTTTTCTAGACCCACTTCATATCTCTTCTTCAATTTCATGATCTCTCCTCTCTTCTTTCCCAATAGTGACTTGAAAGATGAAATCAATTCCAGATATGAGGTAGGAGTTACATAATTGTAACGTCCCAGTTCGTTGTGAAATCTGGAATGAATCAATGAATAAAAGTGAATGGCTGAGTTAAATAATGGATGAATGGATTGATAGATGGGTGAATGGATGTATGTATGGATGGATGTAAGGATGGATGGGTGGATGTATGTATGGATGGATGTAAGGATGGATGGGTGGATGTATGTATGGATGGATGTAAGGGTGGATGGATGTATGGATGGATAGGCGGACAAATGGATGGATGGATTATGAAATGGTTGCATATATAGATGGATGCCTATACATGTATACAATGGATTATTCTTGTTTCTCAACAACCTTTCAGAAAGTTCTCTTGTACTCTGATGAAAATGTTTGCACAGCGATACAGTAGATGCCTTCTCATCACTTTCCAAACCAATTTCTTCCAAGAATTTATTAGCCACAAGCTCTAAAGCATCATCTGGCCATGCCTGAGATATGATTAGCAGTAATATGCAGTCAGTTCAATACATATACATGTATATGAGTACTACGCTAGCTTCTGTAAAGCTATATTATAACTTAACACAACTAGTACTGTATATCAAAATAAGCAATGCTGATTTATTGAGTATGCTTGTGATAACACTGGCTGTATCCTTTTTGTCTGGATATGTATTGTACTCAGATAATGATAGAATGTGCATCAATATAATTGTATTTAACTGACAAACCTGAAACCAATCGATTGTGCAACAATTAATGAGAGATGGGAACTTCCTGAGTCTATTACGAAATGTATCTCCAATAGGACTCATGGCAAGTATTACATGAAGGTTCTCTCGACATCGATTAACAAAGTAGTTGAAGAGTGATAAAGGAGTAAACTCCATATCTTGATTTTCTGCTTGGGCTATTGGACGAATAGACTGAAAAAAAAAAATTAGAAACCATAATATAGGTGACGGATTATGGCTTATGGCTCATAATAATTTTAAACAAATGTTTAGAATTAAATGCTTAGGCTACCAAGTAGAGGAAGGCAACTAGATTTTACAGCTCAGATCTAGCCTGCATGGTTTTCCCTTAGCTAATCACAATTACATATATGTTTTATGAGGATTGAAATAAGGTTGTCACTTTTAATCACCTCAATAATCTCTTGTTTCTCATCAATAGGAAATAGATTAGGGACTTCTCCAGCGTTAAGTAATCCATCAACATCTTCCAAGAATTTCTCTTCTTTGATTTGTGTGTCTGTTATTAAGAAGACAGTGGTCTTACCTTCTTTACCAGCACTTTTCAATAGAGTCTATAGCAATAGGATTATATATATATATATATATACATATATATAATTATAATACAGTATATACAATGTATGTATTGAAATACATAGAGTGTATCAACGAGGATGACTATGAATGTATTAATGACAAGACTGTATATAACACGCTAGAAAGTAAAATATAATACATTATATTTAGATAGAATAGTTCACCTTCAAATCTTCCTTCCATTCTTGTAGTCCATAGCTCTTGGATATTTCAGGTTGAAAGAGGTGAAACTCTGCCATTGATGTAGCCAGACGTGTAAGGGATTGTCGACCACTACCTCCCACACCAACTAGAAGTGCATTACCTCCAGGTTGCTTCAAGATTCGACAAATACGAGACAAATGCTCAAGAACATACCTTGAGTGGAATAGAATGTAAGAGGAATGAGAGAACTGATAACTAGAGACCGTATTACATTTATATGGCAAATTATAAGCAATAATGTGAAATGAATTTAGAGGTCCTTTATATTATATGTAGTATGCTGTTCATACAAACTAATTTTGTTGTTAGACCATGGAGCTTCTTCAGCTGATATACATGTATATACAAATGTATGAAGATAACAAATGGTACATGTACATCTATACACATTATACATACAGTATAATAGAGGATATCTGTTTTACCTGAATATTACAAGATTCATTCTGTTCTTATGAGTGTTATTATACTCTTCAAGTGCAGTCTCTACTACTCCAGTCAAATCATCTAGTGATGGGACTTCCTGGTATAATCTTTCCTCCTGAAAAAGAGAATGAAGCATGAAATGAAATACAATAATCTCTAAATTCATAGTTGTAGTTTCGATTAAAGATTACTATTCTATCTGAATGTCAGAAGGTTCAATCCCTAGTCGGATTCCTGACTTTTTCAGTTTATATCATATCATCTAAAAATCGGTACAGTCATTATGATATAAGTACTAGATTCTATATCGTACTGAGTACTCTGAACACTGAGTTCTATAGAAGTGTCTTAGTACACAGATTCTCTTTGAGACTGAAATACTCCTTCAAGGTTCTCACATTTACTAATAAGTATATTTGTTTTAATCGTACAACTAATATACAGTATATATGTTGTCTTAATAACTTTCTTCAAAAAGCTTTGCAGTTTATTATCCACTTACTGCATCAGGATTAATATAGTCTCCAAATAATAAGCTTCTCATATCATCTTCTGAGGGAGTGTTCCCTCCGTTTGAGAGATGACGGAACACAGCAGTGAAGTCTTCTTTAAAATGAGTCTTAACCATCTTCTTCAATAGTCTGTACGTACAGGGAAAGAGTGATAGAAGGAGGAATCGGGAATTAAATGAAATACTATATACTTGAAATTAAGTAATGAAAATGTTATGGAGCAGATACTGTGTAGAAAGCATATTACTATTATTATGTAAGTGTAGATATGTTTGAGTACATAATACTCAACATAACAAGCACTTGGAGAAACCATTAGCAAGTGATACTTTCACACAACAACAGTAATCATGGATTTATATTGTTAGTACAGTGTATTCTGGACACCATGGGACAATTATATGTGTCCTGATTACAGGGGTGTCCTCATTTCAGGTGTGAATTTATATTATAAAGCACAGTTTGGGACATTTGTAAGTGTCCTTAACACAGTGTCCTCGTTTCAGGGTGTCCTCAATAAAGGGGTTTCACTGTATATTGACTTACTCGTGAAGCCAACCTCTATCTTTATCATCAATCAATCTGTCATAATAGACACGAAACACTTCATGTACCCACAAACGAATGTATGATCTCTTATTCTCAACACACTGCGGTTTGATTAGTAACACGCCCAAGATAACACGTGCAAAGTCTCTGAGATTAAATGTGTAATGTGATTTAGCTGGAGTTGGCAACAGATTAGCCATTGTTTGCTTATAAACCTCCATGGTTGCTGCAACAATCTGGGAACCAGTTGAGAAGTACTCCAGTGGAAAGTTATTTGCTTTCAGAGAAAATGAGACAATATTCGAGAATATTCTTGTCATTGTTTCATCATTAAATTCATTGATTGTTATCACATTAAAGTGACGAAGAAACCGAGGTGTGATAGGATTACGACCCCCTCCAGGGGGACCCATGGCACTCATAAATTGAATATCAACCAAAGTGAGTTTACTGGTGTCCTTCTTGTCATACCTACATTACAAAGAAAAGAATGCATGTCATTTGTATAATGATGAAGTGACAATGTGAATACTTAATCCCAGTTCCTATGTGAGTTGATTTGGTCTGAGTCTATGTACATCAATACTTACCACATTCCATGATCCATCCATTGTCTAAGTAACTCAATAGGAGGTTGTGCTCCATATTTCTCTCTGGTAGGCATGTTAAGATCATCCACAAATATAACACTCTTCTTGCCCATTGGAGGACCAAACATTCCTTTACGTCTTTTGTCTAATTTAGACATTATAATGTCCTGAAGAAAAAAATGATAGACAGATGGAATAGATGCAGAGATGGTTGTATGAAATAGATGGATAAATTAATGGTTTATAAATGGGATAGATGGATTATGACATATGGATAGATAAATGGATGAATGGATAGATGAATAGTTATATATGGATAAACACAAAGATAGACTGATGGATGAATGGATAGATGAATAGACTATGGATAAACACAAAGATGGACTGATGGATGAATGGATAGATGAATAGTTATGGATAAACACACAGATGGACTGATGGATAGATAGATAGACAAACAGATATACATATAAAACATAGATTTACTTGTGTTTGTCCTGCTGATGTTTGAGCTGAAAAGTTAATAACTAAAGGAATGAACTTATCTTTGTCCAATCTATTCATTAGGTTGTCCTTCACATATACACTCTTCCCTGTACCTGTTGGCCCTACAAACAGAACTGCCCGGTTATGTTTTATCATCAAATCCATGAGGTAAGTACATCTAGATAGTATGGAAATAATATGAGTAGTGTATAGAATAAGAAAACACAATACATGTACATGTGTATTCTACACTCCAAAGTTAATGATAGCATAAAAGAAGATTACTATAGTTGATAATAGAGTAAAAGCTAACAATGTATTTATAGTTAACAGTAGTGTACATTACATCTATCAAGCTGGAAGTAAGACTACAGAAATAACAATAATCAATAATTAATTATAAGAGTGTACATAGAGTATGACCGTATTTGTTACAGTAACACTATCTTACCGTGCTGTGTCCATTGTTGGTACAATAATATCAGATAGTTTCTTAATATGTGGATCAATACTCTGATCTTTAACCAGATCTAACCACACAGTCCATTTACCACGACCTTTAGCCTTAAGAGTGGAAGTAATAATCTCATATTAAAACTGGATTCATGTGCAATGTAAGCACTTATATTATGCATGTATTTTCATGTATAATTATTGGATGAATTCTTGCAACCAACCTAAATCATCCAAATTTGGATGATTCTTGCAACTAACTTAAATCATTCAAATTTGGATGATTCTTGCAACTAACCTAAATCATCCACAATTCTTGCAACTAACCTAAATCATCTAAATTTGGATCATTCTTACAAATAACTTAAATCATCCAAATTTGGATGTTTCTTTCCATTTATCCAAATTTGGATGATTTCTTCAACTAACCTAAATCATTCAAATTTGGATGAATCTATTAATTATAGCTAACTATATAGGAGGGATTTAGTCTAGCCCTATGCTAAATCCCTCCCATATAATTAATATGGGTGAGAAAGTCAATTTAGTGTCATTTTATTTCATCCCTTAAAAATCACAGGCAATATCACTTCGGTCTTATTATACTTACCTCAAATAAATAATCATATATACTTCCCTCGGGTGGAACTGGGCAGTCTACTTTACCCACGACTGTAGGAATAGGATGTTCCTCGTTCTTGTCCCCCATTAAATCTCGTAAAAAAGTATCAAACTTTTCATGACCTGTTTTGTCCCCAGTAGCTCCTATTGACCATATAAGGGAGAAGATAAAAACTGATGTGATCCATATTTTCATGTTCTTGTCTTTGATAGCGGCCTCATCTTCACAAATATCTTTCATGAGCATCTCAAATAAGTACATTAAGGAGCGCACAAGATTACTATTAGATGTGGCTACCAGCTCCTGTAATGTATAATTAAAGTCTGCATTCTGATTGTATATTAAATATTTCTTTACCTTAACTTGCTTTTGTACAAAGCGTAAGCATGGAGGAGCTAACCAGTCAACCAATGCATTGACCAATGGACCATTGTCATCTTTAAGAATAGGTGGTAGAGAAGCAAGCCTAAAAGGAGTGTGAGTACAAACATATCAACTGCTAAAGTTACAGCTACATGTATATCTATTGGAATGTTTATGGCCTTAATATATAAGTGAATTGATTATAAGAGGTTAAGTTGAATGTAATGTATCGGTTTAAAGTCTTCTTATTAGGTTTCCAATTGATAGACTCTGAACTTACCAAGATTGGTATATGGGTCTCCAACCAAATGTACTAGGCTCAAGATATATCATACCACATCGACTCACAGTAGCAGGCTGGAGGTAAGAAATATAATTATAATAATAAAAGGAGAGCATAATGGCCTATCATTACCGAGCATAGAACATGAATTATATTAATATCAATATACTCACTGAAGCTTGTGACAGATCATCTGTCTCGAAAATTAGATTCATGGAGTTTGACATTTGTATGATCTCTCCACTCATTAAACAAAGTTTCTTATTATCATCCAATACAGTATTCATTGATTCAATCCATAGTGTGTCAACAGGACCATCAAATACCACCCATCTACGATCATCATTCTGAGCTGATGCAAACTCCCTGTGAAGTAATAGTTACTGTTAACTGCACCACCACATATAGACATATTTATAAATTATAAACACAAAGATTAGATATAATTGCATAAATAGTTATGTAATAATAATTGATGCAAACTCTGTGTGAAATAATAGATGTTATTAACTGTAATACAAATAGAGATATGTAATACTAATTACAAATTCTAAACATGCAAATCTGTTTATTTCTTATGTTTGCTATTCTGTGTACTCTGAATACTAGGGCTCTGTAAAAGTATAACTCCAGTCTTAGTACATAGATTCTTGCTGAACTGAAGTGCTTCTTCAACATTTCACACATAGTGTGGAAATGTAGTGACTACATTGTAGTCTCATCCCTAGCCAGACCCAGACTAGGAGAAATGGCCATCCTTCATTTCTGGTTTATGAGAGCAGTCAGAGCACAAATTAGTTATATACATGAGTAGTCCAGGTACTACCACGTACAGACAGATACTTGTGTAAATTTAATACAAATTCTAAACATGTTAATTGTCGGATATAAATATTAGTATATGGACATGTACCTGAATGTGTTAGCCACAACTCCATCAGTCCATTCATGAGATATAGGATCAAACTGACCAAACAGTTGACCCATTGTGATACTCTTTGGATTAATAACACGATACATTGTTCTAAACTCTTCCATCTGTTCTCTCTCATTCAACAGAGTTAGAGTCTGAGCCAATACATCTATCACTTTAGTCTTTGCGGCAAAAGGACTTCCAACCTATTCAAATGTACAATGACTACAATCACAAGGTATTGTATACACTTGCTAGGACAACATTAAATAAAATTTGACTGTTTTAAAAAGTAACATAAATTAGACTACCAGTACATGTGAACATATATAGCTATCTACATTCACACTATATACATACATGCAGGTACACCAGCATATACATATACATGACATGTAGACATATACTTATGTATCAACATAAATCAATAGTACACAACATACACATAAATATACACATATACAAGTATACATGTACTTACGTACCAACATGAATCCATGCCTCACAATCATCATCTCATACGTTTGTATGAGTTTCTGTAGGAAGAAATCTGTTAATTGTAAGTTATCTTTTACACAGATATCTGTTGCTGCAGAAGTCAATTCCCCATAGTCAGGTTCAGGAAGTTTGACACCAGGAAATAAGTCAGATATGATACCTTCAAACAGAGGTATGTCATGTGACAAGAACTAGGAGATGAAGAGGAGAGGAATAAGTAGTTATAAGTACGGTAAATGTTCATTTATTTATGATACTGTGGATATCTGCATATAGGATAGTAACAAACTCAAATATAAATACATTTTGGAGGTCATCCTTAAACATTGACCTCCACATTTCCTCCAAGCAGAGGTTGGGCACAGGCTTGACCCTAGCTACAGGTAGGTTCACGTCTGGGCATATTAAGTGCAATGAAGGTCTTCCCAGTTTTAAAAATTACAGTCCTAACTAATACGTATCTATCTGTATAAAATAATGCAATCAGATGTTTATAATCACATACTTTAGGTAGATTAACATCCATTATGGATCTGAGTAGTAGAATATTCTCATTCTCTGTTGGAAATTTCAGTTTCAGGTTACCAGCAGCTGCTAATACTGCTTTGACTGCACGCATACCATAATCATAATGAAACTGACTTGAAAGCTATAATGAAGGATTATAAATTGCTTGAGCGATAATTGATGAATGGATTGGTGGATTGATAAGATAGATAGATAGTTGGATGGATGGATGAGTGGATGGATGGATGGATTCATGGATACATAGATGGATGATTGGATGGATGGATGGATGGATGGATGAATGGGGATATAGGGAGGGAGGAAACCAATTTATTTAAGAACAGACAGATTCATTAAACCTGTTCCGAACAGAGTCTGTATGTTGTAACAATCTTGACAGCCAAATTCCTGGCATCAACAAATCCATAAGAATAGAGCATAATCTCACCAATCATAGCATAATCAGGTACCATCATAGCAACAGTGCGAAACAGAACCTAGGAACACAAAGAAATAGAATAACAATGACACACAAAGATATTGATGAGTATTATAATTAATACAGTATGAGTACACATGTATATACCTTAAGATTATCAGGTAGCTCTGATCTTCCAGCATAGCCAGGATTCATAGTGATACACACAAAACAAGATGGATTTAAAGTGAGTTGAGTCCCTTCAAATGTAAATAACTTGACTTCAGCAATAACAGCTCTCTGAATAGTCAATATCTATTTACATAAATGAAGCAATATAGACAATGGAAATTACAATGTATGATATGGTACCAATGCTTAGCTATATATTCAATACATGTACCTGTTGAGCTATCACAGATAACACTTCCAACTCAATACGATTGAATTCATCAAAGCAAGCCCAGGCTCCAGCACTTGCTAGACCCTTAAAGAATTTCCCCATAGCTAAGTAATCCAGTCCATCAGAACAATTGAATACAACACATTGAACAGCCATAGCCTTTGCAAGATCCTATATGTACATATAAATGATTTTACTAATACATGTACTATAAAATAACACATATCTACATGAAAATATAATTATAGTAATAATAACCAGCTGCCTCACTATCTCACCTTTACTGTTTCAGTCTTCCCTGTACCTGCAGGTCCTTCTGGAGCCCCTCCAAGATGAAGATGAAAGGCACTGACTAGTGTACGATAACAGCGATCAGTTAGAGGAGTGATAACAAGTCTTTGGAGAAAACAAAAAATCTATATAAAATTATGCACCAACACTTCATACTACATACATTTAGCTGTGGATAGCAGTATACTTTAATTATTGATGTACATACTACATAGTATTATATATTTACCTTGCAGAGTTTCCAAGGTATTCACATTGGTATTTTACTGTGGCATTAATTATACGAGCTATAATACTTGAATTATCCCAGTAGTAACGAAGTTGACATAACCAGGCAAAGTCGTTTTCACTGGTCACTCCTGAAATAAAATGAACATTGGATGACCGGATGGATGAAATGATGGATTGATTAATAAATGGATGCACGCATGTGTGGATGGATGAATGATAAGATAGATGGATGGATGGAAGGATGGATGAATGGTTGGATGGATGGATGAATGGATGAATGGATGGATGGATTAGTGGATGGATCTATAGATGGATGGATTAATGGATGGACAAAAGAAAGCCAAAAGAATATATTATATGTACTATATTAATTATATATGGTCTAATCTCACCTTTCTCTACCAGTTCAAGGACTACATCTCTTGCATGTACATCAATAACCACAAGAGCTCCAAGTGTAGTTCGTGTCTGTTTGGGTAACTTCCCTCTCACCTTCTCAACAATACCCTCTAACTGCTTAGTCAATGATTGGTAATACTCTTTTAATCCCTGTGGTCCACTTCGTATGGCCTCATGAACCTCTAATGTCCAGTAAATCTGAGAGACACAGAGGACAACCTGACCTGGCCATTCAGTCACCCATTGAACTCTCGAAGTCTCTGCATAAGCCTATAGGAGACAAAGCTGATCAGTAACAATACTGGAGCTGCATTTCATAATCTTTTTCATATATACAAAGACCATCTCACATACAGGAACACACAATTTGTCCTTAACTAAATGTACTACTTGTCGTATCTTTAAATTCTGATAATTAATTACATTAATGACGAAAATATTCCTCAGCTCTCATTATTGAAAATATAACTACATATGTATATGATCCTTAACTACAATATGGCTCACATCTTTAGCTTCCTCTGTTACATCTCTAACACTCATTATCATGATATCTTGTACTTGAAGGAGCCATTTCTCTACAGCTCCTCGAGCTGCAGCAGTTGATATCGACTCACTTAGAGAAACCTGGATATATACATTGTATGATAGTATGTGTTTACATTATACATAATCATGTAAACATTTCATAAAGATCTACACACAAACCTTTTCACCCTCTGAACTGAACATTGCTATAATATCCAGTGTATCAGTAAATTCTAATTTAGCAATTCCTTCAAAACACTTCTTCAAATGTGGTTGTACTCTAGTAGGGTCTTTAGTCTCTGACAGGATTTCTAACATCTCATCATTAGACAGAAAGAAAAACCTCGGAAAGAAGAGCCTCTTTTTCTCCAAATAGGCATTGAGCCCCTTCATTATTTTTTCTAATAGGTCATTAGAGTTGACCAGCTTTTCATGCAGTCCAGGAAATGAGGTAGCATTTAAGACCTTGGGATTTTTAACAGTGTTTCTCATTACCTCACGCCATGATTTATCAACCTGTGTGTACATTAAGAATACTATGACTACAATTAGTGTTGTATTAGTATGACAATAGTGACCACTTTTAGTTATAGTTATAGTATGACTAGTTTATGAAATGTTTAGTTTAGTTATAGTTCAATTAACTAAAATAATAGTAGGCTTACTAAAAGGGTTTTAGTTAACGAACTCATTGCCCAATTTTCGTTTTAGTTATTACAGTAGACCTGTAATTTAGTTATAGTTTGGTTAACTAAAAAGTCAAAATTGCAGATCTTTTATAGTAATAATTAACTAAAACAATATTTACATATACCACTAAACTCCACTATTTTATATTAGAAGTATTTTACGTAAAGTAACTTCATTAGTTAATCATTAAATCATACTAAAGGAGATTCATTTAATGAGCTAGCTTGTGGTCCAATTAAGACGTATTTCAATATATATATAAGTACTTTATGATATTGTGTTGAAAGTGATTTGTTATGATGGAAATTCATGGAATTAGACTTATTGAATTGGTGTTTTCTGTAATATATGTTGAGGGTTCAATAAGAAGTGGTTTATATTGGAAACTTGTAAACAGAATATATCAGTTAACTAGCTAGCCTGTTGAAACAATTTTCCTTCCTCTGGCATTTGTTGCATAATGTCTTCAGAAGAGAAGATAGGTTCCAGATACAACCATTGTGACTGTACTTTCAACCATTCATCCAATGTATCCTGCATCTTGAGCAGTCTAGCTTCCCACTCCTAAAATACAATAGTGATAAATGGAATTAAATAGCATTTAGTATGATAAATAATCTTTATGTTGAATAATGTAAATATTGTCTTTACATATGCAATCATTCAATATTATCATGATCATTTCCAGAAACTTGTTTTAGAAAGAACAAAAGTTCCAAACTATGTTTCAGCTTTTACAGGGTTCTTTATTCATAATCCATTACTGTTCTTTCGTCTAACACAGGTTATTGTCTTGTAACAGAATACAAACCTTAATCCTCTCTTCAAATGGTTTTATAAACGGAGAACCCCTCATGGTTTGGGTTTTAACAATTTGATCATCAAGTGCAGTCTGTATATCATCAATAGCAGTAAGGATGGATATTCCACTATCACGATATGAAGTGGTTGCAAATTCTATTTCATCCCATTCTTCTAACATCTTATCCATAGCTCTCTCCAAACTAAACTCCTACAGGAAACAGAAATTCTAATATAGACTATAGTAGTATATATTATTAGTAAAACACATTTGCATTCGGCATCACATTATATATTAGTGTACATACATGTACATGCACTCTTTCCCATAGGATAAATATTAAGGGTGGATCAGTGGTACATGATGTTTGGTCAACAATGTTCAATCAGTGTTAAACAGTGTTTTTCAGCATAAACTTTAAAATAAAGGGTGGAAGAGCAAGACTGGTACCACCCTTTGGAGGAAACACTGGTATATTGGACAATCTTTGAAATTAAATGCTAAGTTGTAGACAGAAGTCAACACAAACATAATAATTATACATTGTATTGTAGGCTATTGATTCTTTTACACACACACATCTGAGTTATAAGCATGAATATTGTACATTACTTACTTTGCTAGCAGCTACACTGATAGCTTCAATATTATCAAGATAAGGTTCCAGATTATATTTGAGTACTTTACGTAACGAGGTTCCAGAATCAGGTGTGATATTGAAACCAATAAGAGAAGACATCTAGAAAATAAAGTATATAAATGTATGGATGCATTATAAATAGAGAAATAGAAGAATGGATGGAGTGGATCATCTGGCTACATGTAAATGAATGATTTATGGTTGTTTCTTTACAAGTATTGTAGCTGTATTAACCTAACAAACTAGTATAATACAAAAGAATAGTCATGATTGAGTAACAACATAGTTTATATTATACATCCTGATATAATTATACAATGCTAAGACACCTACTATAAATCTTATACTATACCATACTACCTATATAAATACAACATTATTTCGTGATTCCTTATATGGAGAAGTAATCTGATTTATCATACCTTATCCCAATGACGTTGACGTAGGCCTGGATTACATAGTATATGAATAATAGGCAAGTACTCTTTGAATTCTTTGACTTGTTCAAGAACCGTTTTGGAAAGTTTGAGAGGAGCAAACACTTCCTCTTCCTGTTCCTGTACTCCAGCACGACGTACCTATTAATAATATAATAATTATTTTATAATTTGATAAATCATGCAGAAATCACTAAACTGCTAACAAATAAAAAGAGGTTTTGAAAAAATGCCATGAATCATAGCCATTTGCTAAACTCCAACATAATTATATAATTATACTTCCTATGCTTTTACTAAAGATGGTTCTAATGACTATTAAGGCATTTGTTAATTAATCACCTCTAACAATTGCATGACTGGTACATGTAATTAGTGAAGCATCACTTCATGATGATTAAAATTTAATAGACATATAACTGAGAAGTCATTAGTATAGTTATACATACACTATACATACTTGTCCTCCAAGATCCCTGTCTTTCTTCATATGTTTAGCTTTAGTAGTAAACACTTTTGTTAACTTATACATCTCACGACTGAACTCTTCTACTTCAGCTTCTGTTTCTTCAGCATTCAACTCCAAGAATCCTCCATCCATTAACCTCTTCTCAGTTTTCTGCCACCTATAAACAACAATAAAATATTCATCTGTGAAAGTATCGTCTACTTTTGAACTGCTAGACAAAGTAGGTTGTAGCATTAAGCTGATAGCATTGTAATCAAAGAAATACCATTCAAAATCTCAAATCCAAGTTGTATATTCTTTCATTCTATGAGTTAGTTTTAAACAATTCATATGTACTCTATTTATTATAATAGTCATTAGCTACATGCAGAGATGACATTTGCACTCTAATCTCCTATAACATATATGTGACCATACTTGTGAAAATCAACAGAAATCAAATCCTTGGACAAAGAGGAAGCCACTAAAATCTGGTATCTAAGATGTCTAATGATTGATATTCCTGGATACCAAATTTTATTGGCTTCCTGCATAAAATAGTTGAATTAGTGTGTGTTTAAATGGAAGCTTTTGATTCTTTGACTTTTACAACACAGTCACATATAGTCTTTAATTCCCATATCCCTGTATAGTCTTCTAACACTTCTCTTCTACCTCCCTGAGCTCCCTCTTTCCTTACTTCAAAATAGTATTAAATAGTTTCTGATAGGGTTCCAGTCCATGATGTATCTGTTCCAGTTCAGGATATGTAGTTGGAGTCCATTTAAACAATTCCTCCTCTTTATTAATCTGGATAATCTGATCTTGAAGTTCACCAAGTCTTTTCTGTAACTGAGCCACATCTTTACAGTAGTGAGATACATTGTTGAGGTCTGAATATTCTGTCAGCTCTTCAACTCTCCTGTGACATTTTTCAATTTCAATTTGAACCTTCTCTTGTCTTTCAGTCAACTCCTTCTCACCACGATGTTTAGACTCTTCAATAATCTAAAACATTATAAATAATTATGCAAAATACAGGTGGTCCATATAATATAATACAAGTGCAGTATCACACATCATCACAGTGCATAGTTTCTCACCTCTTCATTCTTCTCAAATATCGGTGTTAGTTTGTGAGGCCATGTTAAAGTTGTCTTATTCAGTTCCCTCTCTTCTTCAGGGAATGTATAGACAGTCAAAAGATATTTGAGACGCTTCAAAGAGTCCTAGAAATATACAAGCATAATTGATTACATTGTTAACACTGATACAATCTAACTATGTAAGTATCACTGTGTCGAACAAGACAAGGATTTAGTTAGCAGTTCAGTCATCATGCAGTGCTCACCCCTTCATTGGAAAACATACATGTAACAGTAAACTAATATATTAGTATCATGGTATCAAATAAGACTACATGTATATGATTTAGTTAGTAATTCAGTCCTCATGTAGTGCTCACTAGTGTACAAATACATGTAGCATACATTGTGATACTAAAATCTAGTAATCTTGAAACACATTCTGGTGCACTAAAAGTACTGGAGAGCCACATATTTAAAACCCTGGTAAGTATATGTTTGTACATACTATTATAACAGTTCATGTTGAGACTCACTTCTACAGACACCTTTAGATCAGTTACAAGATTAGTCCTAGCGTTTTCTATATACTCTATCAGTTCCATCATTTCTTTGGAATCGTCAGGAACTTTGCTAGCACGTTCTTTAAATGTCTCATACTCACTGACAATTCTGATGAATGAATCAATAGATACCATTACTAAACACAACACATTATAAACAAAACTGTTAAAGATACAATATAAAATTATAATCTTTTTTTACAGTTACGTGATTTCATTTACTATGCACTCTACCAGATTATACCACTAAGTACTATAACAGACATTATACACTGTCCATTACCTAGCTAATACTATATCCATTCAATAAGTGTAAAGATTTCACATACCTGTCATTCTCTCGTTTATGAAGGTCAGCAAGATGGTTAATGATAGTATCTGCAAACTCATGTGCTAACTCAATGAGACCTCTCTTGATGTCATGACACTCTAAATGAAATAACTGATAAAGTATCATGTCATCAAGAGCAAATATCTCTTGAGCTAGTGAATTGAATTGCTCGATTTCCTAACAATAATAGAATTATAAAGCTGATAAGTGAACAGGTATAGACAGACAGACAAACGGACAGACAGACAGATGGTCAGACAATCAGACAGACAGACAGCATTATACAACATTCTAACATTTCTACACCTGTAGGCTCAGTTATTGGTTGTAGAATTACCTACTAAAGTCTGTCCACATTCACTTAGTCTCAAGAAATTATAAATAAGTTAAATGTACATGTATGTTAATATCTGTCTCAATCCAATTCTACTGATGCAAGTTTTGTGTTTGTACTATGCATAGTTTCAAAGGTCTATTAATTTATACATTTTCCAATGATAGTAGAAAAGGGCTAAGTTAATGTAAACAGATTTAAACTTTACCTGGTATGAACTACAATGTATAATAACAGTATTCTTTAACAATAGTTACAGTACATGTTAACTCACTGTCTTGAATTCTGCTAGTGGATGTTCCTGACTAAGAAACTCATTAACCTGTGTCTTTGCTTCTCCAGATATCAGAAACTCATATTTGTCTGAAATTAATATGTAATTTATAATCTCCTTTACAATAGACCTTATACATACTCATCTTGCTAGTGACTTACTATATAATTCTCTGTGTTCTAATGCTCCCTTGAATTCACGCTGTAGTGCTTCCTTTAGGAATGCTAGAGATGATTTAATCACTGCTGGATCAACTACTGCTACGATAACTGGACAAGGATTAGCTCCTGATAACCATTCCTATTAAAATGAAGATAGCTATAAGCAATTGTTGCTATTCTACATATATTAACATTACATAATCTACATATTACTGAGTTAGATGCATAATGAATGTACAGTATATATATATATATATATATATATATATAATATATATATATATGTATGTACCTGTATTTTTCCAACATTCTGTAGAGCGCCAGTTATAGTTTCCACTACAAACTGCATTGCTGCTTCCAAGTCAAGCACACTTGGGAAGAAGAATATCTCACCATCTTCTAAACACAGCTCAAGACGAAAGATTGGCAGGCGAGCAGAGTTTGAGATGTGGAATAGACTAACAAATGCTTCAAGTGTGCGAGTAACAAGAGATCTACGGTGAAATGATTGAAGAATTAGTAAATAAATGGAATAACTAATTTGATGGATGGATGGATGGAGGAATGCATCTATGCTTAGATGATGGATCAATGGATGGATGGATGCATGATTATACAATGGATCAAGGGAAAATGAATGTATGAATGAATGAATGGACAAACATACTTATGATAGATGAATGGATAAAGAATGGATTATGTAAGAAAGAAAAGCGTGAATTAAACATGAATAGATGACATAAGTACATTCAAACTGTACTATCAATAGTAACCTCATTTGGTTCCCAAGAAGTGTGCTAACACATTCATGAAAAGAATCTGCACAATCAAATGGTATATTATCCACAATCTTTTCATCTCCACTAAACATTGAAATGAGTTTAGGGTACCAGCTGTTCATTAACCTTTCCTCAGCTTGCTGTGTATCAAGAAGAACTAAGTTACGAAAATGTTCCACATCCATTGGACACTTAGTTCTACAAAAATTAAAACAAAGTCAATCATTATGACACCATAAGAGGAAGCTATTTCAAGACTCACCGTATATCTGACAGATCTATTAGTAAGGGTAGATTCTGTTGTTCCCATAGAGATAATATTGCTGGCATTACCCGATGAGTGATGTTAAGATTCTGTTCCAACATCTCTTGAGCTATTTCATATTGTTCTCTCCATGTGGTAGAGAAATCAAGACCCCTTGAGAAAGAATATATAATAATAATAATAATTGTGTCTTATTGTAATAACTATCGATATTATAACTTAATTGACTCACTGTGGTTCACTATATAGTGCATTATCAGGTTCTAATCCATGTACTGATGGCTTAACAAGTGTCATAAGAACTAAAATATTTAAAATACCAATTAATAATGATAGTTACAATAATTATAATTATCATCATCAAATCAAAGAACATTAGCAAACACACAAATAGAGAAGAGTACAGCACTTTATCAGTTAATTCACTTACTATTAGTTTTTCTAATGGTCTCCTCATAATTAGTAGCGACTTCCTTATTTAATGCAGGTATTAAAGGTTTTGTGATGGGATTGATGAGGAGTGGGCGTGGTATACGAGACATGATGTGATCCCATGTCTGAGGTTGCATAGGAGTTACTGGAGCAGATGCCACACATTTACGAAGAAACTCATAATTCAACTGCAATATTAAATAATAATCAAGTTGAGGAATTTAGTCTCATATTTAATCTGTAATTCATCTATCCATGCAAGCATGCATGCATCCATCCATCTGTCCATCCGTCAGTCCGTCTGTCTGGTTGCCTGTCTGTCCGTTCATCAGTCCGTCCATTCGTTCATCCATCTAAACATCTATGATTCATTTGTCCATCCAGGTATCCATCCATTCATCCGTATACTCAATTCGTTACTCATTCAATTACACATACTCTTGTCTTCCTGTCTTGACTCATCATTTGTTCAGGAAATTCAGGAGATTTTGAACTATGTCCAAACTTCTGATTATACTGAGCTGTGACTAACAATGCTTTAGCTGCACGATCCTCTCTACGTAATAATATATAAACTAATCATGATTATAACATATATATGACTTGTACATACACTAGATTTGAGACTGCAGCCTGCATCTTCTTACTACGTCTATAATGATACAAAGAGCTTCCACCATATTTACCAGATGGTGATAGAATAGGTGAGTGTGATATTGGTGGGAGCTTCACACTGGAGTTTTGAGTACTGCCAGACAATAACTGAAATGTAGGCAATTTCAAATAGTAGAATATATACAATAGCATATAACTTATGTATGATAGTCCACAACTGGGCAAGATTTCTATTGGATTGCAAGCTTGTGGAATAACTGAATCTGAACTAACCTTTTCACTTGTTGCCATGGCTGCAGCACAGCTGCAATCTCAATACAAACAATCAGAGTACTTTGCAGATCCTGAATAGTATAGATTCTCCAAAGGCAAGACTAAATGCCGTATTTCAGGGCAAATGAAGAATAATAGCTAGTCAGCCATGTATATAGTAAGTGGGCTTTGTTGCTTAGTGATGGTTGCTAATGGTTACCAGTTTTTGCTAAACAATATGGCAATATGGATCAGGTAGTGAATGTTGTAGAAGCTAAAATACCCTCTCCTGAAGGTGAAGAAGAAGATAAAGAGATAGTAGAAAATGAAACGAAGAAGGATGGGAATGGAAGCAATGTAAAAGGTCTGTATACTTTACTAGACAAAGAATCATCTTGTTTATATATATATATATATGATATCAAAAATCATTCAGTGATATTTGTTATGGAAGATAGCAATGAGAAATTCCAGGTTGATTTCAAGTTATCAGATTCTGTAGCAGAAATGAAAGATTGGCTTTCAAGAAAGTGGATACGTAATCCTGATACACTTACCATCTCTCTCAGTGGTCAGTCAAGTAAAAGCAATCATTAAGTAATAATAATTGGTATATATACCTCCTCTTATTATTAATATCGATACATAACTAATAATATATATTAGATTTATAATATATATGTGTACATGGCTGCTGTTCTACACATTCTATTGTACAGGTGAAACTCTTTCCAATAGTACAACTATTGAACAGCTAGGAACAGCTCCGGGTCATTCTATAGAACTTCATATTCAAGTTCTAACCTCTTCAGAACATATGTCAATAATGGACAAAGAACCTGTAGAGTCTGTTCCTAAAAAAGATGGACGACAAAAAGGATCTAGTGTGTTTACAGTTGAAGTAAGAGTTGGTGAGTCACACTGAAAGTAATAGATACATTATAAATATGTATACACATATATATCATGTTATAATCGTATTTGTAATCATGTTACATAAATCGGAATGCATTGTTATTGGTAAAAAGATCTGTTTACATTTTCTCCATATACGTGATTACGAAAACATTAAATTTAATGATAATATTCATTAATTATGATACACTATATAATCCATACACTCATGGATGGGTAGTGTCATATTCATTAACTACATGTATAATGGTAGATTGCTTGTATGCCATATCCTTATGTAGGACAAGAATTGAAGGAGATACTTATTTCAATGGAGAAAGCAAAAGTTAAGAAACCATTTCTTGGTGGGTACAAGAACCAACTAACAGAAATAGAATACCATCACGCTTCAGCCCAAACATTACCTAAGAGTAATCTAGGCACAGGGGTATGACCAGTGTGTTATAAATGGGTATATATTCATATTAATAATAATAGATACCAAAGTTTGAGAGAGATACTCAGACAGTAATTACTCGTAATAAACCACAACAAGTAATGGTGGATGCTACTACTCAAATGGTTAGATAGATAGATATATATATTCAGTGTTCCTGTGTTGATATTCATTAATTTCAGAACCAGACTGGTTGTTTTATTACCAGTAGAACTGATAAGATCCTGTTCCCAAAAAAATATGAAACAGCAGATGAATATCATGACAAAATATTACAGAAGGTACCATTTTGCTTTCTGTATATACATATGATACTGTCATTGATACCATGGCAACCATTTGATATGGTTACTTGTTTATTTTGCATATATACTTCATCAAAAACTCAATTGTTAAATGATAGATAATAATGTACAATACATTTCTGTATAGGTGATATTATTGCAGAGCTATTGGCGAAGATGGCTTGGAAGCCAGTATGTGAAAGCTTTGAGAAAAGAGAAGTATGAGAGAATGATTTGGGAAAAGGAGGTGAGAGTACATTGAATATGTTTGATTCTATTTGATCAAACTTTGTCTTTTGACAGGAGCAAGTTAGAAAGCAGAAAGAGAAGGAGGAAAGGAAGAGGAAGGAATTTGATCGTCGTATGAATCCTCGTACTAAAGAAGACTTTGATCTTCTATATCATGCACTAGAAAGTGATTTGAAATAATGTTTTGACTATATCCTGTCTATCTATCTATATATTTATCTATCTATCTATTTATCTTTTTTCTCTCTCAGTGTGGCGACAAGATGAACTAAACAGGATTAATCAAACAACCAGTGGTCCAGAGAGGAAGGCTGCTCTATACATGCTACTAGAACAAGAAGCTCATCTCATTGCTTCTATTAGTCGACACAAAATAGTAGCAGATGAAGAAAATAAAGAAGTACAAATCAAGAAATTTCTAGAGGCAGTAAGCTCATCATTACATCATGCTGTATACAGATGTGATTACACTCTGCTCTTCAGACTGCAGCTCCTAAGAAGTGGATAGCATATGATGGTCAATCAACAGAAATGGATACCCAGTTTACATTAAGAGCAACACAACTCAAAGATCTTTATGATACCATTGTCATGAGTTCGCTGGAAAAAGATGAAAGATTGGATGCTTTACTAACACTGAAAGCAACTGTTAGGGTAAGTATGGAGTGGTACATGTATATAATATATATTTTTATATATATATATATATATATATATATATATATATATATATTATATATATACATGGTGTATATGTGTGTGTGTGTTGAGTGACCCTTGTCTTTAAGGAACAAGATTGTAAGTTAACTCGTGAGATTGTAGAGCTAGTAGATAGAGAAGCTGATCTACTTGTAAGAGATACAAAGACATCAGCTCTACAAGGTGTGTAATATTGAATATACATTTATACTATTATACATCTACATGATATAGGCCTGAGGAAAAGAATTGCTACATTATTCCTACAGTATTGTAAAACTCCACTCTTCAATCCTGAAGCAGCTAAACATATCAAAGTACACACGTGTATACTTATTGTGTATAATATGAATTGTATATGACATGTTTATATTTAGGTTCCACAAGATCCCTCCATTCTAAGAGCTAACATATATTACTGCAGAAGTTGTTGTCAATATCTTCCATCCACTGATTTTGAGCTGTCTACAAACTCACGGTACATCTGACTACAATATATCCCTCTATTTCAATATCTATTATCATCTATCTATTCATATCAACACTCAATCATTCATCTATGTATTTCATCTCTCTTGTGGTCATCTCAGAGTGGTAGGTCACTGCAGACAATGTAGAGAACTAGACAATAAGGCAAGAGCACGAGAAGACTTCACTCTTTATAGGGCCATGTTGAAAACAATCAGAAGAACAGAAGAGGGTTACAAAGATGACTCTCGTGTCATTTTTCTATTACAAGTACAGAACACAGACTATGAAATATTGTTATAATGTATTCAAAGATGTCAATTGAATCATAATTGGTAATTATTATTTTGATATCTCTTTCGATAGGAATCTGATTTATGTTATCTAGTTGAGAATATTTGGGCTAGTCAGAGTGCAATGAGTGCCGAGAAGGACTTATTTGAATTGATAATGGTAAGATGGGATGTGAGACAACCATGGACTCCATGGAATAGTATACTATTGACTAAAGATGAGGCACAAGCACATGTGAAACTGGAAGATCCAGAGCAAGTAAGTCAAGATACATACATATGGTAGTGAACATACATACAGTAATACATACATACAGTAATACATACATATGGTAGTGAACATACATATAGTAATATATACATATAGTAGTGGTTTTACATGTATACACTTCTTAATGGCAGATTGCATGGCATATTACTACCATATGTATGTATTACTGTATGTATGTTCACTACCATAATCTATGTATTACTGTATGTATGCACAGCTGTATATTATAATTACATTCATTATATATTTCAGTTTTTCATCTAAGTATAAGCAGTTACTCTTATAACATTTGATGTGCATTTCTTCATCCTCATGCTATGATTTACTATATGAACAACAAGCTTTCAGATACATATATGTAAATGTCATGTACCACTGATGCACTCCTCCACTCTTAATATTCATCATGGGGTAAACAATATATATCAATCCACTTATCCATTATCCAAGCAGCCATTGAAATCACACTTCTATTGATAATATATAATACATTTTACTATAAAATAGAAACATCACTATAGTGACTATACAATAAACAATGGTTGTAAAACTGTTTTTTAGCATGAAGGTTTAATGGGAGTGCACCACGGTATCTCACCCTTTGGGGTAAACACTGTTGGATGAATGACTTCATGCTTATAGTACATGTATCCATTCATGCATACAAGACAGGTTTATTTTGTCACAAATTGAAATATTATGTCTTTCCTTATAGGCTTATGGTTCTCAGTTTGTACAGAAAACCAAACACAGACATGTATTAGCTAAGAACTACTTCACTAAACTACCAGGAATGTCAGGTAGTATCAGATCAAAGATCACTGAACTACTACTCCCAAGACCAAAAGAGAGAGTCATTATTCCTCAGGGAGTTGGAGCAAAGTCACCTTTACCAATATCTACAAAATAAATAACAATTATAGAACAGTATACAATATACATTATAATGATAATAAAATGACATCTCTCTTTATATATTTGACTACTAGAAAATGAAGCACACCTTTATAGTAAATAAATTATCATTATGATGACTTTAATAACTATTAATATTGTCTTTAAACAAATATAATTAACATTACTTGAAAGGAAAGCTTTACACATACATTATTATGTATTACTATGCATTAATACTATGCAAAGAATGAAATAACAGTGTGTTCTAAATATAAACACATATTGAATGTTTATTCATTATTCAGTTCAGAGAACAGAATGTTTTCATTGATTATACTTTTCTTCTTGTTGGTTAGTGAAGTTATTACTACCTGTCCTCCTAAGTCAGGTATGTAAAGTTAATATTTAATCTACATAAAAAATTATACATAATATAATTACAGGTATATATTTGATATTAAATGGAGAGTGTAGATCTAATGGTACATACTTCAGAGATAGTGATTTAGATATTTCCAAAGAGAAGTTAGATAATCATCTCCATTGTGTGTTACCTAATGAGACACTGGATGATGGAGAGTGGTTGAGACCTGATGGACAACCTGTCAACTGTAATGATGTTACTGATCCTGATCCCTTTCGATGTACTAATGCTATCAGTCCTAATAAAGCTAATATCACACTGTACTTGACTGATGATGATTATTTTGCTCCTCTTAAACCTGGTAATAGTGGTATTGAATTACAGTACAAGTGTTGTCTACCTACTAATTGTTCTGATCCTAATACTAACATCATGATTATAAATGTATTTGGTGAGTAATAATCTATTATTTAATTAATATTTTAGATATTCTTTTTATTTACAGAACGTGTGTACATCTCAGATATATATGTTGATCTTCCATTTGATATAACTGTTATTCCACAATACTATACTATACATTGTATAGTGACAGGACAGGAGAACCCAATTGTTACACACTATTATGATAGTAATACAGATATTGAACTCACAAATTCAAATTGTGACAATCAGTTAGGATACGACTGTACAGTAAACAGTGAACTACTATATAGTATATTAAATTATACATATGATAAAACACTCACTGTTGAATGGGAAGCAGAGAAGATTAGTAGTGGAGCATTTGTAAGTACTAATGATAATGGTGATCATGTACACCTATGTAATGCCCAAGATAAGGATAATAAAAGAACAGTAAAGGACAATCTAAGAGTAACTGGTAAATTAAATATCAATTATAATGTCAACAGTGTATAATTTATTTTCATTTACAGTCCCTGGTACATCTCCCTCTATTCCTACACTGGTTAGTAATACATTTACTAGTATCACTATCAATTGGACATATCCTAATATATCTGATACTGATGGGTATGTAGTCAATGCTAGTAGTCTCAATGACTATGTGATACAACAAGTGAATGGAAGTAGTGTGAATGAGACTACACTAAATGGACTGATACCAGGAACAACTTATAACATCACAATCAGGGCTTATCAAGATCTACTAGGACCAGCTAGTGAACCACTATCAGTCACTACAGGTACAATATTAATTTGATTTATTTATACACTGAATTATAATGCAATATAAAAATAGAGCACCTTGGTCTCAGATGGACTCAATTAACTCCCATTACCAATTTAACTCATGCTAAGTATCTAATGGAATGTTTTACAAGTGGACATGATCCTGATAATATATATTGGATAGTGAACGATGAGGAATTTCCAAATATGAACTATTCAGAAGTCGATATGGATCAAATGATATATAACAATATATTAATACTGTCACCAATTGAACTTGGAGAATCGATTAATGTTACTTGTGCTGTAAAGGGAAGTGAAGTAGATGATTTTTATGGAACAGTTATTTTACAAGGTAAAGTGTATAGGAATCCACAATGATTATTTTTAACTTACTGACATCTTTACAATTAATCTCAGCTCCAATCAGTGCTCCAATGAATATCGAAGCTGAAATCATTAATTCTACTACTATTAATATCAGCTGGACACCACTTGAAAATACTAATGGTTATGTAGTTATCTATGCAGAAGCAAATACAAGCTTTATTAGTCATGATGTACATGATAGCTCAAGTATACTTCTATCAGGATTGAGTCAGGATAGTGTGTATTATGTTACCATTTTTGCTTACAATGATCTGCTATCAGACTTCACTGCAATCACAGTTGTATTTGAAGGTGAATTATTAGAATTTTTGCATTTTTAATTTATATTACACATTTCTCCTTGTAGCCCCAGATGCAGTAGTCAATTTATCATACACTACTGAAGGAAATAATACTATTATTACTTGGAACAGTCCTAAAAATGGAGGAAATATATCTAATTACATCATCGCTTACACATTATGTAATGAAGATGAGGGATATATTGAAGAATATTCATCAACTGAAGCAATAACACAACATACCCTCACTGATTTTGACTACAGTGTGATAAACATTATCACTGTTATTGCCTCAAATGGTATTGGGAATTCATCAACAAGTATATTGATAAATATCACTGGTGAGAATATATTTGAGATATAAACATATTCCTTATTATAATTACACGCTTCTTTTTTCATAGCACCATCACCTCCTCCATCTAACATATGTGCCATAATGTTAAACTACAGTGCAATAAGTGTGACATGGGATGAACTACCTTGTGAGGATTATCGGAACATAACCATGTACATGATAGAAATACGAACAGTAGCAAATTCTAATACATTTGTAGTCAATGTCAGTGCAGATAGTTATGAAGTTATACTTAATAACTTGGATTCTAATACAACATATATAATACGTATATCCACATGGAATAATGCTGGATATGGTATCTTTAGTGACGAGGTGAATGTGAGTATTCCACAGGCAGGTTAGTCACAACAAAAATGAAAAACAGAAGTTAGCATCATTTTTGTCCATTATATTCAGTTCCGAGTGAAGTACAGAATCTTACAATTGATGTCACATCAAATTCAGTAGTTGTTTCTTGGGATCCTCCAGTTTATAGTCCCTTTAATATCACAATGTACCAGTTGTCTTATTTACAGTGTAGTAACAGTACCATTGAAGTGATTAGAATGACAACTAATATAACTACACACGCATTCTGTGATCTTCAGCCTAATACTTGTTATGCGATTAGAGTAATAGCAGTTAATGAGAAGGGACCTGGAGAAATTACATCTCTTAATTTTACATCAACTGCAAATTCAACATCACAAGTAATGCTCTGTTCAATGTCCACATCGTACACAGCTAGTACTACACCTGACTCTACAACAGCCACATCTTCTAATAGTATTAGTGAATATGAGTCTTCAATAACAGTTACTCATACAAGTGATACACACTCCAGTGAATATAGTACTTCATCTCGTACATTATCCTTTGTATCATCATTAAGTGAACATGTAATTGAGACTAATATCAAAACACAAGGTGTGTAAGTATGTATGATAAATTTTGTGATCTACCTACACGATTCAAAATTATATGAGATCATGTTTGTATGTCTTTCTATTTTGTTGTTGTTTTAGATAATATTGGAGTTACAGCTTCAATAAGTGCTATATTTGTATGTGTAATCATTGTTGGGATAGTGATAGCACTGGTATCATTTATTTTAATCACCAGGTGAATTAATGATAATAATTATAATATTATTTACATTATGTCTTGTACTGTATAGTCCTGAGTGTTTGGGTTCTTTAATATTCTGCATTATCCTTATTTCACCAATCAAAGTTTTTTTTTATTAACGTAAATATCAAACGTTCAATTATGTCATTTATTATGTATTATGTAGACTAAGAAAGATGAAATCATCGAAAAAGTTGTCACAAAGACAGTCATCAGAAGTTGAATTGTCTCTTTCTACTAAAACTGATAATTTACAAGGTACACTAATCTTGTTAGTAGTTAATTATTATACATGCATTGTTCATCAGCTGATGATGTTCTTGAGACTGAGTTTCAGTGTAAGATAAATGGATCACAAGATGTATTAATACTACCTATCACAGAACCTGAATATGCTGTTGTGAAAGATGTGCTAAATATTTATGAAAACATAAACAAACAAAGATCTACTGTATCACATCCTGAGGCTATTGGTGTTGAAATACAAAGTTATGATCCCAATATTAAGACAACTATTCCAGTATCATTATCAGAACTGAGTTCTCATGTCAATAAATGTCATGAAGAAAATAATAATGAATTTCATGAACAGTATAAGGTATTAAATAAATGATGGCCGATCCTGAATCATGCATATTTTTTAGTTCTCTTCATTATTAGTTAAAGCTATACTAATATAATTATGTAGCCATGTTTTACCTAGCTTTGTAGTAATATATACTATTCTTTAGTCTCTTTATTCAGGAGAAGAGCTTTCATGTTCAGTTGGGATGAATGAGGACATTACAAAGTTATGCAATCGTTTCAAGAATATCACACCCTGTGAGTTATAACTATAATTATGTAACTTATTATAATAATTACTATAATTATAATTATTAGATAATTGTAACCGAATTATTCTACAACCAATGGATGATATTGAAGATTGCCAAAGAGATTACGTTAATGCAAGCTTTATAGATGTAAGCTCATTATTATACTGAATATAGTTTATTATATGTATTCAGGGATACTCTCAAGCTCACAAGTACATTGCTGCCCAAGGACCTCTTGAAAAAACTTTAGTAGATTTTTGGCGTCTTATCTGGCAAGAAAAACCTCAGGCGATTGTTATGGTAACAAATCTCAGGGAAGGAGTTAAGAGCAAGTGTGAACAGTACTGGCCTTCTTCATCAAGACAAAAAAGCTTTGGACCTTTTGATGTCACTTTACTAGGAGAAAAGATAACATTAGATTTTGTAATAAGAAAACTCACTGTTCAGGTAATTATATAATGAGTAATTACATTATTGTTGTTTGATAACAATATTGTGACATTTAGTGATTAAGATATTGTGTGCCTCATTATTGTGTGGAATAGTTTTCTTTCAACATGATAATCTGAAGAGGTCCATAGGCTAAACATTTCTGTTATATTAATTATTATTACTTCATTAAATAATTATAGCAGTAATTCTAAATGTTTCACCCAAAGAGCTTTTAGGTTAAGGAAGCCAAAACATTCCATTATAATAATTATTATAGTTCCTAATAAACGATAATGAGTACAAACTCAATTAAATTTTCAGGCAAAAACTTCAGAATCAATTCACACTGTGACTCAATTTCATCTTACTTCTTGGCCTGATCATGGCGTACCTGAGTCTGTTTCTCCTCTTATGAAATTCCATCAACAAATATTGAATTCTTGTAACACAAGAGGTGGACCCCTTCTGGTTCATTGTAGTGCTGGTGTTGGACGTACAGGTACCTTCATTGCATTGGATATAGCTTTAGAACAAGCTAATAAAGAAGGGATTGTGGATATTCCTGGTATTGTTAATAGACTCAGAGAACAGAGAATGAAGATGGTACAAACTGAGGTATATATGAGTTAGTACATTCAATACTTATTTATATTTTTTGATATACATTCAAGGCTCAGTATGTATTTGTTCACGAGGCTGTCCTAGAATGTGTGTTATGTGGGGACACTAGTATACCTAGTAATAACTTCATACTAGAACTGAACAAACTCAAACATCTTGATCCAGCTACCAGTCAAACCGGTTTAGAGAAGCAGTATAAGGTACAGTATATTATTTATTATTGTTTTGTTATCTAATTATTGTGTACTTTGTTTTTTAATTTTATAAATTGTTGCTTCAGTTGTTGGATGTTGTTACATATTCTAAACATTACTTCACAACTGCTTTGGAAAACATGGAGAAAAACAGATCAAAACAACATTTACCAAGTCAATACATCACAAATCAATATGTAATTTATATACATTTGTTATGATCTCTTCAGGTGAACGATGGAGAGTTCAGTTAATAGGAGAATATCCTAATTATATTAATGCTGTATTCATACCAGTAAGAATAATGCATTTTTTAATCGTTGCTGATATTTCTAATGCCTATTGATCTACTTATCTATCTATCTATCTATCTATCTATCTATCTATCTATCTATCTATCTATCTATCTATCTATCTATCTATCTATCTATCTATCTATCTATCTATCTATCTATCTATCTATCTATCTATCTATCTACCTATATACCTACCTATCTATCTGCCTATCTATCTATCTACCTATCTATCTATCCATCCATCTATCTATCTATCTACTCATGCATCTGTATAGGGTTACAATAAGAAGAAAGCATTCATTCTAGCTCAGAGTCCTATGGAGAACACAACTAGAGATTTCTGGAGGATGATAATTGCATATAAAGTGTCAGCCATTATCATGTGTAGTGATCTACAAGAAAATGGGAAGGTTCATTTTAAACTAAGTTGCTAATATGCACAAAAGCTATACACACATTTTAAATATAACATAATGTTTTTTATTATTAGGAAGTATGTTTTCAATATTGGTCAACTGACGAGCGAGTATTGTTTGGGGAGTATATTATAAAATGTGAACAAGAAACTGATTCAAATGGATTCACACAGAGACAACTAGTAGTCACAAATTCACAGGTATAATACACACATTTAGTCATTCAAATGTAACTGATAAATCTTCTTTCAGAGCAACAGTTCTCATAGTGTAGTTCAGTTTCATTTTAAAGACTGGTCTGATAATGGAAAAGTAACAACTACTCATACTGTCATAAAAATATTTGAACGTGTCATCACAACACAACAGAGGAGTGGAGAGGGTCCAGTAGTTGTACACTGCAGGTAGACATACATAGAGACATAATTATTATTACTATTATTATTATTATTATTGCTACTCTTCAGTGATACAGTGAGTCGTTCAGGAGTATATTGTGCAGTTAGTAATGCTATAGAACAGTGTAAGACAGAGGGAGTAGTGGATGTATTTCAGACTGTTAAAAATATCAGAATGAATAAACATGGAGCTGTGTCCACACTGGTAAATACTATTATATTACATTGTGAATTTATTATATAATTATCATCTTCAGGAGCAGTATGGTTCAGTATACGATGTCATTAAAACCTATATTGAAGATACCAGTACATATTCAAATTTTACTTTGTAGACTTAATGCATTATTAAATAAGTTATTGTAACTAATCATAATTATAATGAGTTGTTTAGTAATTAACACTAAAGAAACACACAGTAAACATTAAACAATTATTATATTAGTGTAGTGTGGAAATGTTTGTATTCTTATTTTTGGAAGTTGTTACATGGACATATATAATAAACATACACATATTGATTATTTAGTTTCTATAGAGAGAGAATGCTCTCACTGAGTACAATTATAGCATTGTTGCTGTTTGTTGGTGGAGTTATTACTAATTGTCCTCCTGATTCAGGTATGTTATAGATGATAGACTTTAGTCTACACTAGTAAAATATTTAATATTATTATTAAGGTATATATTTGATTCTAAATGGAGAGTGCAGATTTAATGGTACATACTTCAGAGATAGTAATTTAGATATTTCCAAACCTAATTCTGATAATCATCTCCATTGTGTGTTACCTGATGAGACTCTGGATGGAGGAGAGTGGTTGAGACCTGATGGACAATCTGTCAATTGTACTGATGTTACTGATCCTGATCCTTTTCTATGTACTAATACTATCAGTCCTAATAATGCTAATATCACACTGTATTTGAGTGATGATGATTACTTTGCTCCTCTTAAACCTGGTAATAGTGATGTTGAATTACAGAACAAGTGTTGTCTACCTACTAATTGTTCTGATCCTAATACTAACATCATGATTATAAATGTATTTGGTGAGTAATAACTATTATTTAATTAATATTTTAGATATTCTTTCTATTTACAGAACGTGTGTACATCACAGATATATATGTTGATCTTCCATTTGATATAACTGTTATTCCACAATACTACACTATACATTGTATAGTGACAGGACAGGAGAACCCAAATGTTACACGCTATTATGCAGATATTGAATTCACAAATTCAAGTTGTGATAATCAGTTAGGATACGACTGTACAGTAAACAGTGAACTACTATATAGTATATTAAATTATACATATGATAAAACACTCACTATTGAATGGGAAGCAGAGAAGATTAGTAGTGGAGCATTTGTGAGTAGTAATTATGATGGTGATCATGTACATGTATGTAATGCCCAAGATGAGGAGAATAAAAGAACAGTAAAGGACAATCTAACAGTAACTGGTAAATTAACTATCAATTATTATGTCAACAGTGTATAATATATTTTCATTTACAGTCCCTGGTACATCTCCCTCTATTCCTACACTGGTTAGTAATACATTTACTAGTATCACTATCAATTGGACATATCCTGATATATCTGATACTGATGGGTATGTAGTCAATGCTAGTAGTCTCAATGACTATGTGATACAACAAGTGAATGGAAGTAGTGTGAATGAGACTACACTAAATGGACTGACACCAGGAACAACTTATAACATCACAATCAGGGCTTATCAAGATCTACTAGGGCCAGCTAGTGAACCACTATCAGTCTTTACTTCAAATGATGCATATGGTACGTTTGTAGAATACTTACATAACTTAATATTATGATGTTATTTTTTGTTGCTCCATGCAGAACTCATTTGGTCTCGTGTCTCTCCTGTTACTGATTTACTGGAAACAGAGTATTTGATAGAGTGTTTAACAAGTGGAATAGATCCTACATTCATTTCCTGGACTGTTAATGGACATTCAATACTCAATACGAACCATACATTACTAAATGAGTTATATATGATTTATAATAATACACTGATAGTATATCCTAATAGTGAGGGAGAATCATTAAATATTACATGTTCAGCGAAAGAAGATATGTTCAGTGACACAAATACTATACAAGGTTTGAATATATATCTCTTAATTAAGATATCATTATTAATATTCTTCCTAACATTTAGCACCCATTGGAGTTCCAGAAAATGTTAGTGTATTCATACTTAATGAGACCAGTATTAAAGTCAATTGGACAGTTTCACAAAATGATATCAATGGATTTATAGTTCTTCTCACTCCTGATGGTTATGTCAATGAGTTTAATAATGATGTGTTTGAAACAGTAATTACTAATCTACAACCAAACACATATACTATTAGTATTTACTCTTATAAAGATCTTCCTTCATTACCAACAAACAAGACATTCAACCTCAATGGTATGTGGTACATACAGTACTAGTCAATACTACAATTGGAGACAGGGTCACAGTATATATAACTAATTGATACAATGATCTACAAATCAATGTTTAAATATCACCACCATCATTAATGATTATTATTACAATGTAAAGTAGACATCTATATTGCACAGTTTCCATCAACTGTTCTTGATGTTCATTATATTACAGAAGCAAGCTCAAGTCAATCAGATATATCTACATCAATGGATATTACCATAACTGAAACTAATAGTAATACTGGTCAGTTATATATGTATGCCAAACGGTGGTGAATAATTATCCTCTTTTAGATTTTGTTGCAGTAGAAGGCATCATAGCAGGAGTCGTTATACCTGTAATTGTATTAGTAGTAGTGATTATATTATTAATCATTGTGTTTGTTATGATGTGAGTTATACTACTAATCAATTGTATATAATATTATATATGTGTGGCTAAATAATGTGATAGACACAGGAAAAACAGAGTGAAGAGAAAACCAAATACATCAATGGAAATGAAAATGTCTATGAAGAATGAATCAGAAAGAAATGAACAAACTAATGGTATATATAGTTATGTATGCAGAAATATACTCATTACACATTCAGACATAAGCAGAATTGCAATCAATATACATATAAACATATTGTAACTATATTAATGTGTGAATGCAATAGCTACAGATGGAACTGCAACCAGTATACCTATAAACATTTTGTAACTATATTAAACTGTAAATAGCTATAGACAGAACTGCAACCAGTATACATATAAACATATTGTAACTATATTAATGTCTTTTAAACTCTGCATACAATATCCATAGATGGAATTGCAACCAGTATACATATAAACATATTGTAACTATATTAATGTCTTTTAAACTCTGCATACAATATCCATAGATGGAATTGCAACCAGTATACATATAAACATATTGTAACTATATTAATGTCTTTAAACTGTGAATGCAATAGCTATAGACAAAACTGCAATTCGTATACATTGTGACTATATTAATTTCTTAAAACTATAGATGAATGTGAATACATGGCTATCACTGAACAGAATATTGACAAAAAATCCACTGAATATCAAAGTCTTGCTAAACCATCCACTGAATATGAGAGTCTTGATGAACCATCTACCGATTATGAGAGTCTCAAACCATCTGCTTCACTATGTGATGATACATATGTAGAAGTTCAGGACACAATGGTATTTGATCCTAAAATTCCTATTATTCAACCTGTATCTGTGAAGAACCTTGGAGTTCATGTTGGTAGTTGTCACATGGATAATGACAAAGCTTTTCATAACCAATTTGAGGTAAACACGATATAATTCGATTGTCAATTGGTAATACACATGTTAATTTTATATACATATAAGTATTATTTGTGGTATAGCTATGCAACTAAAACTATCAATACATTAGTGTTTATGCATGTTTGATTTTCTATTTCTTTTCAATTTATTGTTTTGTCAATGCTAACAACTTGATAATGAACAAACAATACTTATATATTATTTCACTTTACAAACACTATTTATGTTTATTCTCATAGAAATTATATACTGGTAATGAGAAACCATGTACTATAGGGTTCAGTGAAGAACATAAACTATTGAATCGTTTTAGAAACATTACAGCATGTAAGTAAACTAATAGATGATATATGACTCCATTTTACTCCAACAACACACACACACACACACAGATGATGATAACATAATTACACTCAAACCACTTGCTCAATTTAGTGACTGTCCAAATGAGTTCATAAACGCCAGCTATATTCATGTACGTACATATACAATTAGAACACTATCATTATATGTACATACAACAGGGATACAGTAAACCTATGAAGTTTATTGCTACACAAGGTGTGTATAAATCACTCTATCATTATTAACTTTATGACCCTCAATTAATTATTACAGGTCCAACTAAGAAAACTATAACAGATTTTTGGCATCTTATTTGGCAGGAAAGGGTACAAATAGTTGTTATGGTAACCAAATTGAAGGAGGGGTCTAAAAACAAGTGTGAACAATATTGGCCTTCATGTCCTCCTGGGCAAGAATGGTTTGGACTATTTCAAGTGACATTACTAGATGAACACATATTACCAGATTATACCATTCGAAAACTTGAACTAAAGGTATTTACTGATCAGTAATGACTTGTTATCATGAATGATTATTCTTGGTTCCAATAGACTGATGATGGCTCAAACCACACCCACTATTTCACTCAGTACCATTTGACATCTTGGCCTGATCATGGAGTACCAGAATATGCCGCGCCTCTTATGATCATACGCAAGAAAGCCATGGGTGATTGGAAGATATTAGGTGGGCCTCTTCTGGTTCATTGTAGTGCTGGTGTTGGACGTACAGGTACCTTCATCACTTTGGATATAGCTTTAGAACAAGCTAATAAAGAAGGGATTGTGGATATTCCTGGTATTGTTAATAGACTCAGACAACAGAGAATGAAGATGGTTCAAACAGATGTACGTAGACTGCAGTTGTTTATATAGCAATCGAATGCATTTGCATGTGCATGCGAACATTTAATTAAAATTATATTTTTGTTTAAAGGAGCAGTTTATATTCTGTCATGATGCTGTACTTGAAGTATTAACTTGTGGACAGACTGACATACCAACTGATGTTTACTTAAATGAGCTCCAGAAACTGAAGGAGACTATAAATCTCACAACTGGTATTACAGGTTTGGCTTCAGAGTTTAAAGTCCTCTCTCAAGTAACACCTGATCCTAACTCTGTCGTTAAGCGACTTGCAGAATCTCATTCTGATAAAAACAGGACTGACCAGTATTTACCACGTGAGGATCTATCATATTATTATTACATGAATTAAAATAAAAATGTTTGTCTCAGCTGACAGAAACCTAGTTCCTCTGAGAGAAATAGATGGATATATACATGCATCATTTATCAATGTAAGATAAGAGACTATTGTACTATATGTCATACTATGTTATACCTAGGGTTATCGTGAGAAGAAAGCATTCATTATAGCTCAGAGTCCTATGGAGAGCACAACTAGAGATTTCTGGAAGATGATAGTTGACTATAAAGTGTCTGTTATTATTATGTGTTGTGATCTACAAGAAAATGGAATGGTTTGTTTTATGATACAATATTATGTATTACAAACATTATATATTTGTCATACATTTATTACTGGAACTAATATTTCTTTATAAATAAGAACATTTCAGCACAAAGATACAATTAAAACAATAGAGGAACTCTACGAAATAGTTATCCTTATATTCATTCAGGAGTCTTGTTTTCCATATTGGCCAGTAGCTGAAGAAATAGTAAAATTTGGAGAATATCTTGTTCAAATAAAAATGGTGAGAAATGAAAAGAAGTACACTCAAAGGAATTTTAAAGTCACTATGGAGGTTACTATAGAAACTTTTAGTTGCTAATATTAAGAATTTTCTTTTAGAAAGATGACACCTCAAGTTGGAATATATTTCAGTTGCATATCAAGGACTGGTCTGAGAGTGGACAAGTTGCAGATCCTAATGCTATCTTACAAGTTCTAGAGTGTGTCATCAAGGTACAACAGAGAAGTAAAGGAGGACCAGTAGTTGTACATTGCAGGTACACAGTAGACTCACAGACACAGACATACACACTCTTATACATGCATACATGCACAAACATATACATATATACAATTATATTGTATCTCTATTCAGTGATACAGTGAGTCGTTCAGGTGTATATTGTGCAGTTAGTAATGCTATAGAACAGTGTAAGACAGAGGGAGTAGTGGATGTGTTCCAGACTGTTAAGACTATCAGAATGAATAAACCTGGAGCCGTTACTACACTGGTAAAGTTATGATACCCAATAGTATCAATTTTATAGTACTATATTATATACAGGAGCAGTACTGTTCAGTATACGATGCCATTGTGACATACTTGACTGCTAATAGTACATACTCTAACTTTCAACTTCACTAAACTAACTATATAATTATGTACACTATAGTTTATATCATGTATGTATATGTGATATATAGAATATTTAGTAGTTTGAGGTTTAATAGAATTCATGTTGTGAGGAATACTTCCTCCCTTCCTCATTGATGATCTTCTCATGAACTAGATTCATAAGTGGGTGTATGAACTAACTATGAATGTGTGTTTGTGTTGTTGATGGGTGTGTATATTCTGAGTTTAAAGATGTATGCAACCATATCTATTTTTTTATTACTGTCTGTTAGTGGAACAATTACAACGTGTCCTCCTGAGTCAGGTAAGTAGAAACATTATACATTGTAGTTATATTTACTATGGCTTCGTCTACAGGTATATATTTGATATTAAATGGAGAGTGTAGATCTAATGGTACATACTTCGAAGATAGTGATTTAGATATTTCCAAACCGAATTTAGATAATCATCTCCATTGTGTGTTGCCCAATGAGACACTAGATGGAGGAGAGTGGTTGAGACCTGATGGACAACCTGTCAACTGTAATGATGTTACTAATCTTGATCCCTTTCTATGTACTAATACTATCAGTCCTAATGCTACTATCACACTGTACTTGTCTGATGATGATTACTTTAAAGCTGCTAATAAAGATGTTGAATTACAGTACAAGTGTTGTCTACCTACTAATTGTTCTGATCCTAATACTAACATCATGATTATAAATGTATTTGGTGAGTAATAATCTATTATTTAATTAATATTTTAGATATTCTTTTTATTTACAGAACGTGTGTACATCACAGATATATATGTTGATCTTCCATTTGATATAACTGTTATTCCACAATACTATACTATACATTGTATAGTGACAGGACGGGAGAACCCAATTGTTACACACTATTATGATAGTAATCCAGATATTGAATTCACAAATTCAAGTTGTGATAATCAGTTAGGATATGACTGTACAGTGAACAGTGAACTACTATATACTATAAATTATACATATGATAAAACACTCACTATTGAATGGGAAGCAGAGAAGATCAGTAGTGGAGCATTTGTGAGTACTAATTATGATGGAGATCATGTACATCTATGTAATGCCCAAGATAAGGATAATAAAAGAACAGTAAAGGACAATCTAAGAGTAACTGGTAAATTAAATATCAATTATAATGTCAACAGTGTATAATTTATTTTCATTTACAGTCCCTGGTACATCTCCCTCTGTTCCAACACTGGTCAGTAATACATTTACTAGTATCACTATCAATTGGACATATCCTAATATATCTGATACTGATGGGTATGTAATCATTGCTGATAGTCTCAATGACTATGTGATACAACAAGTGAATGGAAGTAGTGTGAATGAGACTACACTAAATGGACTGATACCAGGAGCAACTTATAACATCACAATCAGGGCTTATCAAGATCTACTAGGACCAGCTAGTGAACCACTATCAGTGATTACTGGTGGTATGTTTGTACAGTACTGTACATACCTTACAGGACTTGTGTTCATGTTATATGTTCACAGATCTAGAAGTCATTTGGTCTCGTGTCTCTCCTATTACTAATTTATTGGAAACAGAGTATTTGATAGAGTGTTTAACAAGTGGAATAGATCCTACATTCATTTCCTGGACTGTTAATGGACGTTCAATACCCAATATGAACTATACATTACTGAATGAGTCATATATCATTTATAATAATACACTGATAGTATATCCTAATAGTGAGGGAGAATCATTAAATATTACATGTTCAGCGAAAGAAGATGATTTCAGTGACACAATTACTATACAAGGTTTGAATATATATCTCTTAATTAAGATATTATTATTAATATTCTTCCTAACATTTAGCACCCATTGGAGTTCCAGAAGATGTTAGTGTATTCATACTTAATGAGACCAGTATTAAAGTCAATTGGACAGTTTCACAAAATGATATCAATGGATTTATAGTTCTTCTCACTCCTGGTGGTTATGTTAATGAGTTTAATAATGATGTGTTTGAAACAGTAATTACTAATCTACAACCAAACACATATACTATTAGTATTTACTCTTATAAAGATCTTCCATCATTACCAACAAACAAGACATTCACAATTAATGGTATGTAGTAATGAATCACTTCGGTTAATAGTTTATTTATTTCTTCTGATAGTAACTGTCCCTTCATCTATTAGTATCTCTGTCATACCTACTTTCATTTCAGATATATCAACTACCCAATCATCTACTAGTACTATCACACAGTCTACCAGTACTATCACACATTCTACATTAATCTCTATAACAAGTGTTTCTACTAGCAGTACACCAACAACTACATCAGAAGATGAAGGATTTAGTAAGTAGACATTTTATTGTTTCTACTAAACATTAATAATGTATCATTTTCATGCTGTGCTTTATTTTTTATAGCTCTTCTCCCAATAGTCGGTGGAGCTGCTGGAGGAGTAGTTGTTATATTACTAATAATAATAGTAGTGATTGTTTTGGTGGTATGCATTAGGTTAGTGAGTATAATGAAATACCATAGCAACTCTCTCTTCATGCATAAATCTTGTTCTATAGACGAAAGAGGAATTACAGTGAAAATGATAAAGAATTCAAAGTTGAGGTTCCATTGAAAGTCACAGCTGTAGATGATATTGATACAGACTCACAAGATGGTATGTATGATACTGAGCATGTAACTTCATTACTGTACTACAATACATATATTCATGCACCTTATAAATGAATAGGTAAATGATTTATTAGGAGGGATATGATATAGAGTATACTGTGGCAAGCCTGAGTCAGCCCCAACCTAGCCAGGTCTATGAATGCTTACTTGCTTACAACTTTGTTTGATGGTACCATATTTATTCAATGCAATTCTCTAAAACTAATGTCAAATTCATTCTTGCTTAGCTTCGTCCCTCTGATGATTATCATTCGTCTGGTATAATTATTATAATAAATAGTATATACTTAATTACAAAAATTGTATTAAAATAAGAAGGGATTTTTTTATATGATCATACAACTGACAAGATCCCATCCCGTATGTGTACTATTTTGTTTTATAATCAATCTTTTAGGTTTATTGGAAGGAGAATATGCTCCACTATCTGCATCTAAAGAGGATATATCAGACACGCCATTACACACTAGTTATGAAAATCTCATGAACCAGTATCCTACTCCAAAATCAATAAAAAATTATTCAGAGAATATTTATGCTAATTCTTCTGATGTGATGTTTCATCACCAAATACCTTCCATTCATCCTATCAAGAGAGAAGACTTTTTATCTTATGTGTCTACTTGTGAAATAAAGGCTTTTCAACAAGAGTATAGAGTAAGATTAATTATAATAACTATAATTACTACCGTCAATATTTCCACGTATATGGTAATTATAATTGTATATGTGTTGTGCATAATTATATATGTGACATCTTTGCATAGTTTCATTAGTAACCATTTGGTACACGTTCACTTCTATAAATATAAAACCACGCCTAACCCTAATTTACTAATTTTATTATTGACTTAAAACAATCTATCATAAAAATATATGTCTTACTAATAGAGCTTGTATAATGGTGGTGACAAGACATGTGAAATTGGATTCAATGCTACCAATAAACCTTTAAATCGTTTCAGAAACATCACCACATGTAAGTCACATGACCGTCACAATACTCTAAGCTGATCATTCAAATCTCTATTTATAAACAGATGATGACAACAGAGTAATATTGAAACCATTAGGAAACTATGAGAACTGTGATGGGGACTTCATTAACGCCAGCTATGTTAATGTATGCCTGTTTATTAAAATATAATTTTAATAATTATATCTAATAATATTTTAATACAGGGCTATAGTATTGCACAGAAATTCATAGCAACACAAGGTAATAAGATATACATGTTAATGTATATTACACTATACACTACTTACCTATACCTATATTTACTTATATATACCTTAGCTATAGGCACCTATACCTTTACCTATACCAGTATAGGTACAATGCTATTAATATATAAAATATACATAATAATTACATTCACAAATGAAATTTAATTCATACCTATTTAAGGTCCTGTAAAACACACACTTGTTGATTTTTGGCGTCTAGTCTGGCAAGAGAGGCCACGTGTTATTATAATGGTAACCAATATTTGTGAAGGTGGTAAGAGTAAATGTGAACAGTACTGGCCTTCTCTCTCAACCTCCTCAACACAAAAATATCAACAATATGGACCATTTACTGTCTCTTTACATGAGGAAACGATGTATCAGGAATACACACTCAGGAAGCTTGAGCTAAAGGTTTGTCTTAAACATGTTCAGTCATTTCATCGTTTAGTCGTGTTTTGTTTTTAATTTATTTGTTAGCTTGGAGATGATGAGGTTCAAAATATCATACATTATCAACTAACTTCATGGCCAGATCATGGTGTACTTCAATATCCCACTCCTCTTATAAATGTTCACAAAAAAGCTATGAATGACTGGAGGACACTAGGTGGGCCTCTTCTAGTTCATTGTAGTGCTGGTGTTGGACGTACAGGTACCTTCATCACATTGGATATAGCTTTAGAACAAGCTAATAAAGTAGGGATAGTGGATATCCCTGGTATTATTACACGACTACGACAGCAAAGAATGCACATGGTGCAGACTGAGGTAGGCTATGGAAAGGATTCTATATATATTATTTTATATTAATGTATTATATTATACAATGAATAGTAGACTTCTTAACTCCTTAGGAGTTATATTTCTAGTACTATAGTAATCTTTTTTTTGTTTATATAGGATCAGTTTATTTTTGCACATGATGCTGTACTTGAAGTGCTAATGTGTGGTGATACTGAGATATCTACTGATACATACTCAATTGAGCTCCAGAAACTAAAAGACACAGTGGATCCAGGAACTGGCATGACTGGCCTTGCTACTCAGTTTAATACTCTTTCCCAGATAACACCAAATCCTAATCAAATTATTAAAGACTGCGCAGAATCCAATCTCGATAAGAATAGAAGTAAAACATACCTGCCATGTGAGATAAATCTATGACTCTGTGTGTGTGTGTGTTCGTACGTTTACATTTGTACGTACCTCTATTATCTGTGTTGTTTCATATTTTACATAGCTGATAAATATTTAGTACCATTGAGAGAGAGAAATGGATACATCAATGCATCATTTGTGAGGGTAAGTTGTTCTGATGTCATTGTGATTATATTGGTGACGATGATTTGATTTTAGGCCTATAACAAGAAGAGAGGATTAATAATAGCTCAAAGTCCTATGGAGAATACTGTGAGAGATTTCTGGAAGATGGTAATGCAGTATAAAGTGTCAGCTATTGTCATGTGCTGTGACTTACAAGAAGGAGGCAAAGTAAGATTTGTATATTGATGTTGTTCGTAATGTGCTATTCTCTGTTCATAATTTCCTTCATAATTTACTTGATTCTTCTGTCAATCGTTCAACAGGAAACATGTTACCAATATTGGCCTTCAGATTATGAAGCATTCTTTGTTGTTTGTGAATCTGAAAGTGAGAATAAAGGATTCATTCAGAGGAAAATGACTATTACATCAAAGGATCAGGTAATTAACACGACAATGGTTAAGTGGCTCACCCTAGATGACTAATATATCATTAGGATTTTAAATGGACCGTAGCTCAGTATCAAATTACTAACTGGTCTAAAGATGGAGGAGTTACAAATCCACACACTCTACTACAAATTGTTGAGTCTATCATTAAAATACAACAGAAAAGTGGGGATGGACCAACAGTTGTACACTGCAGGCAAGTAAGACATGCACTTACATTATGCTCATATACGTACATGCTATGATGTTGTTATTACTATTCAGTGATACAGTGAGTCGTTCGGGTGTATATTGTGCAGTTAGTAATGCTATAGAACAGTGTAAGACAGAGGGAGTAGTGGATGTGTTACAGACTGTTAAAAATATCAGAATGAATAAACCTGGAGCTGTTACTACACTGGTAAATAAACATAGACATTGTAATAATGACATCATTTCTATTCTTATATTAATAGGATCAGTATACATCTATTTATGATGTCATCTCAACATTTCTGGCTGAAAATAAAACATATGCTAATTTCTCCACTATTATGTAATAACTATAGAAAACAGGTTTTGCCTGTTCTTGTGAAAGCAAATATATTTTATCATATGAATATATACATTATAGTATTTACTCATGAGTATGCACAGCATGGTACTTGATATAGAGACATACATTATATTTTTTTAATACTCATTGTATTTATGTTTATGTTCTTTTTTTTAATAAAAATAATTTTAATAAAATGAAGTTTAGAAAACAATGTTAAAATTGTGGTAAGAAATATTTCTGTTAGAAATGTAGTTATATTATTGTGATCTGAAAATGAGACTTTAAACAAGCAAACGTATAATTATAACATTATAATACAATTATTAACAATCATTATAACTGTTGATTATCATTTGAATATTTGAAAGTTAGAATATGTACTGTGCATTTCAAAATATGTCAAAATGACTTCATGTATTGTGTTGTATTGGTTCTGTGGGGATGTAAAATGTACTAATTATAATACAATTAATAATAAAGGGCTGAGAAGCGAAGTGGTCTAACCCATACCCAGGTTAACATGAAAACATTATAAAAAATGTGTTTCAGGAGTAGATAAAAATCAAAAATATTTTGTATTTGGTAGTGGGGTATGTATTTTTAAGCACTAGGACGATTTCAGTAGTTGATTTAGAATTAGCCCTCTTTGCCTCTGAGCCCTTCAATTGATCTAACTTCAAACATACATAAATGTATACTCACTAGTGTAGTGACAGCTCCTGGTTTATGTATTCTAACTGCTTTTGTAGCTTGAAATACATCCACTACTCCCTCTGTCTTACACTGTTCTATAGCATTACTAACTGCACAATATACACCTGAACGACTAACTGTATCACTAAATAGTAATATTATATCATTAATATTACATTGTATATTATATTTGTGCTGTGAGTATATGTATATTTTCATGCATGTGTGTGTTCACAATTGTGTGGTGTGTGTGTTATGTGTAAGTGCCTACTGCTTGTGTGGTTACCTGCAATGTACAACAGCTGGTCCTCCTCCAGTTCTCTGTTGTACTTTAATGACATTTGTAATAACATTTAGTATAGTATGAGGGCGATCAATTGATCCATCAGAAGACCAATTTTCAATATGAAACTGAATCACACTATGAGAAGTGTTATTCTGTAGAGAGAAAGAAATGAATGAATGACTATTACACATAGTACCACTTTACTTCATTGTTCTTGATTACAAATCCTCGCTGTACAAAACCTTTCTCCTGGAACATATTCTTCATCTCAATTTCAAATTCTCCAAAACGCAATGCATTTTGTGGATTCCAGTACATGAAACATGCCTCCTGAAGGAATCAATAACGAGCAAAATGTATAAACAATGATACCAATTAAAAAAGTAATTGCTCAGTAATACCTTCCCTCTTTCTTGTAGATCACAACACATGACAACAACAGACACTTTATAATCAATTATCATCTTCAAGAAATCTCTAGTCGTGTTCTCCATCGGACTCTGAGCTATAATGAATGCTCTCCGAGAGCGATAACCCTATATATAACAAGAAAGAAAGCAACACATAGTATAAGAAGTCATACAGACATCATTCAAAATATTACATATAACATACATCATTTAGTACACACGCATAAAGTTTAGTGTCAAACTAATTAATAAACCTACTTTATAGTCAAAACTAACAAATACCCTTAATTTTGGGTGTATGTGTGATGATATTTCCTATATTGCTACTTCAATTCCTCTCTTAAAGGAAGACATATCAACTTACATGAATGAATGATGCATGTATGTAGTTAGGGTATTCTCCTTTTAGAGTAACTCTCCATCTTTCAGCTATAATGGAGGATGTACTCAATAATTAATTTAATTTGTTTATATACACATACATATTTGGTGTTAATGCATGTGTGTAACATACATACATGTATCTGTGTATAAAGATAAATTTGTATATTTAGAGTTAATGCATGTGTGTAACATACATACATGTATCTGTGTATAAAGATACATTTGTATATTTAGAGTTAATGCATGTGTGTAACATACATACATGTATCTGTGTATAAAGATACATTTGTATATTTATAGTTAATGCATGTGTGTAACATACATACATGTATCTGTGTATAAAGATACATTTGTATATTTAGAGTTAATGCATGTGTGTAACATACATACATGTATCTGTGTATAAAGATACATTTGTATATTTAGAGTTAATGCATGTGTGTAACATACATACATGTATCTGTGTATAAAGATACATTTGTATATTTAGAGTTAATGCATGCGTGTAACATACATACATGTATCTGTGTATAAAGATACATTTGTATATTTAGAGTTAATGCATGTGTGTAACATACATACATGTATCTGTGTATAAAGATACATTTGTATATTTAGAGTTAATGCATGTGTGTAACATTCATACATGTATCTGTGTATAAAGATACATGTGTATATTTAGAGTTAATGCATGTGTGTAACATACATACATGTATCTGTGTATAAAGATACATTTGTATAAGTATATGAATGTAAATATAATTATGTACATAAAAATGATACTGAAGGACAAAATTACAGAATAAATATTATACATTAAGAGTTTAAGACTAACTTGGTATGTATTTCATGCTGCGATTCTTCTCCGGAAAGGATTCTGCTGTTTGTTTGAAAACATCTTCTTGATTAGGCGTAACTTGACTTAACAACTAACAAGTAATTAATCAAACATATATGTCCAAGTAGTTGTGATTTAACAGCTAAAATACCTGATATTGTACTTGCATTTGTGTCTTTCCAGTCTTTGGATTCTTTTGTCTCCACTTGTCAACTTTAAGATGAAACAGATCAGTAGTAATTTCTGTAGTCCCTCCTACCACTGCTTCTAATACAGCATCATGAATGAAAGCAAACTGAGCCTATATGTAATGTATAGTACTATAACTAATAATACACAATACATGACACTATAAAATACATGCTAATTCCATGCCACTGTAAAAATACAATTGTTAAAATAACAAATGTATTGGTTAGTACAGTTGCAAGGATGCTAATTGGTCACACAGGTTGTTGGCTTCATAATATCATACTTGATAATGTGTAATAGCATTAGATCAGGATGTGAGACTTATGAGTCATCTCGCCAACTTACATCTGTTTGTACCATACACATTCTTTGTTGTCTGAGTCTATTAACAATACCAGGAATATCTACAATCCCTTCTTTATTAGCTTGTTCTAAAGCTATATCTATAGCGATGAAGCTACCTGTACGACCCACACCAGCACTGCAATGGACCACTATTGGTCCCTTTTGTTTATACCACCAGTTTATCACTCTTCTACTTAGTGTCATAAATGGAGAAACAGAATCAGGTACTCCATGATCAGGCCATGTAATAAACTGAATATGTTTGATAGCAAGAATATCTGAAGAGCCTTCCAGCTGAGAGAAAAAGTAAAAAAAGTATTGTTTAACTAATGGAGTAGAGCAATGGGTTGATATACGTATATGTCTATCTGCATATTAAACTATCTATCTATCTTCAAATATTTACCTTAACTATCATGTTCCTCACTACAAAATGTAAAAGAGATTGTTCTTCTTTTATAGTCACAGTGAATGGACCATATGTCATGCTTCCTGGTGATGTATCTGGCCAATATTGAGTACACTTTTTGGTTGCATCTTCAATTAAATTAGTCAGCATTACTATATACTGGACCTTTTCCTGCCATATTAACCACCAAAAGTCATCAATCATATTAGGTAGAGGGCCTGTATACAAGAGAGAATAAAGTGTGAGATTTTTATTGAGCTAAAATAACATGATAAATAATTCTGAAATGCAGAGATTAATGTATATATGGTCTATGTGAATAATGTTTGAGTAAGTGTGTGTGTATAGTGTGGGAGTAAGTTTGTGTGCTTGTATGTGTGCATTGAACTGTGTAGGTTTGTCTGCATGTTTATGTACGAATTAGCATGACACACCTTGAGTTGCTATATACTTCTTTGGCATGCTGTATCCCTGTAGTCATATCAACAGAAATCATATCACAGCATTTGTGGTACAGACATACATAGTAAAGCCATAAAAATCAATAACTAATTAGATTTCAATAGACAAACATATTAGAATTAGTATATATGATAATGTTATGACTCTTTATGTGTATATACAGACTACTTCTTCATTGCTATGTAATAATCAAATATAGTAATTACAGTACAAACAGGAATCTACTATGCAGGGCTGAAAATAATGTATCTTATACTATATTTAGTTTATTATCTACTCACATCTATATAGCTTGCATTAATGAAGTCGTTGTGACGATTTGCTTGACCATGCATTGGCATCAATGTAATACGATTATCATCATCTATGATAAAAAGAAAATTTCCATGTTTCACTTCAAATTCTGTATAATACACTTACAGACTGTAATGTTTCTGAAACGGTTCAACTTCTTGTTTTCTTTTCTAAATCCAATCTCAGCACTTTTATCACTACCATCATATATTTCCTAGAAGAATTATTTCATATTATATTATAAAGAACACTATAGAGTTGTTACGAGTGTCTGAATGTGTATAAGTAATACAAATCATGAATAACATACTTCAAATTGTTTTTTGAAACCCTGATTATTTTGCTGGTGACATTCAGCGACATGATGACCCATATTCTCAACAGACATTGGTAAAGTTGCTGGTATCTTTGGATCAAAACGAGATATTTTTGACAATTCCTCATATTCACTATTTACTACAATAGATACATTAGCATAATTGACTGCATCTCTCTTCTGAACATTCTCGTAAACACCTCGATTTATCTTCCCAACAGTTGAATCTTTAGTTTAGAAAATGTATGGACATAAATATATTATATACATATATTAAATAGATGAACTAAGGGGAACACACAAATAGATAAATATTATTATCATTAGAAAAGATGTGGAATTCCCTGATAAAATTACCCATGACCATGGCTATGAAAGACCAATGCTGTACAAACTAACCCAGACAGACATACAAACAAACGAACAACCAAATAAACAAATACACTGACAAAGACAAGCACATACATGTGGCTTCCTCTTTGAGTTGAACTTGATCTGTGGAATTTAAAACAACAAATGCTTCATCTTTTTTAGAAGGCATGTCTTGTTTGATATCATTTGAATGGTTTCCATTCATCTCTGTTTCTGTTGGCGAATACTGTCGCTGTTTTCCTGATCTCGATCTAGAAAATTAGTTGTAAGGAAAACACATGAAATATTACTACAACTCACAAATTAAAATCTAACCTTAATATAAATAAAACAACTATAACCACAACAATAGTAATGGCTGCTATGACAATTAATAGTGTTATTACAATCCCTGCTATTGCACCTGCTCCGATTCCATCATCTGATGTTGTTTGTCTTTGGGTGATTTCTGTATAATAGATGTTATAAAATATTGAATTTTACATCAATGTATTTTTATGACATGTATAGTAGGTATAATTATCTATTTCATGTAGGCTGTATGTAATTCAAATTGTTTAATCATATGATAGCTAAGAATTCCATTGCACGGCAGGCATTTGTAATCTGAATTAAATACAATTATTCTAAACAATTTTTACTATGTATAATTAATTATATATAAACACAATTACCTTCAGTTCTTTCCACTATAATATTCCAGTCTCCTGGTACTGTAGAACGTGATGAATATGCCCTAACACCAAATATATAACAAGTATCAGCTTCTAATTCTATAATTTCAATTTCAGTATCACTGGTATTAAGATATGATGTGTATCCATCAGGTAGAGTATTAACATTAGTACTAGAACAATCTGTATCAGTACTGACAATAAATGCCACTTCATATGTATATGTGATATCGTTATTACTAATAATTGCCTTCCAAGATAGTTGAATTGAAGTAGTGAAGACAACAGCAGAGAGATCAGTTAGTTCACTATCAACTGTATGTGAGAGAACTCCATATACATACAATATTTAGTTAACATTTATTAACTTACAAGTAAAGAAAGTGAATATTTCACTGAAAAGACTACTTCCAATACTATTCATAGCTGCTATACTAATTGAGTATAAACTATATCTACTGAGACCAGTGATCACAATACTAGTGGTTTCTGCATTAGTAATAACTTCATTTGAACTGCTGCCATCACTAATATTATATTGTATAACATAACTTGCTATACGTTGTGTACATTCCACTTCATTCCATTCTACTCTAATAGATGTTGAATTGAGTATTACTGGAGGATATAGTTGTGGTGTTTCAGGGGGACCTGTTAGAATAAATGAATTATTAAGTTATTATGTATATTATATTTAATATCCACTCACGAGTTTCATTCAACAATGCACTAACAAACATCTCTGTTCCTTTTCCTAGTATATTTTCTGGTTGTATACTGAGACTGTATTCTAGTCCAGATGTTAGGTTGTGTATGTCTATACTTGTTTGCATACTATCTTCAATGTCTAGTGTAGTTTCCATACCATCACATATTCTAGTGTATGTTAAGGTATAGCTATCTACAATACTGAATGCAGTAGTGTTCCAGTTAATTGTAATGGATGTTGTATTGATAGGTTCAGCACTTAAATATGATATTTGTGGTACTGTGAATAGAGAAATTAATATAATCAATGTTAATTTTATTATAATTAATTACATACTATCTAATAGAACTGTCACTTTATTAGATTCAGTTGATGGAAGGTCACTATAAGCAAACACATTAAATTCATAAATCACTCCTTGTGTGAGACCCTCTAGTATATTACTAAGTGTATCTCCTCCATTAATTAATTGTGGATCTATTCCTGAATATTGAATGATATATCCTTCAACTACTCCTAATGGAGGTACCCAGTTAATAGATAGACTAGAAGAAGATAGTATCTTCACTGACAGATTCATTGGAGGACCTGAAGGAGCTACAAGACAAATTTTAAAGCATTTGTAGATGTATCGTAACACTTAATCAAACCTTCAAGATAATAGTCAATTGAGTCTGCTTGTCCATTAACTACATAAGTGCATGTTGCTTGGATACCAGCAATGAATGTTCCATTAACTTGTAAATAATGTCTGTAGGTCATGCTAGTTTCATCTAGTAACTCTGAATCCTTGAATTGGGTCCTAGGAGCTTGGACAATCCAAGTAATCTCTGAAGGTTTAACTCTGGAAGTGAAACAGTTCAACTGTACTTCTTGAGTGTCTGAAGTCACTGATAATAGTGTACCATTGATACTAATAATGGAAGCTATAGAATAAAAAAATGAGGATATGCAGTCTTATCTATTCCTCCAAACTATGCGTTAAATATCACCCTTTCAAAATCTGTTTGTTCAAAGATTGTTGATCTACATGCTTTTTTTATTTAGTATTGCTGTACGTATGTCTGGTAATTCTTGTTTTAGTCATTTATCCATATGTTATATAACTACGTAATACTAACATTCTAGTCTAGCAGTTACTGATCCAGGAGCTCCCAAAAGATCATAGTATCCTCTTACTTCTATGCTATAATCTCTTTCAGGTAATAGTTCATTTACCACAAACTCTCTTACAGTCCCATTATTCACTTGATATGTTATGTCAGGAAGATTACTACTTGTTATTGTAATGATATATCCATTGATAAAACTAGTTGATATACTCCAGAATATTCTGATTGCAGTAGCATTTATATCTTCATAATCCACAGCTGGAATACCATCTGGAGCTGTAAAATTAATACATTCAAAATGTGTACATTTTGAAATACCATTACTTAATTTACCAATTGTTATTACATCATACACACACCTCTTATACTAGTTATTGATGCAGTTAATTCTGTATCTTCAAACATAGCTCCACATTCAAATTGATGATGAGTAAAGTCAGAATTTGTTGCATCCCAGTTAACGGGTAATGAATACTTATACATCTCATCACCAAGATGGAGGTAATATGGTGCATCACATGATATACCATCTTCAGAACAACCATCAGGTGTTGTAAATGTAATTTCTGGTTCTAATCTTGTTGGAGGAACCTGAGATGTGATCATATTTACTATGTACTGTTGAGGGGCTACAGTGACATCAAGTGGTGGTGTTATAGAGCAATTCTCAATAATTGGAGTTACTAAATAAATAGTTATTGTAATAAGAATAAAATATTTTCATGTTATAATGAGGAGTGATGCTCACCAGGTGGATCAAAGAAAGCATCATATTCTTGTCTACGAAATATTCTAACACTAATACAACGTCCATCAATACAACAAGTATACATTCCATTTCTGTCTCCATTTCCAAAGCTTCCTTCAATATAAACAGTAAGAGACCCATTCCCAGTCTCACAAAGAATTGGACCATTGCCACAATTCACAATACCTCCAGCTGGATTCATTAATGTACCTGCTGTAGATGTACTTCCTCTTCTAAAACAGGTGATTCCACTATTAGGACCACTATCAATATCTTCTTCATTAAACACAGTATTGTTACCATAACAAGTGTTGGACATCATTAAATACATTTCTGTGTAATCATACAAAGAAAACATCTATTTATTTTACAAGCATAATGTCCTTTGTCAACACACAGTCATTTTAGTTTAACTCTTACCAGATTCAGGAGAGCATTGAGAATCAACTCTCATGCCGACAAGAAGAATGACTAGCATACCTAACACTATCCACAGACAAGCCATCTTGTTCTATATCATTTGTAGTAACAGTTATTGCCCTACAATGTATACTGACTCTAGACATACAGACTAATTACACTATATAATTATCATACTACTATAGCCACAGTTTTGACTATATTGTGGCTATATACATAGGAAAGAAGCAGGATATATGATCAGGTGTTGATATTAATTGGCTGGCAACCTTCCAACTGTTACCATATGGATGTGCACCACAACATTGCAAAATGGCAACTCAAAATTCCATATTGTTACTCTCAATAATGGCTTAGGCAATCTTTCCACATATGCCAATAAAAGAAAACATATTAACTTTATCTCACTGATACATATCACACTTAAGAGTGTTAATTCAACCTGTATGTGTGTTTGTATTACACTGCTTTAGCTATGATTATATTGCTTAGTACAATTTATTATAATAATCCTATCTATAATAACAAATGCATTTTCAATTTCAATACATTTTTGTATGACAAACAGGTCATTGTCTTTACAATTTAAAATTAAACATTTTGGGATTGCAACAACTTTCTACTAAATAATTTCAAGTAGACATATGTACGAGTTACAAGCTGTGAAACAGACATTAGTAGTAAACACAAATGAATAGTCATGTCTGTATCTATATACAGTTAACATGAAAAACATTGTACTATAAACAGGAAGCAAATTAAAAGATGCCCCCTAGTAAATAAACAAGTATCGTATAGATGAAGTTATCTTGCAAGAAATATGGTTGACACACCTGCACTTACAATATCTATAATATGAATGAAAAGGTATCTGAGATTAAAACAAATTGAGTATCAAATAAAATAAATATTACAAGTTTACCTGATACTTATGTTGACTGTAAATTAAGGGGTTACACTCTTCATAAATTACTTCAGTAGGTGATGATAATCTTATTACCTTGTGTCTCAGGACTATACATTAGCAAAAGACAAAATACACTATGATATTGTATATTACATATCATCATACTTGAGATTATAATATTCTTTTTTCTGTGTGTTATGAGATATTGTCTCATGAAGACTACATGGTTCACATGATTGCATGTGACAGTAATCGTTTAACTTTACTGTCTCGTAAACTTCATTGTTTTCTTCATATTGCATATCCTTCTATAGTAGAATAATCTCAGACAAAAAACTGTTAATACTTCATTTTGACAAACATTTCAATTTACCAACTCTTTCATATTCTGCATGATATAGATGTTAATTGATGTGCTGCAAGTAGAAACAGTTTGTATACAGATTGATGTTTACTGTATGACAGTACTCATAGATGACTGAGTAGTTATTGTGTCTAATGTATATGTGGATATGACAAGTTGACCGCATTTAATATATGTATAATATATATATATATATATATATATAATTATATACATATATATATATGAATTAATGCATTAATTAGTATAATACATTATCAATCTACTCACAAGTTTCATTCAACAATGCACTAACAAACATCTCTGTTCCTTTTCCTAGTATATTTTCTGGTTGTATACTGAGAGTGTATTCTAGTCCAGATGTTAGGTTGTGTATGTCTATACTTGTTTGCGTACTATCTTCAATGTCTAGTGTAGTTTCCATACCATCACTTATTCCAGTGTATGTTAAGGTATAGTTATCTACAATACTGACTGCAGTAGCCATCTGGAGCTTTAAAATTAATTATATTTTCAAACGTCTTAATAATTCTATTTATAATGAGTATAATTATATTTGGAATATGTTCATGGAAATAAATAAATATAATTTCATTACCTCTATACATACATCTATTATTGTGAGTACACTAACCAAAATTATGATATGTTCTTCAGCTAGATTTGCATTACTCAGCTATACACAGCAACTACATTTAATAAACTGAATTTGTTTCTACTTGTAATACCATGATTTTGAGGTTCTTCCTGCACTGTCAAAATCCTTACATACAAATAGGTTGACTCATGACACCACACCCCATGTTATTGTCCCTCAAAAAAAATATATATGCACATCAATATCAACATACAACCAAGTTTTTTTTATATAAAATTACAATAAGTAGAATGACATACGAATTACATTCTGTGAAACATGCAGAAATATATATAATATATATACATCACAATCTTGTAATTAAAAATTATGAGCAATCAACTGATGTTTCCATTGGAGCATTACACTCAATAATAAATCCCTTCAGTAGGCGATATCCTAGGAACAGCATGTGCTTCACCAGTTTGTGTCTCTATATTATCATCAGGTCTGTATATTAACAAAAGACGAACACTATGATATTGTATATTGATGACCCATTTTGCATCTCACAAAGTCAGTTACCTATTTCTTTACATTATGAATGAAGTCTCTAAAATAAACATAAAATTATATGCTACAAATTTTACCTGACAATTTCATATTGATTATTAATTGAAGGATTACACTCATCATAAATCACTGGAGTAGGTGATATTGTAGGAACAGCATATGATTCATTACCTTGTGTCTCTATATTATCAACAGGTCTGTATATTAACAAAAGACCAGTACATTATGATATTGTATATTACATATCATCATACTTGAGATTATAATATTCTGGTTCCTGTGTGTTATGAGATGTTGTCTTATGGAGATCATATGGTTCACATGTTTGCATGTGAATATAATCTTGTGATTTTACAGTCTCATATTCTTCATTACTTTTCGCAGATTTTGTTTCTTTAGTTTTCTTTCTAGTTCCAACAGGTTGTAAAGAAAACACATGAAATATTACTCAATTTCACAAACAACCTCTAACCTAAATATCACTATAACCACTATAATTACGACAACAATGATGATTGCTATGATAACTATCAGTGTTATTACAATCCCTGCAATTGCATCTGCTTCGATTCCATCTGATGTTGTTTGCCTCTGGGTGATTTCTGTATATGGATATTATAAAATATCAAACAGATTATAAAATAAATCAAATCAATTATACTATTATATGTTATGACATGCATGTTAAGTATCTACTTTATGAGGCGTACAGATTGTTTACGCATAACAATAAATGTACAGTGGCTGATACACTGCAAAAAAAACAGTTAAAATAACTAATTTAGTGTTAGGCCTAGTACAGTAACAGTTGCAAGGATTTAACAATTAGTTGGTTGTTCGGAATACATACATCTTATACCACAGATACTTCTACTATTTATATTCAAATATAGTTGAATCATTATAATTTTAGGGTGCTGTCTACTCATATTTCATATCAAAGATTTAGTACTAAAGTATATACTGAAGTACATGTAATTGTATATTGCCATCAAAAACGTTTGTAAACCCGCAAACACATAATGTAATTTATACCTTCAAATACTTGGTGCACATTATGTTATAGTAACATACATGCATGTAACCACAACATCCTCTATGACAATGATAACTGACAATCTAAATTGAAACACAACCTACTCCTTGCAACTGTACCAAACAATAAAATGGTCATTTATTTTTTTGCAGTGTAGCTAAACATATTATATCACTCACTGTATGATTATGTAATCTGAATGTAAAGTAATTCTAAACAGTTTTACTATATATATTATATAAACACAATTACCTTCAGTTCTTTCCACTAGAATATTCCAGTCTCCTGGTACTGTAGAATATGATGAGTATATCCTAACGCCAAATATATAACAAGTATCAGCTTCTAATTCTATAATTTCAATTTCAGTATCACTGGTATTAAGATATGATGTGTATCCATCAGGTAGAGTATTAACATTACTACTAGAACACTCTGTATCAGTACTGACAATAAATGCCACTTCATATGTATATGTGATATCGTTATTACTAATAATTGCCTCCCAAGATAGTTGAACTGAAGTAGTGAAGACAACAGCAGAGAGATCAGTTAGTTCACTATCCACTGTATGTGAGAGAACTCCATATACATATAATATTTAGTTAACATTTATTAACTTACAAGTAAAGAAAGTGAATATTTCACTGAAAAGACTACTTCCAATACTATTCATAGCTGCTATACTAATTGAGTATAAACTATATCTACTAAGACCAGTGATCACAATACTAGTGGTTTCTGCATTAGCAATAACTTCATTTGAACTACTGCCATCACTAATATTATATTGTATAACATAACTTGTTATAATTCCATTACTTTGTGCACATTCCACTTCATTCCATTCTACTCTAATAGATGTTGAATTGAGTAATACTGGAGGATATAGTTGTGGTGTTTCAGGAGGACCTGATAGAATGAATGAATTATTAAGTTATTATGTATATTATATTTAATATCCACTCACGAGTTTCATTCAACAATGCACTAACAAACATTTCTGTTCCTTTTCCTAGTATATTTTCTAGTTGTATACTGAGAGTGTATTCTAGTCCAGATGTTAGGTTGTGTATGTCTATACTTGTTTGTGTACTGTCTTCAATGTCTAGTGAAGTTTCCATACCATCACATATTCTAGTGTATGTTAAGGTATAGCTATCTACAATACTGAATGCAGTAGTGTTCCAGTTAATTGTAATGGATGTTGTATTGATAGGCTCAGCAGTTAAATATGATATTTGTGGTACTGTGGGTAGAGAAATTAATATAATCAATGTTAATTTTATTATAATTAATTACATACTATCTAGTAGAACTGTCACTTTATTAGATTCAGTTGATGGAAGGTCACTATAAGCAAACACATTAAATTGATAAGTCACTCCTTGTGTGAGACCCTCTAGTATATCACTAAGTGTATCTCCTCCGTTAATTAATTGTGGATCTATTCCTGAATATTGAATGATATATCCTTCAACTATTCCTGATGGAGGTACCCAGTTAATAGATAGACTAGAGGAAGATAGTATTTTCACTGACAGATTCATTGGAGGACCTGAAGGAGCTACAAGACAAGTTTAAAAACATTTGTAGATGTATTGTAACTCTTAATCAAACCTTCAAGATAATAGTCAATTGAGTCTGCTTGTCCATTAACTGTATAACTGCATGTTGCTTGGATACCAGCAGTGAATGTTCCATTAACTTGTAAATAATGTCTGTAGGTCATGCTAGTTTCGTCTAGTAACTCTGAATCCTTTGTGAATTGGGTCCTAGGAGCTTGGAAACTCCAAGTAATCTCTGAAGGTTTAACTCTGGAAGTGAAACAGTTCAATTGTACTTTTTGAGTGTTTGAATTCACTGATAATAGTGTACCATTGACACTAATAATAGTAGCTATAGAATAAAAAAATGAGGATATGCAGTCTAATGTATTCCTCTAAACTATGTGTTAAATATCACCCTTTCAAAATCTGTTAGTTCAAAGATTGTTGATCTACATGTTTGTATCAGTGATTGCTTAGTAGTCATGGGCCAGTAAACTAATTTGCTGTATGTATGTCTGGTAATTCTTGTTTTAGTCATTTATCCATCCATCCATCCATCTGTTATATAACTGATATTTAGAAATACTAACATTCTAGTCTAGCAGTTACTGATCCAGGAGCTCCTAAAAGATCATAGTATCCTCTTACTTCTATGTTATAATCTGTTTCTGGTAATAGATCATTTACCACAAACTCTTTCACAGTCTCATCATTCATGTTAGGGAGATTACCACCTGTTATTGTAATGATATATCCATTGACAAAACTTGTTGATATATTCCAGAATATTCTGATTGCAGTAGCATTTATATCTTCATAATCCACGCTTGGAATACCATCTGGAGCTGTAAAATTGATTATATTTTAATCGTCTTAATAATTCTATTTTTAAAATTATATATAATTTATTATATATACCTCTTATATTTGTATTTAAACCAGTTACTTGCATATTTTCAAACATAGCTCCACATTCAAATTGATGATGAGTAAAGTCAGAATTTGTTGCATCCCAGTTAATGGGTAATGAATACTTATACATCTCTTCACCAAGATGGAGGTAATATGGTGCATCACATGATATACCATCTTTATTCTCACAATTTTCAGATGTTGTAAACGTAATTTCTGGTTCTAATCTTGTTGGAGGAACCTTAGATGTGATCATATTTACTATGTACTGTTGAGGGGCTACAGTAGCACAAGTGGTGGTGTTATGGAGCAATTCTCAATAATTGGAATAACTAAATAAATAGTAGGAATAAAATATTTTCCTATTATAATGAGGCTATATATAATGAAACAGAGTGATGCTATATAACTCACCAGGTGGATCAAATAAATCCTCATATTCTTGTCTACGAAATATTCTAACACTAATACAACGTCCATCAATACAACAAGTATACATTCCATTATCTTCATTTCCAAAGAATCCTTCAGTATAAACAGTAAGAGACCCACTCCCAGTCTCACAATGAATTGGATTATTGTCACAATTCACAATACCTCCAGCTGGATCCATCAATGTACCTGCTGTAGATGTACTTCCTCTTCTAAAACAGGTGATTCCACTATTAGGACCACTATCAACATCTTCTTCATTAAACACAGTATTGTTACCATAACAAGTGTTGGACATCATTAAATACATTTCTGTGTAGTCATACAAAGAAAACATCTATTTATTTTACAAGCATAATGTCCTTTGTCAACACATAGTCCTTTTAGTTTAACTCTTACCAGACTCAGGAGAGCATTGAGAATCAACTCTCATGCTGACAAGAAGAATGACCAGCATACCTAACACTATCCACAGACAAGCCATCTTGTTCTATATCATTTGTAGTAACAGTTATTGCCCTACAATGTATAAACTCTAGACATACAGACTAATTACACTATAATTATCATGCCATAGTTTTGACTATATTGTGGCTATATACATATGAAAGAAGCAGGATATATGATCAGGTGTTGATATTAATTAGCTGGCAACCTTCCAACTGTTACCATGTGGATGTGCACCACAACATTGCAAATGGCAACTCAAAATTCCATATTGTTACTCTCAATAATGGCTTAGGGAATCTTTCCACACATGCCAATAAAAGAAAACATATTAACTTTATCTCAAGTATTTCACTGATACATATCACACTTAAGAGTGTTAATTCAACCTATATGTGTGTTTGTATTACACTGCTTTAGCTATGATTATATTGCTTATTATTATAATAATCCTAGCTATAATAACGAATATGCATTTTCAATTTCAATACAGAAATTAGTAGTAAGCATAAATGAATAGTCTGTATTTATATACAGTTAACATGAAAAACCTTGTACTATAAACAGAAAGCAAAATTACAAGATGGCACATAGTAACTGAACGAGTATCGTATATTAGATTAAGTTATCATGCCAGGAATATGGTTGATACACTAACACCTGCATTTCACAATATCTATAATATGAATGAAAAGGTATCTGAGATTAAAACAAATGGCATGTGAGAGCTCCAAGCAAGGCATTTACTTTACCAAACTACTGGCCTTGCCAAAATTTAAGGGCCCCCTCTCCCCCCCCCCCCCCCCCCCCCATTCATGTGCCACTGATTAATATAAGTTGAGTCCATGATACCACACCTAATGTTGGATCTGTGTACTATGTATGTTGTCTACTGACAAATGTACATCATATATTAATTCAGTTAGACGACACACAATGAATACTGACTGAAGTATGACCCACTAGTCACTAGTTATCATGATACTATAAAGCTACAATATTACTTTCTTTACGATTTAAAATATTTATGGATTGCAATAAAATTCAGCTCAATAATTTGTAGAATAGTAAACGTAAAAAACGTCACACTCTTGTAAAAGAAAAATAATGAACAAGTAGCAAATAAAAATGGCACTTAGTAACTAAACAAGTATTATATAAATGAAGTGATCTTGTAGGATATATGGTTGACATATTTGCAGTCAATACCTATGTTATAACAATATGCAAAGTGTCACCAATAATAATTATGATATGAATCTTACCTGATGTTTTCATATTGATTGTTAATTGGAGGGTTGCACTCATCATAAATCACTGGAGTAGGTGATATCTTAGGAACAGCATATGCTTCATTATCTTGTATCTCTATATTATCAACAGGTCTGTATATTAACAAAAGACCAATACATTATGATATTGTATATTACATATCATCATACTTGAGATTATAATATTCTGGTTCCTGTGTGTTATGAGATGTTGCCTTATGGAGACCATATGGTTCACATGTTTGCATGTGCTTGTGATTTTACAGTCTCATAATCTTTGTCATGTTTCTCCCTTTTTGTATTTTTGTTTCTTTTTCTAAAACAATATTCAATTACTCATAGATGCCTACCTCATTAATAAAAATACAAATTCTGATATTCACAGACTCTTACCTCATACATACCACAAAAACAATTACTACTACTATTATTAACAGTATAACAACTACGTATACACCTCCAACAGCTCCACCTGCTATTGGGAGAACATCCATAAAAACATATATATAAAGTACATCATCAAGATGATACATTATTAATGTTTAGTAGAAACAATAAAACTTCAACTTACTAAATCGTTCATCTTCTGATGTAGTTGTTGGTGTACTGCTAGTAGAAACACTTGTTATAGAGATTAATGTAGACTGTGTGATGGTACTAGTAGATGATTGGGTAGTTGATATATCTGATGTGGAAGTAGGTATGACAGAGATACTAATAGATGAAGGAGCGGTTTCTATCAGAAGAAATAAATAACTATTAACTGAAATGATTCTTTACCACATACCATTAATTGTGAATGTCTTGTTTGTTGGTAATGATGGAAGATCTTTATAAGAGTAAATACTAATAGTATATGTGTTTGGTTGTAGATTAGTAATTACTGTTTCAAACACATCATTATTAAACTCATTGACATAACCACCAGGAGTGAGAAGAACTATAAATCCATTGATATCATTTTGTGAAACTGTCCAATTGACTTTAATACTGGTCTCATTAAGTATGAATACACTAACATTTTCTGGAACTCCAATGGGTACTAAATGTTTATGAAGAATATTAATAATAATATCTTAATTATATATTCAAACCTTGTATAGTAATTGTGTCACTGAACTCATCTTCTTTCGCTGAACATGTAATATTTACACGAGACAAAATGACTTCTAGATCTGTGAACATATAACATGAACACAAGTCTTGTAAGGTATGTACAGTACTGTACAAACATACCACCAGTAATCACTGATAATGGTTCACTAGCTGGTCCTAGTAGATCTTGATAAGCCCTGATTGTGATGTTATAAGTTGTTCCTGGTATCAGTCCATTTAGTGTAGTCTCATTCACACTACTTCCATTCACTTGTTGTATCACATAGTCATTGAGACTACTAGCATTGACTACATACCCATCAGTATCAGATATATTAGGATATGTCCAATTGATAGTGATACTAGTAAATGTATTACTGACCAGTGTAAGAATAGAGGGAGATGTACCAGGGACTGTAAATGAAAATAAATTATTCACTGTTGACATAATAATTGATATTTAATTTACCAGTTACTCTTAGATAGTCCTTTACTGTTCTTTTATTCTCCTCATCTTGGGCATTACATACATGTACATGATCACCATTATCATTAGTACTTACAAATGCTCCACTACTGATCTTCTCTGCTTCCCATTCAACAGTGAGTGTTTTATCATATGTATAATTTAATATACTATATAATAGTTCACTGTTTACTGTACAGTCGTATCCTAACTGATTATCACAACTTGAATTTGTGAAGTCAAAATCTGGATTACTATCATAATAGTGTGTAACAATTGGGTTCTCCTGTCCTGTCACTATACAATGTATAGTGTAGTATTGTGGAATAACAGTTATATCAAATGGAAGATCAACATATATTTCTGTGATGTACACACGTTCTGTAAATAGAAAGAATATCTAAAATATTAATTAAATAATAGATTATTACTCACCAAATACATTTATAATCATGATGTTAGTATTAGGATCAGAACAATTAGTAGGTAGACAACACTTGTACTGTAATTCAACATCTCCTTTAAGAGGAGAAAAGTAATCATCATCAGTCAAGTACAGTGTGATAAAAGCATTAGGACTTGTAATGTTAGTAATACATAGAAAAGGATCAGGATCAGTAACATCAGTACAGTTGACAGGTTGTCCATCAGGTCTCAACCACTCTCCATCATCCAGTGTCTCATCAGGTAACACACAATGGAGATAATTATCAGAATCAGGTTTGGAAATATCTAAATCACTATCTTTGAAGTATGTACCATTAGATCTACACTCTCCATTTAATATCAAATATATACCTGTAATAATCATAATATTAAATATTTTACTAGTGTAGACTAAAGTCTATCATCTATAACATACCTGACTCAGGAGGACAGGTACTAATAACTTCAGTTATGTGTAGTAACAGGAACACTACAGCATTTAGAACATACACCATCGTACTAAACAGCCCACTTTACTGAGGAGCATTTACACCCTCCTGATATTGTTAACAATAAGAGGAAGTCTTCTCCAAAACATGAATATTATTCAAGTTAACAAGAGGAAATCTTCTCTCCAAAGCATGAATATTATTCAATTTGTTTATTATGTATAATAATAATCATAGCTATCTATACACTATATAGTTATAATAATAATAATGTTTATTAAAAAAAATCATTTCTTCTAACTTAATTATTAAATAATTATTGTGTATGATAAAAAAAAATAAATTTTTAAAGAAATAAAATGAAGTTAAGAAAACAATGTTAACATTTTGGTAATAAATATTTCGTCTTCGAAATATAGTTGTCTAAAAAAACATGTTTTTAATCCTACAAGACTGTACACTATCACACCTTATGATTATAATACTTTCAATTTATCAAATATCAACAAAACTGCCGACAGTCAATTGTGAAATTGAAAGTTAGAGTAAATGCTATGCATTTCAAAATAGGCCAAAATGACTTCATGTATTGTGTTGTATTGATTCTGTGGGGATGTAAAATATAAGTATACAATTAATTGATCTATGAAGTTCAAAGTTCAAAGTTCAAAGTTCAAACATACACATTATACATTAAATAAATGTGTACTCACTAGTGTAGTGACAGCTCCTGGTTTATGTATTCTAACTGCTTTTGTAGCTTGAAATACATCCACTACTCCCTCTGTCTTACACTGTTCTATAGCATTACTAACTACACAATATACAGCTGAACGACTCACTGTATTACTGAATAGTAATAATATATTATTATAAGGTATAGTACCACTGTGTATGTACTATGTACATGTGTGTTTATTGTGTGGTGGTTACCTGCAGTGTACAACAACTTGTCCTCCTCCAGTTCTTTGTTGTACTTTAATGACATTCTCAATAACATTTAGTATAGTATGAGGATGATGAATTGATCCATCGTAAGACCAATTTTCAATTTGAAACTGAATCACACTATGAGAATTGTTATTCTGTAGAGCAAAAATGAATGAATATTATATACAATTATTTTAGTATTGCTTTACTTTAGTGTTCTTGATTATAAATTCTCGCTGTATAAAACTTTCTTCCTGAAACATATTCTTCATCTCAATTTCAAATTCTCCAAAACACAATTTATTTTGTGGATTCCAGTACATGAAACATGTTTCCTGAAGGAATCAATAACGAGCAAAACATATAAATATATAACAATGATACAAGTTAATACATAGGAAATGTTCAGTAATACCTTTCCTCTTTCTTGTAGATCACAACACATGACAACAACAGACACTTTATAGTCAACTATCATCTTCAAGAAATCTCTAGTTGTGTTCTCCATAGGACTCTGAGCTATAATGAATGCTTTCTTAGTACGATAACCCTACATAACAATAAAGAAAGTACCACATAGTATAACAAGTGCATAAACACTTTCATATTCATATATAATTATTAAGGATACACATTACATAATAATATATATAACTATCATGTATACACAGATTGAGGTAGTATCATCACTGAATGAAATTTCTCTATATGGAAAATCATCTTGAACAACACTCCATAGTCATAACTAACTATATAATATTCTATTCTCTATTGTCAACTATTATAGTTCTAGCTTAAATAATACCCTTTGTTAATATCAGGCTTATGTCTGGGCTAGCTATGTACTGGTCTACTTGCAGTGGTATAGCCAGGGTTTTGAAGATGGGTAGACACATACTCGTCAGACTATGGCCACTTGTATACTCATTGAGGTTGGCATCAGTGTTTCACAAAAAAAAAGGATTATTAGATCTGGAAGGCGTTTAGGCGTTGTTTTAGCGCGTACTTTTCAATATTGACGCCTACTTTGCACATTAAAGCTTTAGAAGTCTATGCAATGAAAAATGCAAAAACACTAAATTAGAAACGAACTATTATGGTATTATTATACACACGTGATTATGGCAAGTTTGGACAGTTGGCTTCTCCACACAGAGGAGACTAACAACACAGGTGATGAAACTGAATCAGCTGAATCAGAGCCACAACCCAACAGTAGGAGAGCTGATTATGTTACTATTTCATTAATTTACAAAGAGAAGCCCACTATTAAATCTCTAGATCTAACACTGATTATAGTAAAGCATAATTAGGCAAATACCAGTTGAGACTTACTTCCTCTTCTGCCCATGTACCTGTGGCTTAGTGGTTACAAACATATAATATAACTATGAATTGTTTATGGCAATCTCTATATAGCGTCTAATATTACTACTTCGATTCATCACAGAAAGGAAGACAAAGTAAACTTACATGAATGAATGTTGCATGAATGTAGTTTGGATACTCTCCTTCTAGACTAACTCTCCATTTTTCATCTATAATATAATAATAAATACATAATTACTGAATGTACTCAATATTCATAATATACAGACAGTTGTTTACATACACACACACATTTGGTATTCTTCTATGTGCAATATTGTGGTGTTGTTTAGTGGTTTTGATTTTAGTTAGTTTTGGTATGACAAATCACTGATTTCAGTATTGGTATTTTATAGACCATGTGTTTTGGTGATAGAATTTGTTTTCATTTTAGTTAGTTTTGGTATGACAAATCACTGGTTTCAGTATTGGTATTTTATAGACCATGTTTTGGTGATAGAATTTGTTTTCATTTTAGTTAGTTTTGGTATGGAACATCACTTTTATTTTGAATTTCAGCATTGGTACATGAATTTCAATGGCCCACAAGGCCATCCCTATGATTGCTTTTCACGGGGCTGAATCTATATATATTTGCTTGTGTCACAGTCACATATGCATTGTATACATAGTTAAGAAAGTTACATCATTTCGGGGGGGGGTGGCTTGGTCAATTTTTGGGCATGCTGCATGATAAAATGTGCATTTGAGCTTTACAAACCAGCAGGAAGAAAACTGCTTGTAGCTTACATAGAAACTGGAACTAAAAAGCTGTTCTAGCTGAAATATATTCCTAAAGTTCTACAAGGCCTTTAAAAGCTAAGGAGAGTGGATAATCAAAATAATAACCATATTAGTTTGTTGTGTTTCAGGGATTAAAAGGCTGTCATGACACCACAAAGAGATACTTTTTTCTCCATATATCTTGATTTACCCAGTGGTGTACCAATATAGGATTTTACTGATATTCCGATTAAAAACTGATACTGACCTCATAATAACAATCTGATTATATCTACCTTCTGATTGAAAGAAGCATTTATCAAACATTATTGGTATCAACAAATCTTTAAATTTAGCACACTTACAATAATATCTGATACGTAACATATACTAAAAATAATGGCAGATAATGACTGATACCAATTACCTATCTGATTATGACTATTTTATCAACTCTTGATATACATGTATGCACGTACATGTATTAGTGTTGTTATAGTTTGATAATAATGACCACTTTTAGTTATAGTTATAGTTGATTCACTAAAATAATATTAGGCTTACTAAAATTGTTTTAGTTTTAGTTAACTAACTAAAAGTTCCCATTATTGGTTATTTTTCACTTTGGTTAGTTATTATAGTAGACTGTTATTTGTTTGTTAACTAAACACAAAGGGTTTTAGTTATATATAGTTAAAACTTAAAACCAACATTAATGCATCTATGTAAATTTAGGAGGACAGATGACATGGGACCATGAGGCAAATATACATCAAGAGATTTAATACTAACTTGGTATGTATTTCATGCTGCGATTCTTCTCTGGAAAGGATTCTGCTGTTTGTTTCAAAACATCGTCTTGGTTAGGTGTGACTTGACTTAGCAACTAACAAGCAATATGTCATATGTCAAAGCAGTTGTGAGCTAAGAGTTAAAATACCTGATATTGTACTTGCATTTGTGTCTTTCCAGTGTTGGGATTCTTCTCTTGCCAGTTGTCAACTTTAACACGAAACAGATCACTGGTAATTTCCGTAGTCCCTCCTACCACTGCTTCTAATACAGCATCATGAATGAATGCAAACTGAGCCTATATGTAATGTGTAGTACTATAACTAATACTATAGAATACATGACACTATAGAAAACCTGACACTATACAATACATGGTTTTCAATCCCATTACAAACTGACACTTCAAACTGTTTTAATATGATGGACTTAAGTGAGTAACTTACATCTGTTTGTACCATACACATTCTTTGTTGTCTGAGTCTATTAACAATACCAGGAATATCTACAATCCCTTCTTTATTAGCTTGTTCTAAAGCTATATCTATAGCAATGAAGCTACCTGTACGACCCACACCAGCACTGCAATGGACTACTATGGGTGCCTTTTGTTCATACCACCAGTTTGTCACTCTTCTACTTAGTGTCATGAATGGAGAAACAGAATCAGGTACTCCATGATCAGGCCATGTGATAAACTGAATATGTTTGATAGCAAGAATAGCTGAAGAGCCTTCCAGCTGAGAGAAAAGGAAAAAGAATTACTGGATAAATGTATTGTTTAACTAAAGGAATATTTTGTAGCGATGCATGATATGTATCGATGTTTATTACAATTTTTAATCGAATTACTCATTTAATATTTTGATAAAATATTGGCTTTTGGGCGTATCATCACACTGGAGTAGGCATTTTAGTATATAGAGTTGGTTTTTCTCATTTTAGTTTATGTCTAAATGTAATTATAGCAAGTGAGTGTGCATAGCTTGGATTGCCATTTCTTTACAACTACAACCAAACAGGACAATTATTTACACTTTATAAACATTTAAATTGTTATTTCAACTATCACGGATACTGTATTGTACTGTGATATTTTTGGCAGCAATATGAAATACCGTAAATCGGGAATATTTCGTCTCTAAAATATTTCGAATTTTTATTTTTCGTATGTACAAATTTTCGTACGTGCGTACGTTATTATTTACGAATACTGTTTATTTCCATATACCCGTTAATTTTCAAATTTTTAAATTTCGTACGCATACTGTTATACGAAAATTTTTATAGTACGAAATTTTCCCGAATTACGGTACTATTTTCAACCTTATATTCTACAAACAATTTTGTAATTTCAACCAAGCTGTCTGTTACCTCATCTAACATGTATTCATCAATGTATGAAAGAGTATAGTCAGGATATTAGAACTATTTAATTAGTGTAAGATGACTAAAACAGGATTCCATAATAATTACAGTTAACAGGTCATGACTTTCCCCACTATTAATTAATTTACATATAATGTTTTTGTGTAAACATGCACCAAATACCATAATTGATATCATAACACCTCAAGTCAGCAGTTAAGAAGACATGAATATGCACAATAAGGTTAAATGTTTATGATATAAAGTACTGGTTTGATATCTGTCTATCTATCTTATAATATTTTACCTTAACTGTAATGTTTCTCACAACAAAATTTGTGATAGATTGTTCATCTTTTACAGTCACAGTGAATGGACCATATGTCATGCTTCCTGGTGATTCATCTGGCCAATACTGGCTACACTTTTTATTTTTCCCTTCCATTAAATTAGTCAGCATTACTATATACTGGACTTTTTCCTGCCATATTAACCACCAAAAGTCATCAACGGTAGTAGGTAGAGGGCCTGTATACAAGAGAGATTAATGTATATATGCATTGTTTGTGTAGATAGTGCTTGAGTGTGTGTATAGTGCGGGAGTAAGTTTGTATGCATGTAGTGTGCATTGAGCTGTGTGGTTTATGTGCACAAACATGTTTATGAACGGATTAGCATGACACACCTTGAGTTGCTATATACTTCTTTGGCATACTGTATCCCTAAAATAATATCACACCAGTGGTATGAACAATGATATAGTAAAGTCACAATAAAACAGTTATTTTAGTAGATTTATGGAATGTGCACATACATATTACTATAAAATTAATGTAAACAGTACACAAGTATAGTCTATACATATATTAATTTTAACAAAAAATGAATGCTGATATTCTAGATAGGAGCCTGATGGTACACACTCTATGCAGTGTTCCATTATGTACACAAAAGTCGCCTCAAAGCTATACCCCTTGATCCTAGAGCTTAGCGGTACATGCCCCTCTATCCTGGAAGGTGGTTATACTCCTTTTCAAAATTGTATTTGTTTCTATTCTGTTTAAATATTATTTTATATGCAATCCACTAACGTCTATATAGCTTGCATTAATGAAGTCGGTGTGCATATTGGTTCGACCTTGTATTGGCCTCATTGTAATAAGATTATCATCATCTGTAAGAAAAATAATAATTTCCCACTTTAATACATGCTATGTATACACTTACAGACTGTAATGTTTTTGAATCGGTTCAACTTTTTGTTTTCTTTTCTGAATCCAGTTTCAGTACTTTTATCACTGCCATCATATATTTGCTAACAGAAAGATATTATAAATAATACAATGTTTTGGTTTGTGTATAACCATATATGTATGTGTGTTTAAATTATTGAATAAATAACATACTTCAAATTGTGTTTTGAAACCTTGATTATTTTGCTGGTGACATTCAGCGACATGATCACCCATATTCTCAATAGACATTGGTAAAGTTGTTGGTATCTTTGGATCAAAATGAGATATTTTTGAGAGGTCCTCATATTCACTGCTGTACATGGGAGTTGGATTAGTATAATCAACTGCATCTTTCTTCGTAACATTCTCGTAAACATCTTCGTCAACAGTTGAATCTTCAGTTTAGAAAAAGGAAGGATATAATATATTGTATTATACATCATAAAATTGATGAACTAAGAGGCATACAAAAAGACATACAAAAGAACATTATGAGAAAAGATGCTGAGACTCATGACCTTGTCTCTCTGTGAAAGACTATTGCTCTAACAACTAAGCTAGATAGAAAACAACTAAACAAACATGAAGTCGAACTTTGTGCGGAGCCTCTATTTTTATTTCTAGATAAACAACACAAAGATTAAGAAGGACTGTCGTCATTCAAGGAGTTCTCAACAATACAAGCAAACAAACAAAAACAACAGAGATACAGAACATACATGTGGCTTCCTCCTTGGGTGCAACTTCCAAGGTATTATAAACAACAGCGTCTTCATCTCTTCTCTTTTGTTTAACATACACACGGGTATTCATCTCTCTTTCTGCTGAATACTGTAGGTGCTTTCCTGATCTCCTTCTACAAAAGCAGTTGTAAGGAAACACATGAAATATTATTATATTAATACAATTTCACAAACCACATCTAACCTAAATATAACCAGAACAACTATAACCACAACAATGACAAATGCTATGATAACTATTAGTGTTATTGCAATCCCTGCTATTCCACCTGCTCCAATACCATCTGATGTAGCTTGTCTTTGAGTAATTTCTGTATAAACATTATGGAATATCAAACAGATTATATTTGACATAGCAGTCCAAATAATACCCATTTCATTTGTTATTTCAAATTATTAGATTGTTTATAATTATGTCTCATGACAGTCTATATGTGGCTGAATATATATACAAGTGGTCTCATATTTCATATTCCCAAAGGGAATTTATCAATAACAGTCTGTTCATATCATAGTAGGGTGTATTTGGTATGTGTATTAATGACTATAGTCTTAACTTTCTTTTTATTATACCTATAACCAGACACATGTTCCTGACTATATATTGGAGAATATCTATAAGAGCTGTTAGCATGTAGCTGAGGAAATTACTAATCTTCTGATAAATAACCAATTCACTTCTACACTGATGTGTGTATACTTGCTAGGAAGATTGTACACAAAGTTTCCTCACTACTCAGCCAATAGATAATAGGATTCACCTAATTAAGTATATTAGAATCACACAGGATACAATCATTAAAAAGGTTGTTTGTAACTTGAGGGCAATGAATTCCATAGCTACAAAATGATAATAGACCAGCTAATCCAGTGTGTGCTATATATATATATATATATATATATGTATTGGGTCAAAGGAATGTATATTAGTTGTTTTAGAAGAAAGGGCCCTAAAATACCTTGACCTGAAGACCCATGACTGTCTTATATTTAACCACACTGTTGTGACAAAGCCAAAGATACCCTCAAAACAAGAATGTGTTTTGGTGCCAAATAATAGTTTATTGATGAAGTGACAGATTGACGATGATGGCTGAAGTCGGAGATTATGAACATCCATGTCAACAGCTGATAATAGCTATATCTATTATGTATGGCTGCATGCAATTCAGATTGTTTACTCATGATAGTGAATGTACAGTGGGTTAATAGCTATCCATAGTTAATATATTATATCACTGTATGTATGCATATGTAATCTGAATGCTGACATATTCTAAACAATTCCATTGTGTACATAAACACAATTACCTTCAGTTCTTTCCACTAGAATATTCCAGTCTCCTGGTACTGTAGAATATGATGAGTATATCCTAACACCAAATATATAACAAGTATCAGCTTCTAATTCTATAATTTCAATTTCAGTATCACTGGTATTAAGATATGATGTGTATCCATTAGGTAGAGTATTAACATTAGTACTAGAACACTCTGTATCAGTACTGACAATAAATGCCACTTCATATGTATATGTGATATTGTTATTACTAATAATTTCCTCCCAAGATAGTTGAACTGAAGTAGTGAAGACAACAGCAGAGAGATCAGTTAGTACCCTATCAACTGTATGGGAGAGAACTCCATATACATATCATGCAAAGCTATCAGCCCACTCTATATTTATTATCATGATTAAAAATACATGCAGGTAAATAAATGCCAAGTAATTTTCCATAGTTAAAATATTATCACTGTATGTATACTAGTGATGTGCGATATAAGAAAAGTTTGTATCATCTATCATAAACATTTATATAGACGATATGATATATATCACGATGTAGCCCCACAATTTTACAAAGAATCTTCCTTAGATGTCGTTGATTTCTCCTGCTCTTTCATCTCCTTGATCTTTCTATATTGTTGCATATGTTCTTTCTGTAAATGGTACATTTGATTGGTTGTGTTCCCTGAATAAGTTATGGAAGTTAAACATAAGCGACAAGTCAGTTTCTTCTTATCAATTCTTTCGCTACCATTGATACGAAAACCGAAAAATTTCCATACTTTGCTTTATCCTTTAGAGTAAGACAAAAGAAAATGACTTGTTTCAGGCTGTTCTAAGTCGTCTGTAGTAAGTTTAAAACGCTCCTCAATCATCCTTTGTCCTCATGCTCAAATGTAATGGCACGCCCACTCACATGGTGCAATTTTGTATTATCGATAAAGCTACTAAGCATATCATGTCATATCGCCAATAAATCTATTGTCATGTTGCCTATATCGCACATCACTAATGTATACATATAATCTGAATGTATACATATTCTAAACAATTCATTCTATTGTCACGGTACATAAACACAATTACCTTCAGTTCTTTCCACTAGAATATTCCAGTCTCCTGGTACTGTAGAATATGTTGAGTATATCCTAACACCAAATATATAACAAGTATCAGCTTCTAGTTCTATAATTTCAATTTCAGTATCACTGGTATTAAGATATGATGTGTATCCATCAGGTAGAGTATTAACATTACTACTAGAACACTCTGTATCAGTACTGACAATAAATGCCACTTCATATGTATATGTGATATCGTTATTACTAATAATTGCCTCCCAAGATATTTGAACTGAAGTAGTGAAGACAACAGCAGAGAGATCAGTTAGTTCACTATCGACTGTATGTGAGAGAATTCCATATATATATAATAGGTAGTTAACATTTATTAACTTACAAGTAAAGAAAGTGAATATTTCACTGAAAAGACTAGTTCCAATACTATTCATAGCTGCTATACTAATTGAGTATAAACTATATCTACTAAGACCAGTGATCACAATACTAGTGGTTTCTGCATTAGCAATAACTTCATTTGAACTACTGCCATCACTAATATTATATTGTATAACATATCTTGCTATACGTTGTGTACATTCCACTTCATTCCATTCTACTCCAATAGATGTTGAATTGAGTAATACTGGAGGATATAGTTGTGGTGTTTCAGGGGGACCTGTTAGAATGAATGAATTATTAAGTTATTAAAAATATTATATTTAATATCCACTCACGAGTTTCATTCAACAATGCACTAACAAACATCTCTGTTCCTTTTCCTAGTATATTTTCTGGTTGTATACTGAGACTGTATTCTAGTCCAGATGTTAGGTTGTGTATGTCTATACTTGTTTGTGTACTATCTTTAATGTCTAGTGAAGATTCCATACCATCACATATTCTAGTGTATGTTAAGGTATAGCTATCTACAATACTGAATGCAGTAGTGTTCCAGTTAATTGTAATGGATGTTGTATTGATAGGTTCAGCAGTTAAATATGATATTTGTGGTACTGTGAATAGAGAAATTAATATAATAATTAATAAATAATAATAATTTAATTTTTATTATAATTTTTATTATAATTAATTACATACCATCTAGTAGAACTGTCACTTTATTGGATTCAGTTGACGGAAGGTCACTATAAGCAAACACATTAAATTGATAAGTCACTCCTTGTGTGAGACCCTCTAGTATATCACTAAGTGTATCTCCTCCGTTAATTAATTGTGGATCTATTCCCGAATATTGAATAATATATCCTTCAACTACTTCTAATGGAGGTACCCAGTTAATAGATAAACTAGAGGAAGATAGTATCTTCACTGACAGATTCATTGGAGGACCTGAAGGAGCTATAAGACAAGTTTAAAAACATTTGTACATGTATTGTAACTCTTAATCAAACCTTCAAGATAATAGTCAATTGAGTCTGCTTGTCCATTAACTTCATAAGTGCATGTTGCTTGGATATTAGCAGTGAATGTTCCATTAACTAGTATATAATGTCTGTAGGTCATGCTAGTTTCATCTAGTAATTCTGAACCCTCTGATTGAGTCCTAGGAGCTTGAAAACTCCAAGTAATCTCTGAAGGTTTAACTCTGGAAGTGAAACAGCTTAATTCTACTTCTTGAGTGTTTGAAGTCACTGATAATAGTGTACCATTGATACTAATAATAGTAGCTATAGAATAAAATATAAATGAGGATAAGTTTAAGTATTCTTTTCTATTCGACCTAATTACAGTGCTCGAAATAGTTTATGAAAGTGTCCAACAGAAACATCTGGGTAAAACAATATTTGAACAGCTAGTTGTAAATTTTGTCCAGAAATAAGCCTCATGAACCAGGACTGTACCCATTTATGGCTTTATATATGAGATATAAAATTAACCCACAAAGCTATGACAGCTCTTGACTAATCAATAACCTAGATGCAAAGTTACTGTACTTATTGTTGTTGTATTATTCTTATAACTAATCAGACAATTAATCCAGTCAAATGTAATTTTGTCCAGACAAAATGTGTAGAAAATGGCCAATCACTGGACGTTATTTCAAACACAGTAATTATGTACGCCTTCCAATTTCATTTATCTATTTAATATAATTTGTTTATCTAATTTTGTTAATCTATGCATTAGCTTGTTTTAGTTAACTATATATGGCTGTAACTAAATCTACTTTTAGTAAATCATTTTTAGTAAACTCAGGTCTACTATAATGACTATAACTAACTAAAATGGAAGTTGGCCTTAAATTCCTTTAGTAACACTTAGTTAACTATAACTAATAGTATTATTAAAATTATGAGAAACTACCATAACTATAACTAAACGTTGTTACTATTTTCATTGTGACTTTTAGTAAACTCAGGTCTACTATAATAACTATAACTAACTAAAATGGAAATTGGCTAATATTGACTAAACCCCTTTAGTAAGACTTAGTTAACTATAACTAATAGTATAATTAAAATTATGAGAAACTACTTATATCAGAACTATAACTAAAAGTTGTCATTATTTTCATAGCACTACTATTCATGTTACTTATGCACATCTAGTGAGAACACCTAATTTCTAATCACTCAACGACTTATTATAAACTGTTTATCCATCCATCATTTAAATAAATATTGTAATAAACTAACATTCTAGTCTAGCAGTTACTGATCCTGGAGCTCCTAAAAGATCATAGTATCCTCTTACTTCTATGTGATAATCTGTTTCTCGTAATAGTTCATTTATTATAAACTCTCTCGTAGTCTCATCATTCACTTGATATGTGATGTTAGGGAGATTACTACTTGTTATTGTAATGATATATCCATTGATAAAACTTGCTGATATACTCCAGAATATTCTGATTGCAGTAGCATTTATATCTTCATAATTCACGCTTGGAATATCATCTGGAGCTATAAAATTGATTACATTTAAGGTGTGTACATTTTATAAATGCTAAATCATACACATACCTCTTATAGCTGTCATTGATGCAGTTAATTGTGTAGATTCAAACATAGCTCCGCATTCAAATTGATGATGAGTAAAGTCAGAATTTGTTGCATCCCAGTTAATTGGTAATGAATACTTATACATCTCATCACCAAGATGGAGGTAATATGGTGCATCACATGATATACCATCTTGATTGGTACAATTATCAGATGTTGTAAACGTAATGTCTGGTTGTATTCTTCTTGGAGGAACCTGAGATGTGATCATATTTACTATGTACTGTTGAGGGGCTACAGTGACATCAACTGGTGGTGTTATAGAGCAATTCTCAATGGTTGGAGTTTCTAAATAATTATAATAAGAGTAAAAATGCTAAGTAATGAAACTACAATAGAATGAAGTGATGCTATAGAATTATAGATTTAGCAACTCACCTGAATCAAATAAATTATTATATGGTGAATTGGTGTATATTCTAGTACTAACACAAACTCCATCAATACAACAAGTATACATTCCACTTCTGCCTGGAGAAAAGCTTCCTTGAGTATAAACAATTAGAGATCCATTCCCAGGCACACAACGAACAACACCAGTGTCACATCCTATATCTTCTCCATTAAAGTTTGTCAATGTAATTGCCATGGATGTACTTCCTCTTCTAAAACAAGTGATTCCACTATCAGGACCATCATCAACATTGCTTTCATTAAACACAGTATTATTACCATAGCAAATGCCAGACTGCATTAAATACACTTCTGTAAAAAGTAACATTTTATAATACAAACAGTTTGATTTTTTGATGCATCCTAACTTTTTGTTAACACAGACTCTTACCAGATTCAGGAGAACATTGGGAATCAACTCTCCCATTCATAAGAAGAACTAGTAGCAGCATCCCTAACACCTTGATCCATGGACACTTCATATTTTTATCGCCCTTACAGAAGGTAGCATTGGCTACGTACGTAAGTATAGGCAAATTAGCATGGGGTATTGTCCCCGGGTGCATCGAAATTACGCACTAGGCCCTTCCTATGTATGATTAGCTTGCATGTACACATGTTCTTTTTAAATATTCACAGACTATAATCACATTGATGTAAATAAACTGCAATTAGATGGGGACACCTATATGATCTACTGTACTATTGTTAGTTTTTTGTATAATTAGGCTAGTTGTAAAATAAACTATTGTATAGCCCAAAGGGCTATCTCAATGTATGAGATTGCTTTCCCACGGATTTGATGTAAGTTTGTGTTTGTCATGTGTTGCATATGGTAGTTAAAGATGTTGCGTCATTCTAGGGAGCTCAGTCACAAATAAGTTTATCATTACACTGAGTACATTATTATCATTAGTTTTTAGTGTAAATTGAGTACCAAAACTCTATAGTAGGGTTAATTACATCCAAGAAGCTTTCCCCATAGCTGTAGCTGTAGCTAAGTATTTGACAATCTTTTCTGTGCTCGATTACATTCTGCAGAGTCATTCTGAGAGTACCTAACATTCAAAACTTCCTTGGAGGGGAACAATCACTCCAATTATATTATAATTCACAAGAGCTATGAAAGCAGTTATCAGTGGAATTGCATATAATACTGTTTGAAGTTAGGCTGATGTTATGTACTGGAATTCATTTGGAGTGATATTGTTAATGAACTATATCCTCTCAAAATATAGCTAGATGCTAGGAATAATGAGGGACACACACAATATAAATTATGTTCATCACTAAACTACTAATACAGTTGCTATCTAACCACCGATATAAAAACATTTTGTAATGGGGCTCTGACTGAAACAGTAATCATGTTCATGTATATGTACGTGCATGACGAAAACAGCTAGTACCTAAAATTTCAAACTAGCCTTGGTACTCATGACAATGGCAACTCTTAACCTCTACAGTAACAATAAATTATATTGCTTTGGGGATTCTTTCAAAAGGCGGGGTAGAGAGATCTGCTGGGGGTCCATGGGGGCATGCTGTTTGTTCAAAAACACATTTCAACGATTTAAAGCAGTGTAGTCACTTGTTTCTTTTGATCAAGTTGTAGACATTGGATAACTGATGTGACAAAGGACATGATTACATAATTATTATTATATAGCTATTGATTAGAGTTTTATATTTAGGGTTAGTGTATATATAGCTGCTATTAAGTAAATATAACCCGCGAGATAATTGGTCGAGGGCGTAGCCCGAGACAATTATCTCAAGGGTGTTATATGCCTCCAAACAGGGCTATATATATTGAATGTGATTTAATTGCATACTTTTGTGTTACAAAATACATAATATATATAGCCCTGTTTGGAGGCATATAACACCCTTGAGATAATTGTCTACACTCTCCATTTAATATCAAATATATACCTGTAATTATATTATGTATGTATAATTTTTTATGTAGATTAATAAATATTAACTTTACATACCTGACTTAGGAGGACAGGTAGTAATAACTCCACTAACCAACAAGAAGAAAAGTATAATCAATGAAAACATTCTATTCTCTGAACTGAATAATGAATAAACATTCAATATGTGTTTATATATATTTTGAACACTTCATAGACACTCTTTCATTCTTTGCATAGCATAGTAATACATAATAATGTGTGTATGTGTGTTATAGTAAAGCTTTCCTTTCAAGTAATGTTAATTACATCTGTTTAAAGACAATAGTATTATATTAGTTAGTACAGTCATCATAATGATAATTTATTTATTATAAAGGTGTGCTTCATTTTCTAGTAGTCAAATATAAACATGTTGTAAAGAGAGATGTCATTCTATTATCATTAATGTATATTGTATACTGTTCTATAATTGTAATTGTTTATTTTGTAGATATTGGTAAAGGTGACTTTGCTCCAACTCCCCGAGGAATAATGACTCTCTCTTTTGGTCTTGGGAGAGGTAGTTCAGTGATCTTTGATCTGATACTACCCGACATTAAATATATACCTGCAATTATATAAAATTGATAATGTAGATTAAAGTATATTAACTTTACATACCTGAATCAGGAGGGCAGGTAGTAATAACTTTAGTTATATGTAGTAACAGAAACACTACAGCATTTAGAACATACACCATCATACTAAACAAACCACTTTATATTGAGGAGTATTTTACACTCTCCTGATATTGTTAACAATAATCATTAATAAGAAGTCTTCTCCAACACATGAATATTATTCAAGTTATAAAATAACTATGTACAATAATAACTATAGCTATCTACACACTAGTTATATATTATTATGTTTATTAAAAAAATCATGTCTTGTAACTTAATTATTAAATAATTATTGTGAACAATAAAAAAAAATTAATTATTTTAAAAAGTTAAGAAAACAATGTTAAAATTGTTGTAAAAAATATTTCGTTTTCGAAATATAGTTGTCCTACGAGACTTCATACTATCATACCTTATAATTTTAATATTTTCAATTTAATACAAATATCAACAAACCTGCCGACAGTCAATTGTGAAATTGAAAGTTAGAGTAAATGCTATGCATTTCAAAATAGGCCAAAATGACTTCATGTATTGTGTTGTATTGATTCTGTGGGGATGTAAAATATACTAATTATAAGTATACAATTAATTGATCTATGAAGTTCAAAGTTCAAAGTTCAAACATACACATTATACATTAAATAAATGTATACTCACTAGTGTAGTGACAGCTCCTGGTTTATGTATTCTAACTGCTTTTGTAGCTTGGAACACATCCACTACTCCCTCTGTCTTACACTGTTCTATAGCATTACTAACTACACAATATACAGCTGAACGACTCACTGTATTACTGAATAGTAATAATATATTAAAGTATAGTACCACTGTGTATGCACTATGTACATGTGTGTTTATTGTGTGGTTGTTACCTGCAGTGTACAACAACTTGTCCTCCTCCAGTTCTTTGTTGTACTTTAATGACATTTTCAATAACATTTAGTATAGTATGAGGATGATGAATTGATCCATCGTAAGACCAATTTTCAATTTGAAACTGAATCACACTATGAGAAGTGTTATTCTGTAGAGAGACAATGAATGAATATTATATACAATTATTTTAGTATTGCTTTACTTTAATGTTCTTGATTATAAATTCTCGCTGTATAAAACCTTCTTCCTGAAACATATTCTTCATCTCAATTTCAAATTCTCCAAAACACAATTTATTTTGTGGATTCCAGTACATGAAACATGTCTCCTGAAGGAATCAATAACGAGCAAAATATATAAATATATAACACTGATACAAGTTAATACATAGGAAATGTTCAGTAATACCTTTCCTCTTTCTTGTAGATCACAACACATGACAACAACAGACACTTTATAGTCAACTATCATCTTCAAGAAATCCCTAGTTGTGTTCTCCATAGGACTCTGAGCTATAATGAATGCTTTCTTAGTACGATAACCCTATATAACAATAAAGAAAGTACCACATAGTATAACAAGTGCATAAACACTTACATATTCACATATATTAAGGATACATATTACATAATATTAAAATATATATAACTATTATGTATACACAGATTGAGGTAGTATCATCACTGAATGAAATTTCTCTATATGGGAAATCATCTTGAACAACACTCCATAGTCATAACTAACTATATAATATTCTATTCTCTATTGTCAACTATTATAGTTCTAGCTTAAATAAAATACCCTTTGTTAATATCAGGCTTATGTCTGGGCTAGCTATGTACTGGTCTACTTGCAGTGGTATAGCCAGGGTTTTGAAGATGGGTAGACACATACTCGTCAGACTATGGCCACTTGTATACTCATTGAGGTTGGCATCAGTGTTTCACCAAAAAAAGGATTATAGTAAAGCATAATTAGGTGAATATCAGTTGATATTTTAAATATACACTTTTTCTTCTGCCCATGTTCTTGTGGCTTGTGGCTTAGTGGTTAAGAACATATAATATAATATAACTATGAATGTTTTATGGCGATCTCTATATAGCGTCTAATATTACTACTTCAATTCAGGAAGACAAAGTAAACTTACATGAATGAATGTTGCATGAATGTAATTTGGATATTCGCCTTTTAGACTAACTCTCCATTTTTCATCTATAATATAATAATAAATACATAATTACTGAATGTACTCAATATTCATAATATACAGACAGTTGTTTACATACACACACACATTTGGTATTCTTCTATGTGCAATATTGTGGTGTTGTTTAGTGGTTTTGATTTTAGTTAGTTTTGGTATGACAAATCACTGATTTCAGTATTGGTATTTTATAGACCATGTTTTGGTGATAGAATTTGTTTTCATTTTAGTTAGTTTTGGTATGGAACATCACTTTTATTTAGAATTTCAGCATTGGTACATGAATTTCAATGGCCCACAAGGCCATCCCTATGATTGCTTTTCATGGGGCTGAATCTATATATATTTGCTTGTGTCACAGTCACATATGCATTGTATACATAGTTAAGGAAGTTACATCATTTCGGGGGGGGGGGGGTCTTGGTCAATTTTTGGGCATGCTGCGTGATAAAATGTGCACTTGAGCTTTACAAACCAGCAGGAAGAAAACTGCTTGTAGCTTACATAGAAACTGAAACTAAAAGCTGTTCTAGCTGAAATATATTCCTAAAGTTCTACAAGGCCTTTAAAAGCTAAGAAGAGTGGATAATCAAAATAATAACCATATTAGTTTGTTGTGTTTCAGGGATTAGAAGGCTGTCACGACACCACAAAGAGATACTTTTTTCTCCATATATCTTGATTTACCCAGTGGTGTACCAATATAGGATTTTACTGATATTCCGATTAAAAACTGATACTGACCTCATAATAACAATCTGATTATATCTACCTTCTCATTGAAAGAAGCATTTATCAAACATTATTGGTATCAACAAATCTTTAAATTTAGCACACTTACAATAATATCTGATACGTAACATATACTAAAAATAATGGCAGATAATGACTGATACCAATTACCTATCTGATTATGACTATTTTATCAACTCTTGCATGTACATGTATGCATGTACATGTATTAGTGTTGTTATAGTTTGATAATAATGACCACTTTTAGTTATAGTTATAGTTGATTCACTAAAATAATATTAGGCTTACTAAAATTGTTTTAGTTTTAGTTAACTAACTCCATTATTGGTTATTTTTCACTTTGGTTAGTTATTATAGTAGACTGTTATTTGTTTGTTAACTAAACACAAAGGGTTTTAGTTATATATAGTTAAAACTTAAAACCAACATTAATGCATCTATGTAAATTTAGGAGGACAGATGACATGGGACCATGAGGCAAATATACATCAAGAGATTTAATACTAACTTGGTATGTATTTCATGCTGCGATTCTTCTCTGGAAAGGATTCTGCTGTTTGTTTCAAAACATCGTCTTGGTTAGGTGTGACTTGACTTAGCAACTAACAAGCAATATGTCATATGTCAAAGCAGTTGTGAGCTAAGAGTTAAAATACCTGATATTGTACTTGCATTTGTGTCTTTCCAGTGTTGGGATTCTTCTCTTGCCAGTTGTCAACTTTAACACGAAACAGATCACTGGTAATTTCCGTAGTCCCTCCTACCACTGCTTCTAATACAGCATCATGAATGAATGCAAACTGAGCCTATATGTAATGTGTAGTACTATAACTAATACTATAGAATAGATGACACTATAGAAAACCTGACACTATACAATACATGGTTTTCAATCCCATTACAAACTGACACTTCAAACTGTTTTAATATGATGGACTTAAGTGAGTAACTTACATCTGTTTGTACCATACACATTCTCTGTTGTCTGAGTCTATTAACAATACCAGGAATATCCACAATCCCTTCTTTATTAGCTTGTTCTAAAGCTATATCTATAGCAATGAAGCTACCTGTACGACCCACACCAGCACTGCAATGGACTACTATGGGTGCCTTTTGTTCATACCACCAGTTTGTCACTCTTCTACTTAGTGTCATGAATGGAGAAACAGAATCAGGTACTCCATGATCAGGCCATGTGATAAACTGAATATGTTTGATAGCAAGAATAGCTGAAGAGCCTTCCAGCTGAGAGAAAAAGAAAAAGAATTACTGGATAAATGTATTGTTTAACTAAAGGAATATTTTGTAGCGATGCATGATATGTATCGATGTTTATTACAATTTTTAATCGAATTACTCATTTAATATTTTGATAAAATATTGGCTTTTTGGGCATATCATCACACTGGAGTAGGCATTTTAGTATATAGAGTTGGTTTTTCTCATTTTAGTTTATGTCTAAATGTAATTATAGCAAGTGAGTGTGCATAGCTTGGATTGCCATTTCTTTACAACTACAACCAAACAGGACAATTATTTACACTTTATAAACATTTAAATTGTTATTTCAACTATCACGGATACTGTATTGTACTGTGATATTTTTGGCAGCAATATGAAATACCGTAAATCGGGAATATTTCGTCTCTAAAATATTTCGAATTTTTATTTTTCGTATGTACAAATTTTCGTACGTGCGTACGTTATTATTTACGAATACTGTTTATTTCCATATACCCGTTAATTTTCACATTTTTTAATTTCGTACGCATACTGTTATACGAAAATTTTTATAGTACGAAATTTTCCCGAATTACGGTACTATTTTCAACCCTTATATTCTACAAACAATTTTGTAATTTCAACCAAGCTGTCTGTTACCTCATCTAACATGTATTCATCAATGTATCAAAGAGTATAGTCAGGATATTAGAACTATTTAATTAGTGTAAGATGACTAAAACAGGATTCCATAATAATTACAGTTAACAGGTCATTACTTTCCCCACTATTAATTAATTTACATATAATGTTTTTGTGTAAACATGCACCAAATACCATAATTGATATCATAACACCTCAAGTCAGCAGTTAAGAAGACATGAATATGCACAATTGAAGTAAAAGGTTAAATGTTTATGATATAAAGTACTGGTTTGATATCTGTCTATCTATCTTATAATATTTTACCTTAACTGTAATGTTTCTCACAACAAAATTTGTGATAGATTGTTCATCTTTTACAGTCACAGTGAATGGACCATATGTCATGCTTCCTGGTGATTCATCTGGCCAATACTGGCTACACTTTTTATTTTTCCCTTCCATTAAATTAGTCAGCATTACTATATACTGGACTTTTTCCTGCCATATTAACCACCAAAAGTCATCAACGGTAGTAGGTAGAGGGCCTGTATACAAGAGAGATTAATGTATATATGCATTGTTTGTGTAGATAGTGCTTGAGTGTGTGTATAGTGCGGGAGTAAGTTTGTATGCATGTAGTGTGCATTGAGCTGTGTGGTTTATGTGCACAAACATGTTTATGAACGGATTAGCATGACACACCTTGAGTTGCTATATACTTCTTTGGCATACTGTATCCCTAAAATAATATCACACCAGTGGTATGAACAATGATATAGTAAAGTCACAATAAAACAGTTATTTTAGTAGATTTATGGAATGTGCACATACATATTACTATAAAATTAATGTAAACAGTACACAAGTATAGTCTATACATATATTAATTTTAACAAAAAATGAATGCTGATATTCTAGATAGGAGCCTGATGGTACACACTCTATGCAGTGTTCCATTATGTACACAAAAGTCGCCTCAAAGCTATACCCCTTGATCCTAGAGCTTAGCGGTACATGCCCCTCTATCCTGGAAGGTGGTTATACTCCTTTTCAAAATTGTATTTGTTTCTATTCTGTTTAAATATTATTTTATATGCAATCCACTAACGTCTATATAGCTTGCATTAATGAAGTCGGTGTGCATATTGGTTCGACCTTGTATTGGCCTCATTGTAATAAGATTATCATCATCTGTAAGAAAAATAATAATTTCCCACTTTAATACATGCTATGTATACACTTACAGACTGTAATGTTTTTGAATCGGTTCAACTTTTTGTTTTCTTTTCTGAATCCAGTTTCAGTACTTTTATCACTGCCATCATATATTTGCTAACAGAAAGATATTATAAATAATACAATGTTTTGGTTTGTGTATAACCATATATGTATGTGTGTTTAAATTATTGAATAAATAACATACTTCAAATTGTGTTTTGAAACCTTGATTATTTTGCTGGTGACATTCAGCGACATGATCACCCATATTCTCAATAGACATTGGTAAAGTTGTTGGTATCTTTGGATCAAAATGAGATATTTTTGAGAGGTCCTCATATTCACTGCTGTACATGGGAGTTGGATTAGTATAATCAACTGCATCTTTCTTCGTAACATTCTCGTAAACATCTTCGTCAACAGTTGAATCTTCAGTTTAGAAAAAGGAAGGATATAATATATTGTATTATACATCATAAAATTGATGAACTAAGAGGCATACAAAAAGACATACAAAAGAACATTATGAGAAAAGATGCTGAGACTCATGACCTTGTCTCTCTGTGAAAGACTATTGCTCTAACAACTAAGCTAGATAGAAAACAACTAAACAAACATGAAGTCGAACTTTGTGCGGAGCCTCTATTTTTATTTCTAGATAAACAACACAAAGATTAAGAAGGACTGTCGTCATTCAAGGAGTTCTCAATAATACAAGCAAACAAACAAAAACAACAGAGATACAGAACATACATGTGGCTTCCTCCTTGGGTGCAACTTCCAAGGTATTATAAACAACAGCTGTTTCATCTTTTCTGTTTTGTTTAACATACACACGGGTATTCATCTCTCTTTGTGCTGAATACTGTAGGTGCTTTCCCGATCTCCTTCTACAAAAGCAGTTGTAAGGAAACACATGAAATATTATTATGGTCTCATAAACCACATCTAACCTAAATATAACCAGAACAACTATAACCACAACAACGATGACAATTGCTAAGATAACTATAAGTGTTATTACAATCCCTGCTATTCCACCTGCTCCGATTCCATCTGATGTTGCTTGTCTTTGAGTAATTTCTGTATAGACATTATAGAATATCAAACAGACATAGCAGTCCAAATAATACCCATTTCATTTGTTATTTCAAACTATTAGATTGTTTATATATGTCTCATGATAGTCTATTTGTAACACTGTACATTATAGTAATAAATAATTCTTGTTCCTTCCTTTGTCTCATATTTCATATTCCCAAAGGAATTTATCAACAACAGTCAGTTCATATGATAGTGTATTTGGTATGTGTATTAATGACTGTAGTCTTAACTTTCTTTTTATTATACCTATAACCAGACACATGTTCCTGACTATATATTGGAGAATATCTATAAGAGCTGTTAGCATGTAGCTGAGGAAATTACTAATCTTCTGATAAATAACCAATTCACTTCTACACTGATGTGTGTATACTTGCTAGGAAGATTGTACACAAAGTTTCCTCACTACTCAGCCAATAGATAATAGGATTCACCTAATTAAGTATATTAGAATCACACAGGATACAATCATTAAAAAGGCTGTTTGTAACTTGAGGGCAATGAATTCCATAGCTACAAAATCACCAGCTAATCCAGTGTGTGCTATATATATATATATGTATTGGGTCAAAGGAATGTATATTAGTTGTTTTAGAAGAAAGGGCCCTAAAATACCTTGACCTGAAAACCCATGACTGTCTTATATTTAACCACACTGTTGTGACAAAGCCAAAGATACCCTCAAAACAAGAATGTGTTTTGGTGCCAAATAATAGTTTATTGATGAAGTGACAGATTGACGATTATGGCTGAAGTCGGAGATTATGAACATCCATGTCAACAGCTGATAATAGCTATATCTATTATGTATGGCTGCATGCAATTCAGATTGTTTACTCATGATAGTGAAAGTACAGTGGGTTAATAGCTATCCATAGTTAATATATTATATCACTGCATGTATGCATATGCAATCTGAATGCTGACATATTCTAAACAATTCCATTGTGTACATAAACACAATTACCTTCAGTTCTTTCTACTAGAATATTCCAGTCTCCTGGTACTGTAGAATATGATGAGTATATCCTAACACCAAATATATAACAAGTATCAGCTTCTAATTGTATAATTTCAATTTCAGTATCACTGGTATTACGATATGATGTGTAGCCATCAGGTAGAGTATTAACATTAGTACTAGAACACTCTGTATCACTACTGACAATAAATGCCACTTCATATGTATATGTGATATCGTTATTACTAATAATTGCCTCCCAAGATAGTTGAACTGAAGTAGTGAGGACAACAGCAGAGAGATCAGTTAGTACCCTATCAACTGTATGGGAGAGAACTCCATATACATATCATGCAAAGCTATCAGCCCACTCTATATTTATTATCATGATTAAAAATACATGCAGGTAAATAAATGTCAAGTAATTTTCCATAGTTAAAATATTATCACTGTATGTATACTAGTGATGTGCGATATAAGAAAAGTTTGTATCATCTATCATAAACATTTATATAGACGATATGATATATATCACGATGTAGCCCCACAATTTTACAAAGAATCTTCCTTAGATGTCGTTGATTTCTCCTGCTCTTTCATCTCCTTGATCTTTCTATATTGTTGCATATGTTCTTTCTGTAAATAGTACATTTGATTGGTTGTGTTCCCTGAATAAGTTATGGAAGTTAAACATAAGCAACAAGTCAGTTTCTTCTTATCGATTCTTTCGCTACCATTGATACGAAAACCGAAAAATTTCCATACTTTGCTTTATCCTTTAGAGTAAGACAAAAGAAAATGACTTGTTTCAGGCTGTTCTAAGTCGTCTGTAGTAAGTTTAAAACGCTCCTCAATCATCCTTTGTCCTCATGCTCAAACGTAATGGCACGCCCACTCACATGGTGCAATTTTGTATTATCGATAAAGCTACTAAGCATATCATGTCATATCGCCAATAAATCTATTGTCATGTTGCCTATATCGCACATCACTAATGTATACATATGTAGTCTGAATGTATACATATTCTAAACAATTCATTCTATTGTCACGGTACATAAACACAATTACCTTCAGTTCTTTCTACTAGAATATTCCAGTCTTCTGGTACTGTAGAATATGATGAGTATATCCTAACACCAAATATATAACAAGTATCAGCTTCTAATTCTATAATTTCAATTTCAGTATCACTGGTATTAAGATATGATGTGTATCCATCAGGTAGAGTATTAACATTACTACTAGAACACTCTGTATCACTACTGACAATAAATGCCACTTCATATGTATATGTGATATCGTCATTACTAATAATTGCCTCCCAAGATAGTTGAACTGAAGTAGTTAAGACGCCCGCAGAGAGATCAGTTAGTTCACTATCCACTGTATGTGAGAGAACTCCATATACATACAATATTTAATTAACATTTATTAACTTACAAGTAAAGAAAGTGAATATTTCACTGAAAAGACTACTTCCAATACTATTCATAGCTGCTATACTAATTGAGTATAAACTATATCTACTAAGACCAGTGATCACAATACTAGTGGTTTCTGCATTAGTAATAACTTCATTTGAACTACTGCCATCACTAATATTATATTGTATAACATATCTTGCTATACGTTGTGTACATTCCACTTCATTCCATTCTACTCTAATAGATGTTGAATTGAGTAATACTGGAGGATATAGTTGTGGTGTTTCAGGGGGACCTGTTAGAATGAATGAATTTAAGTTATTAAAAATATTATATTTAATATCCACTCACGAGTTTCATTCAACAATGCACTAACAAACATTTCTGTTCTTTTTCCTAGTATATTTTCTGGTTGTATACTGAGACTGTATTCTAGTCCAGATGTTAGGTTGTGTATGTCTATACTTGTTTGCATACTATCTTCAATGTCTAGTGAAGTTTCCATACCATCACATATTCTAGTGTATGTTAAGGTATAGCTATCTACAATACTGAATGCAGTAGTGTTCCAGTTAATTGTAATGGATGTTGTATTGATAGGTTCAGCAGTTAAATATGATATTTGTGGTACTGTAAATAGAGAAATTAATATAATCAATGTTAATTTTATTATAATTAATTACATACCATCTAATAGAACTGTCACTTTATTAGATTCACTTGATGGAAGGTCACTATAAGCAAACACATTAAATTCATAAATCACTCCTTGTGTGAGACCCTCTAGTATATCACTATGTGTATCTCCTCCGTTAATTAATTGTGGATCTATTCCTGAATATTGAATGATATATCCTTCAACTACTCCTGATGGAGGTACCCAGTTAATAGATAGACTAGAAGAAGATAGTATCTTCACTGACAGATTATTTGGAGGACCTGAAGGAGCTACAACATAAGTTTCAATACATTTGTACATGTATTGCAACTCTTAATCAAACCTTCAAGAGTATAGTCAACTGAATCCATTTGTCCATTAACTGTATAACTGCATGATGCTTGGATACCAGCAATGAATGTTCCATTAACTAATATATAATGTCTGTAGGTCATGTTAGTTTCATCTAGTAACTCTGAATCATTTATGAATTGATTATTAGGAAAATTCCAAGTAATCTCTGAAGGTTTAACTCTGGAAGTGAAACAGCTTAATTCTACTTCTTGAGTTTTTGAAGTCACTGATAATAGTGTACCATTGATACTAATAATAGTAGCTATAGAATAAAATATAAATGAGGATAAGTTTAAGTATTCTTTTCTATTCGACCTAATTACAGTGCTCGAAATAGTTTATGAAAGTGTCCAACAGAAACATCTGGGTAAAACAATATTTGAACAGCTAGTTGTAAATTTTGTCCAGAAATAAGCCTCATGAACCAGGACTGTACCCATTTATGGCTTTATATATGAGATATAAAATTAACCCACTAAGCTATGACAGCTCTTGACTAATCAATAACCTAACTGCAAAGTTACTGTACTTATTGTTGTTGTATTATTCTTATAACTAATCAGACAATTAATCCAGTCAAATGCAATTTTGTCCAGACAAAATGTGTAGAAAATGGCCAATTGCTGGACGTTATTTCAAACACAGTAATTATGTATGCCTTCCAATTTTGTTTATCTATTTAATATAATTTGTTTATCTAATTTTGCTAATCTATGCATTAGCTTGTTTTAGTTAACTATATTATTATGGCTGTAACTAAATCTACTTTTAGTAAATCATTGTGACTTTTAGTAAACTCAGGTCTACTATAATAACTATAACTAACTAAAATGGAAATTGGCTAATATTGACTAAACCCCTTTAGTAAGCCTTAGTTAACTATAACTAATAGTATAATTAAAATTATGAGAAACTAGTTATATCAGAACTATAACTAAAAGTTGTCATTATTTTCACAACACTACTATTCATGTTACATATGCACATCTAGTGAGAACACCTAATTTCTAATCACTCAGCGACATATTATAAACTGTTTACCCATCCATCAATTAAATAAATATTATAATAAACTAACATTCTAGTCTAGCAGTTACTGATCCAGGAGCTCCCAAAAGATCATAGTATCCTCTTACTTCTATGTTATAATCTGTTTCTCGTAATAGTTCATTTATCATAAAGTCTCTCACAGTCCCATTATTCACTTGATATGTGATGTTAGGGAGATTACTACTTGTTATTGTAATGATATATCCATTGATAAAACTTGCTGATATACTCCAGAATATTCTGATTGCAGTAGCATTTATATCTTCATAATTTACAGTTGGAATATCATCTGGAGCTGTAAAATTGATTACATTCAAGGTGTGTATATTTTGAAATACCTTAACAGTTATATTTACTAAATCATACACACACCTCTTATAGCTGTCATTAATGCAGTTAATTCTGTATCTTGAAACTCAGCTCCACATTCAAATTGATGATGAGTAAAGTCAGAATTCGTTGCATCCCAGTTAACGGGTAATGAATACTGATACCTTTCTTCACCAAGATGGAGGTAATATGGTGCATCACATGATATACCATCTTCATTGTCACAATTTTCAGATGTTGTAAACATAATTTCTGGTTCTAATCTTGTTGGAGGAACCTTAGATGTGATCATATTTACTATGTACTGTTGAGGAGCTACAGTAACATCAACTGGTAGTGTTATAGAGCAACTATCAATGGTTGGAGTGACTAAATAATTATAATAAGAGTAAAAATGCTAATTAATGAAACTGCAATAGAATGGAGTGATGCTATAGAATTCATGCAACTCACCTGAATCAAATAAATTATTATAATCTGGTTCGATGTATATTCTAGCATTAATAGAAAGTCCATCAATAGTACAAGTATACATTCCATTTCTCATGCCTCCAAATTTTGATGGTGTCACTATAGTAATAAATCCACTCCCAATCACACATTGAACAGCACCACTGTCACATGACACATTGACTCCATCATTGTTGAACAATACATTATCTGTAGATGTACTTCCTCTTCTAAAACAGGTGACTCTACTCCCAGCATTATTATCAATATCATTTTCATTAAACACAGTATTGTTACCATAGCATGTATCGGACTGCATTAAATACAATTCTGTATGTAGAAAGTAACATTTTATAATACAAACAGTTTAATTTTTTGATGCAGCTTAACTTTTTGTTAACATAGACTCTTACCAGATTCAGGAGAACATTGAGAATCAACTCTCCCATTCACAAGAAGAATGACTAGCATCGCTAACACCTTGATCCATGGACACTTCATGTTGCTATCGCCCTCGCTATCGCCCTCGGTATCGCTCTTACAGTAACAGAAGTAAGTATGGGGGGCATTGGATGGCTAGTTAGCCCCCATGGGGGAATTACTATGGGGGTGGGGGGCTTTGTCCCTGGGTCCGACGTCGATTAAAGCAGATACTCAAAAATAATATAATCACATCGATTGATTGATAGTGAGCTGAGGACACCCCATGATCTATAATTAGTTTGTAGATATGAGTCTAGTTGTAAACTTTTGTATGACCCACATTTGTGATTTGTTATCTTATGGGTTTGATATATGTTCATGTGTTACATATGGTAGTTAAGGATGTTGCGTCATTCCATGGAGCTCAGTCACAATTAAGTTTTTCATTACGTCATCCAAATTGTTTGGATGAGTTTTTAGCGTAAATTGAGTACCGAAACTTCAGTAGGGCTAGCTGCATCCAAGAAGCTTTCCACTGGGTTATAGCTGTAGCTGACAATCCTTTCTGTGCTGGATTGCATTCTGCAGAATTGATCTCAGAGGACCTAACATTCAAAATTTCCTTGGAGGGGCATGCCTCCCCAGCAGATCTATATACCCCTCCTTTTGACTAATTTATTGTTAATGTATGGGGAGTTTAAAAATTCCATTGTCATGAGTACCAGCACAGCACTAACAGGTGAAATTTTGCGCCTTAGCTGTTTTCATCAAGCAGGTACACAATGAGCATTACTACTGTTTTTAGTCAGAACTTAGTCTGGCTTAGCCGCCCACTTCGCTAAGAGGGAAGTAGGTGGCTACGCCAGACTAGTCAGAACTCCCATCACATGGTGGAACTGAGAGAATATACAATAAAATTCACTCCAAATAAATTCTGGTACATACGTATAACATCATCCTCACTACAAACAATATTTTACATTATGCATTCCCATTTTTGATAACTGCTTTCATACAATAATAATATAATTGGAGAGATTGTTTTGTTTGTTCAAAACCAGTGTAGTCACTTGTGATAGACATATATCAGGTAGGTAGGTTTTTATATCCAATTTTGTGATTGCAATAACACTCTACTAATTAAAAAAAATTGTTAATGCAAGTTACATTCTGTGAAAGTTAGCAGTAAGTATAATACATTATGTAATATCTAATATAAACATTAAAAATGAAACAATCATGTGATTAAAAGGTGTGAACAATCAGCAAACATAAATAGTACTTAGTATCGTATAATGAAATTATCTTGCAAAGAAATATAGTTCACACATTTGCGTCTCACAAAGTCAATGCCTGTTAATTACAATATGAAAGAAAAACATTCTCTGCGATAAACATAAAATTATATGTTACATATTTTACCTGACGATTTCATATTGATTGTTAATTGAAGGGTTACACTCATCATAAATCGCTGGAGTAGGTGATATCTTAGTAACAGCATATGCTTCACTAACATGTGTCTTTATTTTATCAACTGCATTAGGTCTGTATATAATAGACCAACCAATACATTATGAAGTCGTATAATTATTATCATACCTGAGATTATAATATTCTGGTTCCTGTGTATTATGAGATGTTGTCTTACGTTCACATGCTTGCATGTGACTATAATCGTTTGACTTTACAGTCTCATATTCTTCATTGTTTTCTTCATATTTCGTATCTTTTGTTTTCTTTCTATAGTAGAATAATCCCACCAATTGTTAATAAAGTAATTATACCTGTGTATGTACATCAGTGAATACACAATGCTCTTACCTGAAGCATAGAAACAAAACGATTACTATTGTTATTATTATTAGTGATACAAATACACCTCCAACAAATGCACCTGCTATTGGGAGGATGTCTGAAAGAAGAAAGTTTTGTTACTCAGCAAAACACTGAAATATTTCATTCCAATGATCAATTTACCGATACTTTCATCTTCTGATGTAGTTGTTGATGTGCTGCTAACAGAAACAGTTTGTGTAGAAATTGATGTAGAGTGGATGATAGTACTGATAGATGACTGAGTAGTTAGTATATCTGAAATGAGAGAGATATTACTAACAGCTATCAGAAGAAAGAAATGGCTGAAATAATCTATTACTCCATTAAGTTGTGAATTTTTTTTTTTGTAATGAAAGAAAATCTTTATACAACTATAACAGTGTTTACACGTGCATAATTTTACAAAAGATTATATATATATATATATATATATATATATATATATATATATATATAATATATATATATATATATATATATATACATGATTACCTTCAGTTCTTTCCACTAGAATATTCCAGTCTCCTGGTACTGTAGAATATGATGAGTATATCCTAACACCAAATATATAACAAGTATCAGCTTCTAATTCTATAATGTCAATTTCAGTATCACTGGTATTAAGATATGATGTGTATCCATTAGGTAGAGTATTAACATTACTAATAGAACACTCTGTATCAGTACTGACAGTAAATGCCACTTCATATGTATATGTGATATCGTTATTACTAATAACTGCCTCCCAAGATAGTTGAACTGAAGTAGTGAAGACGTCAGCAGAGAGATCAGTTAGTTCACTATCCACTGTATGTGAGAGAACTCCATATACATATAATATTTAATTAACATTTATTAACTTACAAGTAAAGAAAGTGAATATTTCACTGAAAAGACTAATTCCAATACTATTCATAGCTGCTATACTAATTGAGTATAAACTATATCTACTAAGACCAGTGATCACAATACTAGTGGTTTCTGCATTAGCAATAACTTCATTTGAACTGCTGCCATCACTAATATTATATTGTATAACATAACTTGTTATAATTCCATTACTTTGTACACATTCCACTTCATTCCATTCTACTCCAATAGATGTTGAATTGAGTAATACTGGAGGATATAGTTGTGGTGTTTCAGGGGGACCTGAAAGAATAAATGAATTATTAAGTTATTATATGTATTATATTTAATATACACTTACGAGTTTCATTTAACAATGCACTAACAAACATCTCTGTTCCTTTTCCTAGTATATTTTCTGGTTGTATACTGAGACTGTATTCTAGTCCAGATGTTAGGTTGTGTATGTCTATACTTGTTTGCATACTGTCTTCAATGTCTAGTGAAGTTTCCATACCATCACATATTCTAGTGTATATTAAGGTATAGTTATCCACAATACTGACTCCAGTAGTGTTCCAGTTAATTGTAATGGATGTTGTATTGATAGGTTCAGCAGTTAAATATGATATTTGTGGTACTGTAAATAGAGAAATTAATATAATCAATGTTAATTTTATTATAATTTAATTACATACCATCTAATAGAACTGTCACTTTATTAGATTCCCTTGATGGAAGGTCACTATAAGCAAACACATTAAATTCATAAATCACTCCTTGTGTGAGACCCTCTTGTATATCACTAAGTGTATCTCCTCCGTTAATTAATTGTGGATCTATTCCTGAGTATTGAATGATATATCCTTCAACTACTCCTAATGGAGGTACCCAGTTAATAGACAGACTAGAAGAAGATAGTATCTTCACTGACAGATTCATTGGAGGACCTGAAGGAGCTACAACACCAGTTTAAAAACATTTGTACATGTATTGCAACTCTTAATCAAACCTTCAAGAGAATAGTTAACTGAATCTGTTTGTCCATTAACTGTATAACTGCATGATGCTTGGATACCAGCAGTGAATGTTCCATTAACTTGTATATAATGTCTGTAGGTCATACTAGTTTCATCTAGTAACTCTGAATCATTTGTGAATTGATTATTAGGAAAACTCCAAGTAATCTCTGAAGGTTTAACTCTGGAAGTGAAACAGTTCAATTGTACTTCTTGAGTGTTTGAAGTCACTGATAATAGTGTACCATTGATACTAATAATAGTAGCTATAGAATAAGATAAGTATACATAAGTAATTTTGTGTTCAATCTAAACTTATTTATTTATTCAAAATAATATGTTTAGTATTTCTAACTTCCACTTTGCTTATCTATTCCGTTATTTTAGTTAACTGAAACACCTTTTAATATGTCATTATTACCTTCAGTTAACTAATGCAGCTATGTCTACTATAATATAGTAACTATAACTAACTAATATGAAAATTGGCTAATATTTCAGTTAGTAACTAAATCTCAAATCCTTTTAGTAAGCCTTAATTAACTACAACTATAACTAACATTGTGGAGAAACTATAAAATATAAGTGGTCATTATTTTCATACTGGCTATTCACATTACATCTGTATATCTCCCGAGAACACAACTTTTCTAATCATTTATAATGAACTGTTACCCATTCATCAATTAAATAAATATTACAATAAACTAACATTCTAGTCTAGCAGTTACTGATCCAGGAGCTCCTAAAAGTTCATAGTATCCTCTTACTTCTATGTTATAATCTGTTTCTCGTAATAGTTCATTTACCACAAACTCTCTCACAGTCCCATCATTCACTTGATATGTGATGTTAGGGAGATTACTACTTGTTATTGTAATGATATATCCATTGATAAAACTTGCTGATATACTCCAGAATATTCTGATTGCAGTAGCATTTATATCTTCATAATCCACAATTGGAATATCATCTGGAGCTATAAAATTGATTACATTCAAGGTGTGTAATTTTGAAATACCTTAACAGTTATATTTACTATATAAATCGTACACACACCTCTTATACTAGTCATTAATGCAGTTACTTGCATATTTTCAAACATAGCTCCACATTCAAATTGATGATGAGTAAAGTCAGAATTTGTTGCATTCCAGTTAACAGGTAATGAATACTTATACATCTCTTCACCAAGATGGAGGTAATATGGTGCATCACATAATATACCATCTTGATTGGTACAATTTTCAGATGTTGTAAACGTAATTTCTGGTTCTAATCTTCTTGGAGGAACCTTAGATGTAATCATATTTACTATGTACTGTTGAGGAGCTACAGTGACATTAACTGGTAGTGTTATAGAGCAATCATCAATGGTTGGAGTTTCTAAATAATTATAATAAGAGTAAAAATACTAAGTAATGAAACTACAATAATATGAAGTGATGCTATAGAATGCAACTCACCTGAATCAAATAAATTATTATATGCAGGTCCGGTGTATATTCTAGTACTAATACAAACTCCATCAATACACCAAGTATATATTCCATTTCTATGTGATGCAAAGTCTCCTTGAGTATAAACAGTAAGAGATCCATTCCCAGGCACACAACGAACAACACCATTGTCACATGCCACATCATCTCCTGAAAAGTTTGTCAATGTACCTGCTGTAGATGTACTTCCTCTTCTAAAACAGGTGATTCCACTCTCAGGACCATCATCGACATAGTTTTCATTAAACACAGTATTGTTACCATAGCACGTATTGGACTGCATTAAATACACTTCTGTAGAAGTAACATTTTATAATACAAACAGTTTGATTTTTTGATGCAGCCTAACTGTTTGTTAACACAGACTCTTACCAGATTCAGGAAAGCATTGAGAATCAACTGTCCCATTCATAAGAAGAATGACTAGCATCCCTAACACCTTGATCCATGGACACTTCATGTTGCTCTATTATGAAATGCACTATTATTATACGTACATAGCTAGTTATATAGCATAGGCTCCCATAGGAAGTTGTACATAAATAGTAATTAATACTATGCAGAAATATCAAAACTGAAAAGCACATGGTATACATATTAGTAACAAACTTAAACTAACTACCTCCACATAACCCTTCAATACTTATGGTATAGGCAGTGATTAGTTTACTTTTGTTGCTAATGTATACCATCATGAACTTGTTTGTGTGCTTTTTCAGTTTTGATATCCGTACAGTTCTTTCATTTATGTTTTTTAATTATTCATGTAGCATAGGCAACTGTAGCAAGCATGGGGGCACTGAGGCACCTGGTATTATAACATATGTAATAATAGCATAGGGGGTATTGCACTACTGTTAATAAATAGGAGCAAAAATATGTTAATATGGTCTTCAGATAGATTTGCATTAGTCAGATATATACACAGCAACTAAATTTAATGTTTCTACTTTTAAATTTTAATAGCATGATTTTGAGGTTCTTCCTGCACTGTCAAAATTATACATACAAATATTCCATAAGGCCACACCCCATGTTGTTCACCGAAGAAAATATGCACATCAATATCAACACACAACCAATTTTTTTTAATATACAATTTTGAAATTCAAATAACATTCTACTATATAAAAAAAAGATTTGTGGTGGAGTGACATATTGAGTTACATTCTGTGACATAGAAAGTAATAGCTATTAATGAACATAATTAACTAAAACATCACAATCGTGTAATTAAAAATTATGAGCGATCAACTGATGTTTCCATTGGAGGGTTACACTCAATAATAAATCGCTTCATCAATAGGTCATATCCTAGGAACACGATGTGCTTCACCAGTTTGTGTCTCTATATTATCATCAGGGCTGTATATTAACAAAAGACAAATACACTATGATATAGTATAGGGTTGGTTGACACATTTTGCATCTCATAAAGTCAGTTGCCTATTTTATTACAATATGAATGAAAGGTCTCTGTGATAAACATACAATTATGTTACAAATTTTACCTAACGATTTCATATAGATTGTTAATTGAATCGTCACACTCATCATAAATCACTGGAGTAGGTGATATCGTAGGAACACCATATGATTCATTACCTTGTGTCTCTATACTGTCAACAGGTCTGCATGCATATTAACAAAAGACCAATACATTATGATATTGTATATTACATATCATCATACTTGAGATTATAACAAGAATAATTAAAAACATTTTAAAAAATGAAGGAGTATGTAAGGATAAATATCAAAACCGAAAAAGCACAGGAACAAGATGGCTTTGGCAACAAAATGAAATACCACTTCCACATAACAACCGTACATAAGTAATGCTTCATTGTGTTTTGCCTTTACTTAAGTTGTGTATACTTATGTAGGGTTGTTATGTGGAAGTGGTATTTCATTTTGTTGCCAAAGCCATCTTGTTCCTGTGCTTTTTCGGTTTTGATATATATCCCAATTTGTTGCCAAAGCCATCTTGTTCCTGTGCTTTTTCGGTTTTGATATATATCCCAATTTGTTGCCAAAGCCATCTTGTTCCTGTGCTTTTTCGGTTTTGATATTTATCCCTACATACTCTTTCATTTTTTAAAATGTTTATTATTACTCTTGTTTCGAATCTATTTTTAAAGAATTCAGGTAAATTTTTGATCAAATACGTGATGACCATTCTGTTTCCTTTTATAGTATTGATATTTTCTGCAGGAATGGTGTCCAGAAGGAGACAGTACTCAAAATCTACTGCAATATTATAATTATTTGTTATTACAATTTCTACATTTTTGAACATGTTTCTATATTATTCTTGTTTCGATTCTATTTTTAAATGACTCGGTATAATAATATATATCCCTACGTACTATTTCATTTTTTTAAATGTTTTTTATTATTTTCATATACAATGCATAATTGTGATGAAATTTCTTATCTGAGAGTGATCAACTAACACATTCAGTTGTACTAATGATTTGTACATGGACAGTTTCAGTATCATCTGTGTTTACAAATTTTGCTATTTGTGGAAGTGATGATATACAGTGCAGAAGCACATTCAGTACAGAAGCACATTCACTTATACTAATGATTTGTACATGGACACAGTTTCAGTATCATCTGTGTTTACAAATTTTGCTATTTTGTGATGATATGCATTACAGAATTACATTCAGTACAGAAGCACATTTGGACTGAATGATTTATACATGATCAGTTCAGTATTACAAATTTTGCTATTTGTGGAAGTAAAATAACCTTAAAATTAATGGGTGTGTTTTGAAGGGTGTGGTTTATTACAAATGGCGTTCTATCATAAGTAGGTTGCTGTAGTGGCTGAAAGTATTCATTGTCTAGGTCAAGAAACAGAACAGTACGAAGTTTGTTCCCCTGAATTGAACTTAAAATAAATTTGTATTTGTGCTAAAACTACGTTAATAGCTCCAGAAACGTAGAAATCTATTTTTCTGAAAAAGAATAATAATAGTGAATAATATGAACATTTTGCCAGTTTTGCTACTCGCCGGTTCTATAGTTTAACGAAGCCCTCTGAATATCTAAAAGGTATTTTTAGTTATAAAAATACTCAATGTATTGTAATCTTATTTATGTATATTACAACACACACAGAAAAGGAAGCTGTAAAAAAATTCACCGAATCTTTCCGCAAAAACTGATTTTGATAAGAGGAAAATAGCTATGAGTTATGGATCTATAAAATACATCCTTGCCAATCTTTTTGCTTTTTTTCTCTCAGTCAACTCTATCCCTACAGTTATAATCACAGGGATGCAAAATTTGGAATGAAGAAGAGTGGTTGGAGTTAACCCGCTCCACTAGTCTCGCGGGCCCCATGACCTAATCCGAACGAGGAAACGGTCTGGTGACTCTCGTTGAAAGGTCATTGGCTACAACCGATTTTGGTCGTGACCAATCAGATTTAGTGATTGCTATTTACCGCATTCCACGCTTCGGTGTTAGTTTTCACACTTCTGTATAGAAAATGTCGTCAAAGAAGTTTGGTATAAAGAAATCGATTGAAATAGCAGTAAGGATTATATAACTCTTCTGCTTCCTCGCTTCTCCACACTCACTGAGCAACACAAACAAATATCTCCATCCATATTTTCACAGCTACAATAATAATTATTAACATCTAATAATTGAAAGTGTTAAACTAACTGCAGATGTAATTATCATTCCATTGTGTGACGACCTTCCAACGAGAGTCACCAGACCATTTCCTCGTAACCTCGTTCGGATCAGGTTGTGGCCCACGAGACTACCGCTCCACTACCACTGCAGTCATACACCACCCATTAGATGTGCTTTTCCTCTCACAGTTACTGATGAAAGCCCAACTGACATACCTCACCACAATAATATCCACTCTGTGATTAGAGAATTATCTGGTGGTATCCTCTGAAGGAACCATCCAGAAATCATAATGAAGTATTCTACATTCTCAATCAGGCTAGAGCATCAATATAGTCCATCTCCAGGCAAACTTTATAAAGTGAATATCAAAAAATCTCAGATGAAGAGTCTGTTCCTCATTGGTGCAACAAATTAGAATCTCTGTCAGTTCCAGGAAAGTTCCAACAAATATGATATCTAGATGCTGGTCTGGAATCGAATAGATTCTAATGGAAGTTCTTCAAGTGACTCCATGACACCACACCCCATGTTGAATCTATGTATGTTGTCCACTGAAGAACATCAATATCAGGTAGGCAACACACAACCAGGTTTTATTCTACAAAATTTTGGGATTGCAATAAAATTTACTAATTAAAACAATTTGTACGATTTACATTTGTGAAACATAAATTAATAGTTTGCATTAATGAATAGTTTAAATACATATGTAATATGTAATATCTAATATGAACATTAAACCATCTTGTAATTAAAAGGTGTGAACAATCAGTAAATAAAATGGTACTTAATTAAATGAGTGAAATTATCTTGTTGACACATTTGCATCTCATAAAGTCAATAGCTGTTTATGAATGAAAACAGGTGAGATAAAAAGTATATATAATTATATGCTACAAATTTTACCTGCTTTCATTAATTGAAGGATTACACTCAATCATAAATCACTTCAGTAGGTGATATCTTAGGAATAGCATGTGCTTCACCAGTTTGTGTCTCATCAGGTCTGTGTATTAACAAAAGATAAATACATTATGATATATATTGTATATGGTAGACAAATTTGCATCTCACAAAGTCAGTTGTCTATTTTATTACAATATGAATGAAAGGTTTCTGCGATAAACATACAATTATGTTACACATTTTACCTGACGATTTCATATTGATTGTTAATCGAATCATCACACTCATCATAATTCACTGGAGTAGGTGATATTGTATGAACACCATATGATTCATTACCTTGTGTCTCTATATTATCAACAGGTCTGTATATTAACAAAAGACCAATACATTATGATATTGTATATTACATATCATCATACTTGAGATTATAATAGTCTGGTTCCTGTGTGTTATGAAATGTTGTCTTATGGAGATTATATGGTTCACGGGTTTGCATGTGAAAATAATCTTGTGACCCTACAGTCTCATATTCTTCATTACTTTTCGCAGATTTTGTATTTTTAGTTTTCTTTCTAGTTCCAACAGGTTGTAAAGAAACACATGAAAAATTAATACAATTTCACAAACAACATCTAACCTAAATATCACTATAACCACTATAATTACGACAACAATGATGATTGCTATGATAACTATAAGTGTTATTACAATCCCTGCTATTCCACCTGCTCCGATACCATTTGATGTTGCTTGTCTTTGAGTAATTTCTTTATAGATATTATAAAATATCAAACAAATTATTTTTTACACAGCAGTCCAAACAATACTTATTTGATTTGTTATTTCAAACTATTAGATTGTTTATATATGTCTCATGATAGTCTATTTGTAACACTGTACATTATAGTATGCTGGAATATTTGTAACCATTCCTTGCTAGTGTATTTTATAAGGTGTATTATATATCACTATAAAAATGAATCTGTTATTTTAACTACGTCTTAGTTATTACTATAAGCGATTAGAAAAACATCTCTTCATGTGGTAGTAGGGTGTATGTACATTCATGCATGATTGCATGACTAGTGATAAAATTTTAATGTAATAAATAGTTCTTGTTCCTTCCTTTATCACATATTTCATCTATAGTTATCAATAATAGCCTGTTCATGTTAGCAGTAGAGTGTATTTGGTACGTGTATTCATGACTGTAGTCCTCACATTAATAACAAATTTTGACACTCTAACAATCAATTAGACTACATGCAATTGAGATTGCGCTAAATATTATGTAATCTGAATGTAAAGTAATTCTAAACAGTTTTACTATATATATTATATAAACACAATTACCTTCAGTTCCTTCCACTAGAATATTCCAGTATCCTGGTACTGTAGAATATGATGAGTATATCCTAACACCAAATATATAACAAGTATCAGCTTCTAATTCTATAATTTCAATTTCAGTATCACTGGTATTAAGATATGATGTGTATCCATCAGGTAGAGTATTAACATTACTACTAGAACACTCTGTATCAGTACTGACAATAAATGCCACTTCATATGTATACGTGATATCGTTATTACTAATAATTGCCTCCCAAGATAGTTGAACTGAAGTAGTAAAGACTTCAGCAGAGAGATCAGTTAGTTCACTATCCACTGTATGTGAGAGAACTCCATATACATATAATAGTTAGTTAATATTTATTAACTTACAAGTAAAGAAAGTGAATATTTCACTGAAAAGACTAGTTCCAATACTATTCATAGCTGCTATACTAATTGAGTATAAACTATATCTACTAAGACCAGTGATCACAATACTAGTGGTTTCTGCATTAGTAATAACTTCATTTGAACTACTGCCATCACTAATATTATATTGTATAACATATCTTGCTATACGTTGTGTACATTCCACTTCATTCCATTCTACTCTAATAGATGTTGAATTGAGTAATACTGGAGGATATAGTTGTGGTGTTTTAAGGGGACCTGATAGAATGAATGAATTATTAAGTTATTAAATATATTATATTTAATATCCACTCACGAGTTTCATTCAACAATGTACTAACAAACATCTCTGTTCCTTTTCCTAGTATATTTTCTGGTTGTATACTGAGAGTGTATTCTAGTCCAGATGTTAGGTTGTGTATGTCTATACTTGTTTGTATACTATCTTCAATGTCTAGTGAAGTTTCCATACCATCACATATTCTAGTGTATGTTAAGGTATAGTTATCCACAATACTGAATGCAGTAGTGTTCCAGTTAATTGTAATGGATGTTGTATTGATAGGTTCAGCAGTTAAATATGATATTTGTGGTACTGTGAATAGAGAAATTAATATAATCCATGTTAATTTTATTATAATTAATTACATACTATCTAATAGAACTGTCACTTTATTAGATTCACTTGATGGAAGGTCACTATAAGCAAACACATTAAATTGATAAATCACTCCTTGTGTGAGACCCTCTTGTATATCACTAAGTGTATCTCCTCCGTTAATTAATTGTGGATCTATTCCTGAGTATTGAATGATATATCCTTCAACTACTCCTGATGGAGGTACCCAGTTAATAGATAGACTAGAAGAAGATAGTATCTTCACTGACAGATTAGTTGGAGGACCTGAAGGAGCTACAACATAAGTTTCAAAACATTTGTACATGTATTGCAACTCTTAATCAAACCTTCAAGAGTATAGTCAACTGAATCCATTTGTCCATTAACTGTATAACTGCATGTTGCTTGGATACCAGCAGTGAATGTTCCATTAACTTGTATATAATGTCTGTAGGTCATGTTAGTTTCATCTAGTAACTCTGAATCATTTATGAATTGATTATTAGGAAAACTCCAAGTAATCTCTGAAGGTTTAACTCTGGAAGTGAAACAGTTCAATTGCACTTCTTGAGTGTTTGAAGTCACTGATAATAGTGTACCATTGATACCAATAATAGTAGCTATAGAATAAAATATAAATGAGGATAAGTTTAAGTATTCTTTTCTATTCGGCTAATTATGTATGCCTTCAAATTTCGTTTATCTATTTAATATAATTTGTTTATCTAATTTTGCTAATCTATGCATTAGCTTGTTTTAGTTAACTATATATGGCCATAACTAAATCTATTTTTAGTAAATCATTGTGACTTTTAGTAAACTCAAGTCTACTATAATAACTATAACTAACTAAAATGGAAGTTGGCCTTAAATTCCTTTAGTAACACTTAGTTAACTATAACTAATAGTATTATTAAAATTATGAGAAACTACCATAACTATAACTAAACGTTGTTACTATTTTCACAACACTACTATTCATGTTACGATTGCACATCTAGTGAGAACACCTAATTTCTAATCACTCAGCGACATATTATAAACTGTTTATCCATCCATCAATTATATAAATATTATAATAAACTAACATTCTAGTCTAGCAGTTACTGATCCAGGAGCTCCCAAAAGATCATAGTATCCTCTTACTTCTATGTTATAATCTGTTTCTCGTAATAGTTCATTCACCACAAACTCTCTCACAGTCTCATCATTCACTTGATATGTGATGTTAGGGAGATTACTACTTGTTATTGTAATGATATATCCATTGACAAAACTTGTTGATATACTCCAGAATATTCTGATTGCAGTAGCATTTATATCTTCATAATTCACAGTTGGAATACCATCTGGAGCTATAAAATTTATTATATTCAAAAAGTGTACATTATAAAATATCTTAAATTAATTTATTTTATCCAATCATACACACACCTCTTATAGTTGTTGATGCAGTTAATTCTGTATTTTCAAACATAGCTCCACATTCAAATTGATGATGAGTAAAGTCAGAATTCGTTGCATCCCAGTTAACGGGTAATGAATACTTATACATCTCTTCACCAAGATGGAGGTAATATGGTGCATCACATGATATACCATCTTCATTGTCACAATTTTCAGATGTTGTAAACATAATTTCTGGTTCTAATCTTGTTGGAGGAACCTTAGATGTGATCATATTTACTATGTACTGTTGAGGAGCTACAGTAACATCAACTGGTAGTGTTATATAGCAATTATCAATGGTTGGAATGACTAAATAATTATAATAAGAGTAAAAATGCTAATTAATGAAACTGCAATAGAATGAAGTGATGCTATAGAATTATAGATTTAGATTCATGCAACTCACCTGAATCAAATAAATTATTATATTGTAAATCGGTGTATATTCTAGTATTCATACAAACTCCACCAATACAACAAGTATACATTCCATTTCTTCCAAAGTTTCCAAAAGTATAAACAGTAAGAAATCCACTTCCAGGCACACAACGAACAACACCAGTATCACATCCAACATTATCTCCATCATTGTATGTCAATGTAATTATCATGGATGTACTTCCTCTTACAAAACAAGTGATGCCACTCTCAGGACCATCATGAACATCATTGTCATTAAACACAGTATTGTTACCATAGCAAATGCCAGACTGCATTAAATACACTTCTGTAAAAAGTAACATTTAAAATACAAACAGTTTGATTATTTGATGCATCCAGACTTTTCATTAACATAGACTCTTACCAGATTCAGGAGAGCATTGAGAATCAACCTTCCTATTCACGAGAAGAATGACTAGCATCCCTAACACCTTGATCCATCCATACTTCATGTTACAGTTATCGCCCTTAGAGAAAGAAGCACGGGGCGCTGGCAACTCATTTAGCATGGGGCCTAAATCGGATCCGGCCCGGTTCCGAGCCGGATCCGGTTTCGGTTGCGGCGGAAACGTTAAACGTAAACATAGAGTAAACGGTCAAATATCGGTCACGCCCATCAATCGGACGCTAGTGCTCCACCATAAAACAACTTTTAGAAATTCTGCAACCATTAATAGGTAGAGCACAGAGAAGTACCAAGGTACCCAAGAAATGAAAATAATTTAACCCTGCATGCCGACAGTAAACGCTCCCAAAGTCAAATTTCGAACGGCTGCTTTATCGGACAATCATGCTGAAGTGACGGACACCGGCTCTTAACTGCCAACGAAAGAAGGAGCAACACTGTTCTCATTACCAGCAGGTAGGACTGTCATTGCACTATAGCAGAAGCAAACAATAATCCAGTGCGCTTGCTACCTTTGTGCAAACGTGACTGATTTCTAGAACGAGTAAATAGGCCTATGTTCGGACACCCAATATTCGGACATATACAATAATTTCTCTACAAGAGTTCCTCGAAGGATGTTGGAACTACACATACGTATAAAGCAGATACACAGCACTAGTATCCGTAATTACTGGGATCTTCAAAACTCTGCACCAGCTCCACCCTCTACTATAAAAAATATAATTATACTGCGCATGCTCTGTGGTCTGTGCCAGAGTGCACTGCTGCTATATCTCCACGTGTGTACTAGTATATCTACCTGAGAAGTGGAGAAGAGTTGCGAATTCGTGATAATCGACTCCCTTGTTAAGTTCCTTGGATGAAGTTAGGTGTACACCTGTATAGATTATCACATAGTGTAAGTGTAAATTAACACAATATTATTATAGTTGATCACAAAAAAAGGAAACAGGAAAATTTCAGTTTATGGGTATGGGTCAATTAGTCACATTGGGGTAAAGTGTTAATCATCCATAAATCATAGATAAACAATCTGGTTCTACAAAACTACCAGGGTGAACGGTATGTGTATTAACATGATGTACAACAATAACTAGGAAATTAATATTCTCAATATAGGGCATAGTGACACTGCTCTTACAGTACAGGTTCACAGCGTAGTACCAGAGCAAACATAATACCTACAATTAACTAACTATTCTTAATAGACACTTCTTACAGTTAGATTTGCTGGCTCAGAGTAAAGAGTGAATGATACGTGTACATGTATTAATTCACAATAACTTTAGCTTATATTTAATAGTCCTGAGATACTGACATTGCTCTTTGCAGGCTCAGGGTACAAGTGAACGGTACATATACATGTATAACTGATGATAACCATAGCTATTACATCTATTTTTAATAGATACCGACACAGTCACACTGGTCTTGGAGTTTCGCAGATTCAGGGTACTAGAGTGAACAATAACTAGTTAACCAGTCTAATAATTATCGTGAGTTGTTTAGCATAAATACCTTCCATTCATAGACTTCATATACTAAAGAGTACAAATAAGGAAAAAAGGATTTTAAAAATGTTATTTTCAAGAAACTTTGTGCATACAGGGTTTCATACAGGGGGGGTGTTAACTGAGTTCAGTCCCCCCTCTTCCTCAAGCCTCAAGGCTGTTCTTGGCTTGTAGACTTTTGTGAAGAAGCCTCATCTTCCTTAGTAGATTGTTCTAAAGGTTGCTTTTGCAAGACAGATATATCCATCATTTTACAAGCACATGGTGTTCAAAATTGCATAATTAAATTTTAAAATAATTCGTGCCCAATGCTCAGGCTTAGACTCCCCCCAAGCAAAAACTCCTGTATGAAACCCTGCAATGGGGATTTAAGTCAATTATTTAGTAGTGTATACCACTTTCTTGATAAGCTTGAACCCAGACTGCCCACTTGTCAATTATTCAGCTCTGCCTTTTATATTTCAGTCAATTTTAGTATGGCATCTGTTCCTTTATGTGAGCGTGTGGTATGTTCTAAAGGACAGTCCCATTTTGTACATGCTAAAAGTGGTCTTGGTCGTCTTTGCAGTTACAAGAGTTGGAATGATGATGGTTTGGAGCGAGCTTGTGACGCAGTTCATAACGGAATGTCTGTTAGGCGAGCCGCTGAGGAGTATGCCATTCCACGATCCACACTGCATGACCACATTAGTGGACGAATAACATCTGGTGCTAAAAGTGGACCAAAAGCATACCTGACTGCAACTGAAGAAGATGAGCTTGTAAGTTTTCTTATCGGAATGACATCAGTCGGTTATTCTCGCACAGTAAAGGAAGTGATTGAAATTGTACAGGCTATTGTTGACAATAAAGGTCTTGAAGTAACTGTTTCACCCAGTTGGTGGAAGTCATTTCAATCTCGACACAAAGATCTTTGTCTTCGCAATCCCGAAGCACTGACACACTCTCGTATACTAGGTGCTTCAGAAACAATGATTGAGCATTACTTTGAGCTACTAGAAAGAACACTGCTAGAATGCGAAATCTGTGATCGACCCTGCCAGATCTTCAACTTGGACGAATCTGGTTTTCCACTCAACCCAAAGCCTCCGAAAGTTGTATCCAAGAAAGGAGAAAAACATCCATCTTCCCTTTCAAGCAGTGAAAGAACCCAGATCACTGTTTTATCTTGTTGTAATGCCGGAGGGTATGCTATTCCTCCACTTGTCATATTCGACAGGAAAATGCTAAAGCCAGACCTGACCATAGGAGAGGTACCAGGCACCATGTATGGCCTCAGTGACAGCGGGTGGATAGACATGAAGATCTTTGAATCTTGGTTTATTAACCATTTTTTGGTTTATGCTCCTCCAGCCTGGCCACTTTTGCTGCTTATGGACGGTCATTCAAGCCACTTCTCTCCATTGTTTGCAAACAAAGCAGCAGAAGAGCAAGTAATTGTATTCTGTTTACCTCCCCATAGTACCCATAAGACTCAGCCGTTGGATAAGGGTGTCTTTAGTCCTTTGAAGAGGGCTTGGAGGGAGGAATGCCACTCATATATGCTGGCTAATCCAGGCAAAGTTGTAACACGCTTTCAGTTCTCTTTTTTATTTGGTCATGCCTGGATGAAGGCAATGACTCCCCTTAATATTGTAGCAGGTTTCAAAGTGACAGGTGTGTACCCAATTGATCGATACAGACTATTGCCAAAGAGTCCATCCAAACCTCCTACAATATGTGAACGAACAGGGCTAAAATTCATACCTTTATTTACTCCACTTCGTCAATCAATACGATCATCAGAGCACACTCTTGCTCCTCTTACCCCTCTTTACAGTGATTCAACCCAAGAGGAGTCAGTATCTGAGTCTGAAAATGATTTGTTATCCCCACTTGATCGACCATTTACTCACAAAGAAGTAGCATTATTTGCCAGAAGAAAGGAAGAAGGATATGATATTACAACTGACGAAAGGTACAATCTCTGGTTGTCACTACAAGTTTGTGGAAAGAGTACAGTACCACAACCTTCGTCTCACACTGCTGTATCAAAGGTTCTTGCCACTATTCCACCAGTTACAAAAAATCCTACCTTTCTGCCGAAGTCAACTGCTAGAGTAATAACTAGTGAAGAGTGTCGTTATGAGATCAATGAAAAAGCAAGAAAGAAAGCAGAAGCCCTCAAACTGAAGGAGGAGCGAAAAGCACTACGGGAACAAAAACAAGAAGAAAGGAGGAGGAGGTTACAAGAGACATCAAACACTACACAAGAGAAGAGAGGTATTAGCTTAGAATAACTAACTAATCAGTTGTAACCTTTTTTTAAACAGACACTGCTCCTACAGGTTCACAAGGCCAAGGTTCACAGGGTCAGGGTACCAGAGTGAATGGTACATATATTAACTTGCAATAACCGAAGCTAATATCTATTATTAATAGGAGATACTGACACTGCTCCTACAGGTTCACGGGGTCAAGGTACAAGAGTGAAAGGTATGTATATGTATATTAACTTACAATAACTCTGATAAATCTATTAATAGGAAGTACTGACACTGCTCCTACAGGTTCACGGGGTCAAGGTACAAGAGTGAAAGGTATGTATATGTATATTAACTTACAATAACTCTGATAAATGTATTAATAGGAAGTACTGACACTGCTCCTACAGGTTCACGGGGTCAAGGTACAAGAGTGAAAGGTATGTATATGTATATTAACTTACAATAACTCTGATAAATCTATTAATAGGAAGTACTGACACTGCTCCTACAGGTTCACGGGGTCAAGGTACAAGAGTGAAAGGTACGTATAGGTATTAACTTACAATAACTCTGATAAATCTATTAATAGGAAGTACTGACACTGCTCCTACAGGTTCACGGGGTCAAGGTACAAGAGTGAAAGGTACGTATAGGTATTAACTTACAATAACTCTATGCTATATCTATTAATAGGAAGTACTGACACTGCTCCTACAGGTTCATGGGGTGGAGGTTCACGGGGTCAGTGTAAAAGAGTGAACGGTACATGTACTTGTATTAAATTACAATAACTCGAGCTATTTTTAACAGACACTGTCACTGCTCGTTCAGGTTCATGTTGTCAGGGTACAGGAGAGAAAGGTACATGTACCAGCTTACAATAAGCTAAAACTAATGTATATACTTTTAATAGGAGATACAAACACTGCTCCCATGGGTTTACAGGATACCAGAGTGAACGGTACATATATTACCTTACACTAAACAGCTAATCCATCCTGTTACATGTCTTTCAAGGTTTTTCTTGTTCAAGTGGCAAGTGTCAGCATCCCAGAGCTAAAACATGGGTCATGTGTTCCCACTGCGAAGAATGGATACACTGTATTTGTGCCGGTATCCCTTGCAGTAAAGCAAAGACTGACAGTTATATCTTTTTATGTGAAAACTGTAAAAATATTAATGGTTGATTGATTTGATTTGATTTGATTTGATTTGATTACCGATTGACTAGGTTGGTTGTTTGCGCGTGCGCTGATTAAAGGGTGGAGCTGCGCTCTAGGCATGGTCTGTGCTGTTGAAATTATAGCTCTGTACTGCTGTGTATTTGTTTTTTTACGTGTGTATATGCAATTCCAAACAGCCTTCGAGGATCTCTTGTAAAGAAATGTCCAAAGATTAGGTGTCCGAACATTGGCCTACTTACTCATTCTAGAAATCAGTCACGTTTGCACAAAGGTAGCAAGCGCACTGGATTATTGTTTGCTTCTGCTATAGTGCAATGACAGTCCTACCTGCTGGTAATGAGAACAGTGTTGCTCCTTCTTTTGTTGCCAGTTGAGAGCCGGTATCCGTCAGTTCAGCATGATTGTCCGATAAAGTGGTTGTCCGAAATTTGACTTTGGGAGCGTTTACTGTCGGCATGCAGAGTTAAATTATTTTCATTTCTTGGGTACCTTGGTACTTCTTTGTGCTCTACCTATTAATGGTTGCAGAATTTCTAAAAGTTGTTTTATGGTGGAGCACTAGCGTCCGATTGATGGGCGTGACCGATATTTGACCGTTTACTCTAATTGCCATGGATGTACTTCCTCTTCTAAAACAGGTGATTCCACTATCAGGACCATCATCAACATTGTCTTCATTAAACACAGTATTGTTACCATAGCAAATGCCAGACTGCATTAAATACAATTCTGTAAAAAGTAACATTTTATAATACAAACAGTTTGATTTTTTAATGCATCCTAACTTTTTGTTAACAAAATACTCTTACCAGATTCAGGAGAGCATTGAGAATCAACTCTCCCATTCATAAGAAGAATGACTAGCATCCCTAACATCTTGATCCATGGACACTTCATGTTGCTCTAGGGTGAATGGGATAGATTAAACCACACCTTTAGCAAAATTTTGTTATCACAATAAATTTTAGTAAAAACAAGTCAAAAATGTAGTTTTGTCTGCACATTATTTTACATTATCATTCCACTTTACTGAGGAGCTTTCAGTTTACACCATTCTTAAAATATAAAATAATATTCTCAAGTGTTTGTATTATAAAAAAATATCGCTACATAGAATTATCATGTTTCATGAACATCTAAACTGTTTAACAAGTCAGGAGAATGTTCATTAATTCTTTGAATCAATAAAGCAGCATAACTCTGTAAACAGTACATATCCTCTTCCTCTTCTCTGAGTTCATCTATCAACTGTATATCACGTGAATCAAAATTAATTATTAATCATAATAATTGATTGAAATATTTTAGTACATACATACCTCTGGTAATGCTGCAACATGCAATAAATCAGGTCTCATTCCCATATTTTGTTGTATTCGAGGTAGGCCTTCTAGAAGGTTTGGGTCTCTGTCCAGTACTAATGCCAACAGCTGATCTATATACTCTTTTATTTTGACTCTTCCTCTCTCCAAGATTCTGATAGCTTCACAAACCTAGTTAAACAATATTTTAAATATGTTATATAATTATGTTGTAAAAGTATCCATTCATCTGTAACAAAATGTACACACAACCCTCAGATTAGAAATGTTACGCCCGCATCCTGCGTTACTTGTCTGTGAATGCTCTTTACTATCAACGTATGATCAAGATCTCTTTCTATTATATGCTCTTGCTATGATCTAATACTGTTTTTATCACATATATACCTGATCTGAATCCCACTCTTCATATTGATGTATTAATAATGAGTGTGTTGTTGGACTTTGTTTATCTTCTTTATTCAAAAGTGATATTTTCTCCTGTATCTGAAATATATTAAATGCAAACACACACGAACACATGATTACATAATTATACATGTTGTACTTCACAACATGTATATTATGTATTTATGTACATGTATGTATTTAAATTTATGTAAATAAGTATAAATGTGGTATGTTTGTATACATAGTGCATACTAAATATACATACACGCATTGCATGCATCATACATACAAAATACACACACATAGTCACATACATAGTTACATACATACATACATACATATATATTATTTGTACATACATAAATAAGCATAAATGAATGTGTGTATAGATATATATGTAAGTGGATAAAATTAATATGTATGTTCGGGTTCCCAGACTGATATACTGTATATTGGAGTAAATACAGTTTTCCAGACTGATACATACATATGTACTTATGTACATATATATGTGGACATACTAACATACATAGACACATGCTTTCACACATATACACACAGGTATATACACATGAATATATTCATGCAGATATATGAAAACATATGTAATCACTTTATTTTTTAATTCTTTCATTAGTCTTGCTTTCTCATGTTGGTCACAAGATCTTTGTTGAACACAAGAAACTTCTTCTTTCATTTCTAACAAAGCTAACGAAGCATCCTTCTCGCTAATAGCTGTCTGAAGTCTTTGAATATCCACTTCAAGTAACTGAATTGTTTTGTGATTGAGTTCAGTTGTAATATCAGTTATTATATTTGATTGTCTAGTGTGTAAGTCTTTCTGTTCTTCTAATTCTTGTTTAATCTTTGATGAAATTTTAAGTGTTTCATTCAGAGCATCCTGTGTATGTGGATATATAAAAACATGTTAAATTTTGTGTAAATTCATTAAAAAATGATGGCTTTATTTATTTGTAATAATGTTGTATAATATATATAATTATATAATAATAATAAATACAATTATAACCATATATGGTTACCTCCTTCATAGCTACTTGTTCTTGTGTACTTTTCAACTGCAACACCAGCTGTGGTAATACTTCCTGTGACACAGTCCCTGGATTCATTACATCATTAGTTTGTGTAGCACTGTCATTTCTATTTACATTAGTATGATCATCACTATTACTGGTACATAGTGTATGTAAATATAGTTGTTTGTGTTCAGCATTACAGACATCTGTCCTCACTTTAGACGTTGTGCTTACAGTGCAGTTATCAAACATGTTAGGTGTTGTTTGGCTCTGGTATGATTGCCATGTATATTGTAACTCCTGTTGTAACTTTATTATCTGCCATTATGAAAATAAACAGTCTTATATTTATAATTCATACACAATGCATTAATCATTGTTTGTAAATGGCTATCATAGTGTTTGCCAATAGCTTAATACATTAATATAATTATGCCCATAAACTTATAGTGATAGTACTAACCTTTAACTCTGCCTGTGCCAACTGTTGCTCTTTATTTTCCAGCTGTACTGTTAATTCGGATATAGTTTGTGTGTATATCGTAGTATCCATTCCTTTTTTCTGTTTTGAAATACATTTAGTATGGAGCTGTTCATTCTATTAAAAAAGGAAGATTATAGCATTGTAGTTTTATTGGCAGTTGTACAGAAGAATAATAGGCTGATAGTCAAAATACGTAATAGTGTAACTATGGTTACACACAATATACCACCTATTGATGATGCCAACACAAACTTTAGTAGTCTTATAACAAAAATCTAAGTGTTCACATAGAATGATTTAATGATGACTTAATGATGACTTAATGATGATTCTGAAACAGAAACTGACTTACCATTGATCTTAAGAGTTGTAATTGTTGGTCTTTTAGTCTTCCTGCTTCTTGTAAAACTTCAATTTGTTTCATTCGATCTGAAAGCTGAGAATTCAATGACTTCACATCTGCTTTCAAGCTACGTATTTCACTATCTTTTCCAAAGACTACTCTCTCCATGGAACTCCGAACTTGTCTCACTTGATTATCTCTTTCTTCTATAATGGAGGTTAAGTTCTTTCTCATGATTGTCAGTAGAGCAGCCTGATTGTAAAACACACAAAAGTATAAAACAACAATAACTATAATGCCTGCTATAGTATCATTATTTGGATAGCAATCACTTTTAAAGCCGGATAGCTAAAGTACCCTATACACAATAGACACACATTAGCATAGCTATAGTGTCCACTAACCACATACCATTCATAATCTTGAATATACATTAGTGCTGATCATAAATTATAGTGACAATGCAGTTGTAGAATCTGCTTCGCCACAGGAAATTCTCGCTATTGTGATATGCTACACTCAGCCGTAAATGAAGAAATAGATACTAACACTTTGTTAATGGCACTTAATAACATGTGTAACACAACAGTTGAAACACACCACCAACAATTATAATCGTGAGCGAACAAAGAGAGAACTAAATATTTTGAAATAATAATACTGACAACAAAACCTCCGAACTGAATGATAGTACTCTAGACATGGATGGAGTATCTACTGCAGTATATCAATGCATATATAACTACTCACTTGCTCATTTGTTTCTATTGGAATATTCATATCCACCAAAGTCTGTACAAGCCACTGATAAATACTGATAAAATCTTTCTGAGAAGTACAATTATCACTGTTCTCTGGCAACTGTAAATAACTATGAACACACTGAGGTTTAGTTACCTCTACATTCAAACATGGTAATATAACTTCTTTTGACATCCTGTTGCAGTTGGAAAAGGTAATTCCCAAGGACTTTTTTATAGTGCACAACTCTGCTTCCTTTTGTGGTAATAATAACTTGTTGTTATAGTACATCTGTGGTTGTAGTCCCGTAACCTCATATAGTGATTGTAGTATTTGTATACCTCTTCAGTCTATAGAGTTCAATACTAACAACTATGACAGTGTTATTAGTTAAGCCAATATCATGTCAATGACACATAGAGTAGTTTACTATCTCTGCAGGATTCTTCTGTTGATGCAATACAGCTAGTTTATATGAAACAGGACTTCTGTAGTGGAAAATATCTTGAAGTTTACGTAACTGATAGATGACTGAATTTATGTTTATTTTAAAGTTAAAGTAGCAATAATACACTAATCTATATGTCATATTATCATTATAAGAACTGATAAGGGATTTCCTTGAGTTAGATCATTAATTAGTAGTGGGAAGTATATACCGCTAAGCTTCCGTTTTTAACGCTTACGTGTATGGTGCGCATTAATTAGAAATAATTGTCATACACAGAAATGACAAAGAGAATGTACTGGTTCAAATAACATAGACCTTAACAAGGAGAGACAGGAGCAGGTGTGTTATTGTTTGCTTATATGAGTATAATGCATAAAACCTATTTTATTCAAAAAATATACTTTCCCCACTCTGCTAAAGGGTCCGGGGATTTTGTTTTCATTGTTTATTTCGGGGTCTTTTTTGTGGGGGGTAAATTTCTCCCAAACCTTTTTGCACTTATTCCCAAAATTACTAACTATGCATATTGCTGTATATTCCCTTCATAGTGAAAATCTTAGAATAAGCACACCGGTATAGTAGTGTACTTGAGGAAGTTTACTGTACAATTTTTAATATTGGCGCCATTCCAATATATAAGCACTGCATGGTCTCCCTTTTGTATTTATCGTGTTCTAATATCAGTATATAAGCTCTGCTTGGTCCGTTCTCTTTTTATCGTGTTCTAATATCAGTATACAAGCGCTGCTTGGTTCCTTTTCTACTTATCGTGTTCTAATATCAGTATACAAGTGCTGCTTGGTTCCTTTTCTATTTATCGTGTTCTAATATCAGTATACAAGTGCTGCTTGGTCCCTTTTCTATTTATCGTGTTCTAATATCAGTATACAAGTGCTGCTTGGTTCCTTTTCTACTTATCGTGTTCTAATATCAGTATACAAGCGCTGCTTGGTCCCTTTTCTATTTATCGTGTTCTAATATCAGTATACAAGCGCTGCTTGGTCCCTTTTCTATTTATCGCGTTCTAATATCGGTATACAAGTGCTGCTTGGTCCCTTTTCTATTTATCGCGTTCTAATATCGGTATACAAGTGCTGCTTGGTCCCTTTTATTTTTATCATGTTCTAATATCAGTATATAAGCAATGCTTGGTCAATTTTATTTTTATCATGTTCTAATATCAGGCTCCTGCATTTATATATACAATACAGTAAAATTTATAAAATCTTTTATACATTATAGCTCTATATAATTATTCTGTTGATGTTTTGTAATGGCCTTCTTCAACCTATTCACCATTTGCTTTTTCTGTACGAAATTTAATTCACATAGACTGCAAAGTTTGACTGTTCTTTGCCTTTTACCTGTAGCCTTTCCCACAATATTGCTTCCATGTAAAATGGAAATGAAAGCATTCTGTTGGCATGTCTCTTTGGCAGATGGCCTACAACACTCGAATTGTTTTCATCTATGTACACGAGGGATAGCTAATAAATATCATTCATGTTTGTTTTCATGCTTGATAATAAAGCAATCTCCTATCCACTTATACACGTTGTATCCTCTTGCAACACAAAGTATCTTCTCCGCTCATTGTGCGAATCATTTTAATGACATGAAATATGTGCCATTCTAATTTAGATGACCTTTGACCTCAATTGCAATACATTCTTGCTCCAATAACAAACACTTTTCACTTTGTAAATATTTTTAGATGACACTTGTATGCCTATGCTCTTCTAACAAGATAAGCTCTCTTCTTGTAACTTGCCCAATGTTTTTCATACTCTCTCTCTCTTCCATCACAAATGTTTTGTAGGTACTTCATTTCATTAAACACTTGAATGCTTCTCTTCTGTTTACCTTTATTGTTGTTATGTGCATCACACTTACCAACCCAACATCATGCCATCTTGCTCACCTCTTTTTAATTCTGGAACCTTTTTAGGGGTGTTGTATATATACTTTTTGTGTCTTTAAGAATATGATATTTTAAAGTTGGTTATGAAGATGACCTTTCTCTCTTGCCTGAGGAAGAGACAAGAAAGAAAGCTCATCTTTGATAATTTACAGACGAACTAGTGGAAGCTTGATAGAGTATGAGAAAGAATAAAAGAACTTATCTTAATAGAATACAATAAAAGATACTCTATCAAGATAAGCTCTTTTATTCTTCCACTAGTTTGTGGGATGAGCAGTCCTTTGTGATACAAATCTTTTGAGTTTTGAGTAAAGTTATAGTTAAGGTGATTGGACCATGTTGCAAAGTGTTAGTGAAAGAAACTACTTGAAAATTATAACCAAAGAAGGCTATAAAGCTGATTGGTGTATGTGGAGCAGTTGTCTTTCTATGAACTTGGAAACATGATCCACTTACCTTAACTATATATAAGTCATCGTGTTCGGACATCTGTTCTTTTGATATTTTTGTATTCATTCATCCTTACGTGGATACTAATGCCACTGCTACCAATTTCTCATTCAAAAGACAGCAATTGATTTAGTTACACCTCAAGAGGTAGAACTGTTTTTAGTTTGCAGGTCATATATACCTACATGTACCTAGTGTATACATACAGCGTATTAATGTTTTGTGCTTCAGAGAGGTTCTGAAACTATGCAACGCAAGTATTACAACGTATTTATTTAATCCTTATGATAGATAGATCTTCATTAAACGAGCGATGACATGACAGGTAACAATTGTATTCCTACTGTGTATATAACATGTACGTACATTAATAATACATTATCAATACATGTCTTTTATTTATCTCTTGCTTACAGAACAATGAAAAGTGTATTTTGGATGAGAATTTTGATAATCGGGTGAGTTTGTGTGTTTGTATATAGTTACTACTACTATTAAAAGTTTAATTAGTAAGGCTACTTAGTAGCTAGACAATTTGTATGTTTGAATTGCAATACCACTTGTTACCATGACAACTTATTGACGAAATACAAAACATGAAGATTCCTCTGATATTCTGTTCATTGTGTTGAATTGTGTCATTGTTTTATTATTTAGAAGATGTTTATACAATCCATTTTCTTTCTTACTTTACAAAATTCTTGAAACTTCTTTGAAGGTTCCTTTTATAATCTTTGTAGTATCTTTCAGTAGTGTATGCATTCTTTTACACGCCACAAATTAATTGAGAGCTTCCTCTAGTGATCCGACTTCATTAACTATTCATAATTACATATACCATGCACTGTATGCACACCAGATAGTCTAATTTGGGTGAGCCTGATCAAAGCCACAATTAGTGTATTCAAAGGAACGAACAAACGTTTGTTTGTTCATTTGGAGCTGGGGGTCTTTGGTTCGAATCCTGCTCTTTTTGTTTTTTTAACAACATGAATACACATATAGAGCTGAAGGTCTCTTTCCTTTTTCTTTTGTATCTTTGTAGTATATACCCATGGTCCCACGTGCTATTTCAGTCACACAGAAAAACTTCCTTAGGCTTGCCCCTTCATTACTTGTATTTCGATAATATACACACATAATTATGTATAGTAATAATTATAGATGAACCCTCACAGAATTCAATTGTAGTGATGATGCTCTTCCAGGCCATAAAATATTTAAAGTTAATAAGTTAATTTTTATACAGATGTCTGCTTGTTCCTTCATTAATCAAATGTGATTCTGATTCTGATTCTTCATCGGAACAGAACACAAATGTTAACACTGAAATTAATCAAAGTAACAACATTATAAATATAAACAATGACAAGAATGAGAAACTTGAGAGAGAGCCACATATAGGTGTCACTGATAACGAGATGAATGATGAACAGATGGGTCTAGATAGCGATGACAAGAACAGAATACAGGATGAAGGACAGTTTGATATAGAAACACCAGATTCTTTGTTAATGGAAAAGTCACATGATGAGACTGAGAGTGAAGTCGTAGATACCACTTCAAATTTTGAACAAGAACATAAAGATAATAGTAGTGCAGAGAGTTCAGTGTTAGAGAAAGAAGAGAAGAAGGATGAGGAGGAAGAGACAGATGATAGTTTTCTAGTGAACAAAACAATAGAAAATGAAGAACAAGAGAGGATGGAACTTGAAGATAGTGAAGAGAAGATACAACAGGAGGAGAAAAGGAATCAAGAAACATTAGAAGTTATTGATGATGGCACTGAGGATGAGGTGGCATTTAAACATGAGGAAAATGAAAGTGTTGATATTTCAACAGTCACTCACGATAAACAGGAAACAGAAAATGAGAATGACAAACAAGAGGAAATTAAAACAGAGAATGATGAAGAGGAACAAAAGAAGGAAGGAGATGACGAGGAAGAGGAAGTTGATGATATTGTTACATTTGAAGAATTCAAAAACAGAATGAGTCAAGACACACATAACAAACCACAACAAGGTATTGTATATATACTAATAATAAATAATCATGAATCACACATAACAAACCACAACAAGGTATTGTATATATACTAATAATGAATAATCATGAACCAATCAATTCACACATAGCAAACCACAACAAGGTACTGTATATATACTAATAATAAATAATCATGAATCAATCAATTCACACATAGCAAACCACAACAAGGTATTGTATATATACTAATAATGAATAATCGTGAACCAATCAATTCACACATAGCAAACCACAACAAGGTATTGTAATAATAAATAATCATGAATCACACATAACAAACCACAACAAGGTATTGTATATATACTAATAATAAATAATCATGAATCACACATAACAAACCACAACAAGGTATTGTATATATACTAATAATAAATAATTATTATAATGAAACGCATTACATGTAATAACTGTATTTCATTAGATAGACACATATAAGGATGTTCTATTTATCGCAGGTAGTCTTCCTATAATTCGTAAAGCTACTAATAATTATGCTTCATCAGAATGTGGTGCTAAAGTTATTGATACGAATAATGAGGCGAAGGTTAGTTACTATTAACATTCTTATTAATATTGAAGATCATTTTATTTAAAGGTACGTTTCTGAATGTGAAATTAAATTTAATAATCACAAGTTGTAAAGTATAGTTACTTGTATGTACTAACCACACTGTCTATTTACTGAACATTTAGACCTAAGGGAGAACTCTTTTCAATAATAATTATTATATTATTAAATAGAGAGACAGTACATAACTAACTTATTAACTATAATTATTCTTGAAAAGAACTCTCCCTTAGGCTGAAACATTTAGTTACTTGTATGTACTAACCATACTGTCTCTTTACTGAACATTATAATATATTAATGGCCTGCAATAGTGGCGTACAATTGTTTTATTTAGTATGACAATAATGACTATTTTTAGTTGTAGTATGCCGGTATATTAGGCTTACTAAAAGAGTTTTAGTTTTAGTTAACTAACTAAAAGTGTCCAATATGGGCCAATTTTCATTTTAGTTATTTATAGTTATTACAGTGGACCTGTAATTTAGCTATAGTTTAGTTATAGTTATAGTTAACTAAAGCAACACTAACTCATTTAGTGCTTCTGAGTAAATAATTAAAATTTTAGTTCTCCATTAACCCCTAATTAAAATCTGGTTTACGGTAATCATTATAATTCACTGTGCTTATATTAGTTACCATGACGATATCACACATGTCAATGTTGATTAAAATGTATTTCAAATTGTCTAAATTACTAAATTATAAAATATGACAAACATTCGCTCACTAAATTAAAATTATTGATTCTTTGTGTTGTTACAAGATTGGTTACCATAGTGATATCACAAGTTTCTATGTTGTTTGTTTATCATAGCATGTGTTTCATCACTAGAAAATCAACCCAATATCAAAACATATTCTCTTACACATAGATCCAATTATGATAACATTATTTATAATACAAATGTGTTCCATTAAGTAGGTATTGTTTGGTATATAGATTGCATACGTATATAGCATAATAGAGATGATATCTGATTCATGTTAAATTATTAAACATGTACTTGACTTTTAGGAATTCTACGTAAAAAAAAATTCATATTTGGAATATTTTGTTGCTGTGAACAAATGATTGCTTTTGACAGTATAGCTTAAAATAATACATAGGAATTGAAAGAATGGACTTCTCCTTTGTACTTCAGCTATGTATTCAATACTTCTCTTTTGCACTTCAGCATTTCTCAATAGTACTTATAGTACTTTAGCTTACACAATAAATGCAGAGTCTGTAATAAAGATGTGTTACCATTGATTAGTAACCTCCATACACAATGTGTCAATATTTATACAATATTATTTGTTGATACAATGTATTGATAAATATATGTGTTACCATTGACTACTAACCTCCATACACAATGTGTCAATATTTATACAATATTATTTGTTGACACGATGTGGAAGACGTTGCCTTTACTATTTTTACACATTCACTGTTTTATTCTATTTATAAATAGAACCCTGGTGCTATTCTAATGGAAAACAAAGACATGTACATGTTAAATCCTTGTTCTGCTGAAATATGGTTAGTAAATTATTGTAAAGTTTTGTTTTAAAGGAATGATAATTTCGTTGAGTTTTGTTTTAATGAATGACGATCTCGTTGAGTTTTGTTTTAATGAATGACGATCTCGTTGAGTTTTGTTTTAATGAATGACGATCTCGTTGAGTTTTGTTTTAATGAATGACGATCTCGTTGAGTTTTGTTTTAATGAATGACGATCTCGTTGAGTTTTGTTTTAATGAATGACAATCTCGTTGGGTTTTGTTTTAATGAATGATAATCTCGTTGGGTTTTGTTTTAATGAATGATAATCTCGTTGGGTTTTGTTTTAATGAATGATAATCTTGTTGAGTTTTGTTTTAATGAAAGATTATCTCGTTGAATTTTGTTTTAATGAATGATAATCTTGTTGAGTTTTGTTTTCTCGTTGAGTTTTGTTTTAATGAATGATGATCTCGTTGAGTTTTGTTTTAATGAATGATGATTTTATTCAGTTTTGTATTCATCTCATTAATGACTTAGCTATCATGATAATTATAATGAATCTCCTCACACCTATGTCTCTCTCTCTCTCTCTCTCCAGGTTTGTAATAGAGCTTTGTGAGCTTGTTTCGGTAAGCAGATTTGAGATCGGTTGTTTTGAGCTATTTTCTTCAATTCCTGAAACATTTGCTGTATTTACTAGCGACAGGTTAACCCTCTCAAACTTCTTTCTACTTATTTCCCTTCTCTTATAATCCCTCCTCTTTCACATAATCTTCATCTTGACCTATTTTCATATTCAACTCACTTCACCCTTGTTTCCATAGCTACCCAAAACCTAAATGGGAGAGTATTGGTACATTTCATATGCGTAATGAAAGAGGTATACAAGCGTTTCCTCTTCCTGATACTGTCTATGCCAAATACATAAAAATTGAGATGTTGAAACATTTCGGTTCCGAGCACTATTGTCCAATTAGTATGATCAGAGTCCTTGGTGCTACTATGATGGAAGAGTATGAATTTACTGAGTCACAAAGAGAAGTGGACACTATGGCAGAGGACGATAATGAAGAGAAAACTATTATTAATGATGGCACTGGTGAGTAATTAATAATTCCATATACATGTAATTATCATCAAGTTCCTGCATCCATTTTACAATCAAATATCTATTTGTCAATCATTTGTTTAATTTCTGTACATTTACACTTACACTTGTATAATTATCGTGTTTCATCATAATTATATCAATCTAATATTTCACGTTCATCCAATATATCTATCCATCCTTCCTTACCTTCAATTCCTCATTTGCATGAGATCCAAGTAGCTGTTATTTATCTCATCTATCTATCCATCCATCCTCCTCTACCTATTCAATTCCTCATTTGCATGAGATCCAAGTAGCTGTTATATCTATATTTATCTCATCTATCTATCCATCCATCCTCCTCTACCCATTCAATTCCTCATTTGCATGAGATCCAAGTAGCTGTTATATCTATCATCTATCTATCCATCCTCCTCTACCCATTCAATTTGCATGAGATCCAAGTAGTTGTTATATCTATCATCTATCTATCCATCCACCTCTACCCATTCAATTCCTCATTCGCATAAGATCCAAGTAGCTGTTATATCTATATTTATCTCATCTATCTATCCATCCTCCCCTACCCATTCAATTCCTCATTTGCATGAGATCCAAGTAGCTGTTATATCTATCATCTATCTATCCATCCTCCTCTACCCATTCAATTTGCATGAGATCCAAGTAGCTGTTATATCTATCATCTATCTATCCATCCTCCTCTACCCATTCAATTTGCATGAGATCCAAGTAGCTGTTATATCTATCATCTATCTATCCATCCTCCTCTACCCATTCAATTTGCATGAGATCCAAGTAGCTGTTATATCTATATTTATCTCATCTATCTATCCATCCTCCCCTACCCATTCAATTCCTCATTTGCATGAGATCCAAGTAGTTGTTATATCTATCATCTATCTATCCATCCTCCTCTACCCATTCAATTCGCATGAGATCCAAGTAGCTGTTATATCTATGCCATAACTCTAACGGTGTATTGTTACTGTGAAGTGTTACCAGCTGTTGAGTACACAAGGCTACAGTGTAATGTGATCATGTGTGAATCTTTCCCACATGTATGGTAATAAAACCACATGTGTTCAAAACACTTGTGTTTGATTGAATCACTATTAGTGGATCAAATATTAAAATAATTGAATTAAACAATGTATAATTACACCATGAGATAGGTTAAATATTAATAATTACAATGTATTGAACAAGTGTATTGTAATGCAGTAGAGCTTTGTGATTAGACTGAATAGAGGTAATATCTGATGATCTCTTGTATTTTCTTACCTTGAGAATTTGATACTTACTTTCATTGGTAGATACAACATTACTGTATCTAATATCTCCATGGTTACTGTATCTAATATCTCCATGGTTACTAGTCCTGCCTTAGAATCAATAGCAAAAAGATAACTCCTACAGTAATGTATCTTCCATATTATGTATGCAATGGATATGTGTCAAGGCTATTGATTACAGACCATCAGGCAGCACTAGCATGCAGTAACCATGGAGATATTGTAGATATGAGAATACATTAACTGTAATTATACCTATAGGTTAGTCCTGCCTGACGGTCTGTAATCAATAGCAAAAAGATAACCACTAGAATGATGTATTATATATGCAATGCAGATGTGACAAGTCTAATATGCTTTTTGCTATTGATTACAGACCATCAGGCAGCAATAGCATGCAGTAACCATGGAGACATTATAGATATATGGTAATACATAATTATACAATGATAAGAGTACAGACCTCTATGCTTGTTCCATATACACCATCAAATATCTCTTTCCCATAAATATACATTTGTAAAGAGAGAGTTAGTAATTATAATTGTCTTTACTCTCCAGCAACAATGACATTTTAGTTCATTACCTTGGCAGTATGATCTCAATATGATCTTGGAATATTGATAGCAACTTTTCTGTACATGTACACATTATGATGCTGTGCTGATCCGCCTTACAATGAGCTAAATTCTATCTGAAGGAGGAAAGTGAAAAAATGCTACCAGTATTTTTTCACTTTCCTCTTTCAGCCTTTTTCATAGAATTCAGTGTTTACATGTATGATCTGAGTATGGTTCCTCTTGGAATACTGATATCACACCATTTTATATGATATCAGTATTTATGATATTATAATAATCTTTACTATTGGAATATTGATAGCACACCATGATATCAGTATTTATGATCTTATAATAATCTTTACTATTGGAGTATTGATAGCACACCATGATATCAGTATTTATGATATTATAATAATCTTTACTATTGGAATATTGATAGCACACTTTCTAGTGATCTCAAATGTGATCTTTACCTACTTGTAGATTTATTAATTTAGCAAAGCATTCTCAACTCCAAATTTGTTTTAATTCTAGGAATTTAAAAGAATTTAATTTGATAGAAACGTCTCCTGATTAGAACATTTTAGTTCCGAGAAATCATTGGAGATATAATCATGTAATGTGTCCTTTGTTGTGACTCATTTAAAAACCTGACCATTTTAAACCTCTGTAGTATTCATAACATTTGATAGTGCTAGTCAACATTTTAAGAAACTTCTTCTAAACTATCTCATTATTATCTTCAACTCTAGGAAATAAGAACATTTAATTACATACATACATGTATTTTGTTAGACTGATTTTTACAAGACATTTATGACATTTGATAGTGTGGCACATTTCATGTTGATATCCACCAGCTGCTGGTTTCATTCACATCAACGTAATGAAATACTATGTATATTCCTTATAAGTTCATGCCATTATTTGATATATGGTTTTGTGGTCTATATTACATGTTCTCTGACGTCACTTGTTTAATCCAGTAGGTGTTCGTTAGAGTCACTTTATACAAAGATCAGTTGAAATGTTAGCTTCTTGTGGTCACCAATTAAGACCTGTGGTTTCTATGGTCACCAATTAAGACCTGTGGTTTCTATGGATACTTGCTCTATTAACACTCTAATGATTTATTGCTTTTAATTGTGTTATAAATCTACTGTCAAACGATTTTGCTATTGTATTTGTTAGTGGTAATTAATATTCATAACTACTTTATGACATTTACATATTATTATACACTCTATTAGTCATTTAATATTCATAGCTACATAGATTACATTAATTATTACTCTTCAATTTACAACATATGTTACTGGTTCATTTAATATTCATAGCTACATAGATTACATTAATTATTACTCTTTAATTTACAACATAGGCTACTGGTTCATTTAATATTCATAGCTAAGTGATGACATTAATTTATTACTCTTATAATAAGTGTTCTACTGGTATTTAATATTCATAGCTACATAGATTGGGTGCCACATGTGATATTATTTACACATGTAGCTTTGCCATCATCAGTTGTACATATCCTAAAGTATATCCAGACTGTACTTGTGTAGTCAGACAATAGTGTAATCTGCAAAGCCTGGCAAATATTGTGTATGCTATATAGATAATTTGCCTATTGGTAGAGACACTAGTGCTAATATCGTTAATATTCTTTTTTTGTTATTGTTTGTGAATGCCATTATTTCATAACAGTTGGCATCAAACCAAACATCAAAAGAGAATTGGAGGATTTACCCACTGTATTGTCTCTTAATTTATATAGCTTCCACTTACATACATACATACGTACATACATACATACATACATACATACATACCTACATACATACATACATACATACATACATAGATACATACATACATACATACATACATACATACATACATACATACATATATGTTTATGTTGATTTAATTTGATTCCCCGTCTTGTAGACGATGGGCGTCAACTAAGAGATTGAAGCACATAAAATCCCCATACATACATACATACATACATACATACATACATATATACATACACATGTACATACAATTGCACAATACATATATACGTACGTGCGTACGTACGTACATATGTACATAGAGGATTATATAATACTGAAAGGCAATTAATTATCATTGTCATTGCCAGTTTCTTGACTGGTCTCTGTTTTTTTCTTCAAAGAGATGGTAAATCATGAAAGAATGCTAAAGGATGTACAATGTATATAATTATGTAATAAAATGTATGTAATACTATGTATGTATGTATGCTTATGTATATATGTTTGTATGTATGTACATGTATCTGCGTGCATATATGTGTCTAAGATCACTTATAAATGATTAAGAAAAGAATGCCTCTAGGTATTCTGAAACACTTAAAAATTATCAGATCCTTACCACAAAAGGAGATCTTCATACCTACATATTAACCAACCCAGCTGCATATTGCAGAGAAAGAATGAAGATTGACTACACTTGCTAGGGACTTTTATGA
>OX345650.1:517500-617500 GCA_947044365.1 Petrosia ficiformis | reverse complement strand
ATAGAGGAACATGAAAGTAGCAACGAAGACAAAGGAAACCCCATCAAAGCTGCAACAGGTAATGTCAACTTACGTATGCACTTAGTTTTACTTACAATGTTCAGTTTTCATTTCTAATAAAGTATTCCACATTAGTTATCTATTTACGACATTTGGATGATAATAATATTATGTAACACACACTGTAATTATAGTTAGTTAAATGGTGCAAATGTATCATTGTCAAGACAACCACATACCACCTGTTACTAGTAAACTGATCACAGGAATAATGTATAATATGGATTTCCATCGGATTACATATTTTGGTAAACTTAGGATAATTGTGCGAATGAATTCGTGGAATTTTATAATTTATTGGTGGTTAATGATAATTATATCGACCAGTGGTTAACCAATGAGTGTATTTATCAATAGATAGCCGTTCCTTGGGGATATGTGGTCAATTCAATGAATCCCAGGAATTGTTTGTGTATTACACCTGTAAATATACATTTGTATGGATATGCATGTACATGTATATATTTATATATCTATGTTTGTAAAGTAACAAAGTGGAAAATACAGATTGGGTAAGCAATTCAGGTCTTTCAGGCTTACCACAAATATCCACTCTATTGGAAATGTGTTGTGCTCTTGCGAACATTTTTGGTCCTCTAAGATACTTAACATATAGTTAGTTGTAGTGACTGTTCTACTAATATATAGTGTGATGACTATGTCTCCATACACACTATATCCTTTATTAATTTTTGTATGAGTTTCTGTATATATTGAAACTGAAAATACAAAAAATATGATATTTAATTCATCAGTTAATATTGCTGGTGGCAGTCATAAATTTAATATCTTAACTAAATAAAGTTGGCATGAGATGAAAATCCATTTCTTTTTCCTGTTAATTTCCAACATTTCCTGTTATGAAATTAATAAAATCATATTTCAAGGAATGTGTTTTCGCTTGAGTATGTATGCTGTGGAATGTATCTACGTTCAGTATCTACTGAGTGTTTATTTGATATCACTGTCTGAATATCAGATAGAGCTGTCTTGTTATATGGCATGCCAGCTTATATGATAATCCTATATGTATAATCCATTCATTAATTCTGATTAATTATTGTATAAATTTATAATATTTTAATATACCTACATACTTCATACGTATGTAATTGTAATTAATACACATATATACATATTTACGTACATACATACTTAAATACATTATATGCCTACATGTACATATATACAACATACATACATACATACATACATACATACATACATACTTACATACATACATACATACATACATATATATGTCATACAATACAGTTCTACTCTATTGCGAGTAATTTCGTAGAAGACACAGGTGATTGAGATATATAGCTTCCAAGCATAGCAGTAATTACTATTAATTGAATTACGCTGCCTCGCCCTAGTTAAGTATTAAATTGATAATCAAACATCACTAATGCCAACACAATACAGTATGTGTATGTGTGTGTGTGTGAGTATGTGTATAACCAGCTGTGTGGTGTAAACACTTATACAGTATCAATGATTATAGTTAATTCAATACATTCCATGTTTTATAATGAATGGTGAAGGCATACAGCTTGTGTAGTATCAAATTACTTGCATGGTTCACACCTGTTAAGAGCTTTTGTGTGTGTTAAAAATACTGGATAAGATGGTTAAGACCCTAAGTACATCAGGAGCCCATTAATTAGCCGGCTCCCGTATTATATTGTACATGCATAACACATTGTGTCTTTATTGTTAGCTCAATTGAGTTATGTATATATATAATTATATATATTGTAAATGTATAATTATTGACATTGACATTAACATCATGTGGTCATTGAGAAACACTACATTGTAACTGTGTGGTGAATACTCAAATCAGCACATCTAATGCTCCTGGTCAATTATGTGGTAAGTATTTAGAACAGGTGTTAAGAAGTTAGTCAGTAAATCTGTGCTATATATACGAGTCATAGCTATAATATGATTTCATTAGCTGCCCGTAGCACATGCCACAAATTCCTTGCCTTATGCTAATGCACATCCATCTTTGCAGCTGCTTGTATGCTTAGTCAGAGTCACTGTGTCTACACTATCTTGTGATCATTTACTGACCTTTGGTCTAATTACAGCTTTAAGTTAAGTTTATCTAAGCAGTTATCTGATATACACACACTGCAGTATATTTATATTAGCACTGTCTGTGTATAGAAGTGTACTATTATTTGCATAGTATTGTATAGTTATGATATATGTGGTTTACATATACTCAAGAGTGTTTTGTATCATGTATAATTTATTATAAACAGGTGGGCCACTTGAAATGGCTCAATGTTTGCAAACTAACAAATTGTATTACTATGGTTGGAGGTTTCCTTTGTATGTACTATAGTATTATAAGTAGTAGGTAGGGCTATATTAATATTGCTAGGCAACCACTCCTATGTTTGCTTAGCATGCTATATTTATTAAATAGAGTCACTCAATGCTTGAACTATTTCATTATGAATACATACCATAGCATTAAACTTTGCCACCCAGGATTGGATCTTTTTATACGAGGATTGAAAAATAGAAACAACTCCTTTTGATTGCACTAACGAGGATAAGAATTCTTTGAGCACTCTTACAACCACCAGATTCTTTGATGAAAGAGGAGTATAGGATTGTACTAATCCCAAAGCTTACTTCAAACCTAGCTGTTGCTTTGTTATTGGTGCATAGACATGTTTCTCCACCAGATTTTGAAGGGGGAATGTTATGTATTGATAATAATTAATAGATCACATCCAATGATTGACAATGACATGAAAATAACATGAATATCACTATACAAATTCTGTTGTAGCTAGGCATACTAAAGTGATTATTAGAATCGATAATATCCTTATAAATATTTACACCTTGTTAATATAACCACATAATGTCTCAAGGCATCCTCTCCTCCTTGTAGTAATGTTTGTGGTTAGAGTAGTTCTGAAATATTTATACAAGTACTAATGTGGTCAGTTGAGCACAGCTGCAGGAAACGAAAAGCAACTGGGTAAAAGGTTTCCATTAAAATTAGAAATTTAGGAGCTGTGGCCATGGTATAGATATTGAACATGTTGTTTCAACAGTCTATTGATGTTTACCATTCATATGTACTTATACAAACATCAATAACAGGTGGGTTAAGATTAGACACATCTATAGCCATAGACACGTACACCTGTCTGTCTGCTGGGCCTTGTATGGAAAACTGTATTAGATTTTGTGAATAGTTTAATAAGATGAAACTCAAATATTTATAATATTTTACCATAAATTTTCTTATAGATTAGTCAAAGTTAATTTAGATTGCTTTTAACTAGTATAATTATTAAATAATGCACATGTCACCATGGTAACATTATATATGCATATAATAATGGATAAGGGATTTAAGTTTGGAATATCTATGTTTTGAGAAGTATGCTTTGGGAATCACTGTGTTAATAAACCTCAATGACTGTTTTTAACTGGGGATATTTAGTAATTATACACATGTCACCATGGTAACACTATCATAATAGATAAAGGATTTAAGTTTGGAATATCTATGTTTTGAGAAGTATGCTTTGGGAATCACTGTGTTAATAAACCTCAATGACTGTTTTTAACTGGGGATATTTAGTAATTATACACATGTCACCATGGTAACACTATCATAATAGATAAAGGATTAAAGTTTGGAATATCTATGTTTTGAGAAGTATACTTTGGGAATCACTGTGTTGAATAAACCTCCAATGACTGTTACTTTCTGTTTTGACTGACACATGCAGTCACTATAAACTGTTCTTTAGTTTATAATACAGTTGCTGTGTATTTATAGTGCATAACTACTACACCTGCTCTCACTCTAATTGCACACTGAAAAGACTGCATAATTAATAATTAATTAGCTGTAATGTTTTTACTGTATATGGTAATGGACGGGCAGCTGGAGTTTTGTTTATGAATATTCAGATTTTTATATATTTTTGACTTCATTTGGACATTCAGCTGCCTGCGGTGTCACTGTATAATTCTATTGTTATTATGTCTGCCTTAACAGTATAAGTTGTCTACCTATAATAGGTTTAGGTTAAAGACTGTATATATATTCTTGCAATAGTGGGCTTTCATGATTTAATTAACAGCTGCAGTTGACCGCCATGTATAGTTACAGCTGTATCATGAGTGTATATATGATAATAGCTAGCTAGGCAGGTGGCTGGATAACTTATGTAGGATAGATTGTGTTATGGTTTGAATGTTGATGGCTATGTTTTTATACTCAGATAATCCTACTCTTTTTCTTCATTAATAGAATATGCTAAATTTTTAAGCCTTTTATAATGCTGTTGGTATCTGATAAAGATTGGAATTGTTGATCTATTTTGATACTGAATACATTATCAATGGAAAATACATCAGTTGAGAAATCAATTATTTCTTCAACATCATTGTAACTAGTGTTGTTTTAGTTTGACAGTAATGACCACATTTAACTATGGTTATATATAGTATGACTAGTTTATCATAATTTGTAGCCATGGTGACAAGAAAGTGCAGTAACCTGTGAACAAATTAATAAATTATTATATCACCATAGCTACATAACAATAATTAAAATAAATTAATTAATAATTAATTAATTTTGTGTAGTTATTGTGGTATCATTGCAAAATATTCTCATAACCAACTTCTCTTCTTTGCTATCGCCTAATCGAATTTGAAAAAAACATTTTCTGAAGTGAGAGGAAATGATTACACTTGATACATGTATTACAAGGTATTAATGTCTCTGAAACTAAACGTTACTATTAATACATAAAATGTGTAATATAAGGCCACCTGGCATAGCCCCTCAGTACACAAACATCTTGTTAAACAAGTTTCAATTTACTGTAATTGTGTAGTTTATAGAAGGAAGGAGGATTTACAAAGCTGAGAATGGGGTTTAGACTGTGATATGAATTTTTCATGTTAACAAGCTATTCAATTATATTCACTACTTTTATTCCTCCTGTTTTCTTTTAATCTTTTGTTAATTTATTATATCAATAGCTCTTTCTCACACACACATGACAACATATTACACATATATACACATACATACACACATACATACATGCATACATACATACATACATGCATACATACATACATACATACATACATGCATACATACATACACACATACATACATACATGCATACATACATACACACATACATACATACATGCATACATACATACACACTACATATATAGATGCAATTCTAAGTGTAATTGGAAAAGCAGTAAATGGTTTGATTAGCCCTGAGGATGAACAGTTGCTTGATCATGAATGGAAAGACTTTGAAGATACACTTCAGAATGGAGAAGATCATTCATTCACCAAGTAAATTATATAATATTAATGATGATACACGTTTATCATGGCTTTGTGGTTTCATATTGCAGTACCTATCCCACTACCACGTACCTATCCCACTACCATAATATACCCAGTATCTATCCCACTAACCATAATATACCCAGTAGGTATCCATTACCATAATATACCCAATTCGTGTTTTAGTGGCTTGGCTTTTGATTTTTGTGAACTGAATAAGGAATTGTGGTTAGTTGTAACACATAATAATGTTATGTATGGGTGTCCATGTTGAAATGCTGAATTGTAAACAAGTAAATAATATCGATGATCAAATTATAACTACTGTTTATAATAATTGTGTTGTGAAAGGAACAAAAGTTATTTTAGAATTTATTACAAATGGAACTAACTGTATTTGTATAGTACAAATTGTATATAATAAGAACTATGATGTGTACATATCCAACATACATGAACAAAATCAAAACAAAATAAATACATGGTGCAAACATTGTCCCAACAGGACACCATTTCAAGATTACAAGCAATTTAAATACCCGAGATCAGATCAGTTCTGCTTCTATTGACTGCAACAGCTGGTCGATACATTCCTGTCTTTGAGGCCTTAATGGTTCATCAAGGGATTCCATGTACTTTCACGGGGAGAAGGGATTGGGTAGGGGGGAGGTTGGGTGTTGGGTAATTAGGCTCTTTTGTTCTCGCATATTCTTAATAGATTGGACACTGGAGGTACCCACACAACAGTATCACACCTCTGAGACGTGTTCATACTGACATCTTTTTGAGGAGATCGACTGTTGATTGTAGTTTTATATCCTAAATAAATAATGATTAGGAAAGGACAATCAATATTATAATGCGTTATATTCATAACTTTCAACCTGAACAACCAATATGCAGGTGTTCAGTTTTGAATCATTTCATTCATGCAGAAGTGCAAATTCCTTATAATTATACAACTGCACGCAATTATAATTATAATCTATGTATCATTTTTTTGTTTTGCACTGTGAATATGTACCTGATTGTTAGTTGAGCTGAGAACACTTTCAAGATAGGCAATGTAAGCAATAGTACGTTCAACAAGAGCAAGCTGAGGAGACAAAAAGAAGGAAAAGGATTGTAAACATAACACTCATTAATTAATTACTTAACCATTATATATATATACATATAGAATATTTATATCATAACACAACAACCCCAATGTATCCAAACACTGGCACCAAAATATGGATTCACCAATTTCCAAAAGTAGACTTACTTCAGAGATTTCTTCTTCATTGGTAGTTCTTGGCAATAAACTCTTGAGCTGAGAGATGCATTCTTGTTGAGTTGGTAAGCTTTTTTTAGTTAACTTCTTCACCGAACGAGCTGTTGGAGATGTTGGTTGTCTTTTGTACACTCCTCCTCCATCGGAATGACGAATTGCTTGTGATCCTACATTTGCAGAAATGAAAGGAGTATATATAAATAAAAGTGTACCGAATTGAAGATAAGTTGGCTTACCAAGGCCATTGTAACGATTCTTTGGGCTACCTGGCCTGTTCATGGAGCGAGTCATCATCTAGACTACTGCAGGTAAGTAAGTACAAGTTTTCACAGAAAATAATAATAATAGCAACTTTCGCTATTTTCGTCAATGAATGCAACGATTCCCAACAAAGACTGACTTTTATACGAGTGTCCTTCGGCTGCTGGCGACACTATGTCTAGCGTGCGTCTAAATGTCTATATAATTACTTGCTTTGCATCCGCTTTTCCTCATGAATATTATTACTTTCATAATTGAATGTCTAATATTATTATTATACAAAAACCTTTTCTTTATAACAATGATGTTATTCGTTCTCATTACAATACGTACGCAATAATGCGGTAATATCTTTCCAGGTGCAATTTATTGAATGTGATGCTTTTAATACCTTGTTTGTGTATATTGCAGGTGTGTTTGATAACAATATCTTTAGTAAATTAGTATGATGCATTCTAAAGTAACTTGTATAATTATGATAATGTACTTGCTATAGGGCATGACGTTTGTATTGCAGGTGGCAGTAAACAGGTGGTTTCTTTCTTGCTTTTGAAATAAGTCACATAACTGTAGTTTAAACTAACATGCACATCTGTTTGTAACTGCCAGGCATATTTTTCCACCTGTAACTGTTTATGCACTCTGCAGGTCTAAAACTCACAACAGTCGTTCACAGTATGAACAGGAACAAGACAAACACTGGCCACAGGTGTTCATTTTATTGTATTTCTGAGTAATTGTTTTAACTGAGTGTGTTGTTAAGAAACCATAAATCACTATGTGTTTATTTCCTACTGATATACTATTTGCATTCAATGACCTCACCAATCTTCCACAAGACTATTCTTGCCTGTGTTTATATAAAACCATTATCCATTTACCAACTTTTTTATTTCATTATGTTTCATCGCTCTATCCCATCATACTAGAATACAGAAGGTGAAAGCAAAGAAAACAAGTTAGTCAACACTTAATAGTATAGTCTAGAACTTAGGTGGTTCAAAAAATAAATGTTAATTGAGGTTTAATCGAATATACTGTGGCTTCTATCCCATGGCCTAATCAGTGGCTTCTCTCCCAGTAAGGGTGTAGATAAATGTGTTGGGACTCCAGTGTGGTTGTCTTGTCCCCACTTTCCTAGACTGAAGGTGTGGTTGGCAATACTAACATCTTTGATCACAGTTAATGTTGCCCACAGTTGGGATGCTATCAACATTTTTTACCTTGTCCACCTGCATCATGGTTTAATATCGTTTTGATAATCAATAGTAACTAATATGTAATGTATATGCATATAGTTTGTGTATTGTTGTGTATAAATGTATTCTTTATGTGTATGTTTGTGTATGTTTTGGTGCATGTTAGGGTTGAGCTTACAAGTGGACATTGTATTTGGTTTGCTCAGCTGCTCTGTAGCTTCCTTACACTGTGACAGTGGAGGGAGGAAGAGGGGTGGTATAATGTGTGAAAACAGGTGCACAAAAGGAATGTTCACCTATTCTTTGCTTCAAACTTTCTCACTGAATATTTAAGATTGCCACATGCAGCTGGACCCCTTTAACAATATTCATTCAGTCTGCATTCAATGTTATCAATCTATCTAATATACATGTTCATATTAGTTATACAGAGGAAAGTACAGTAGAACTATCCATTGAATCAATTGGACTCTCTCAAGCAATGATAGATAAAGATTCTGACCCTTCCATGAGAAAGGAAGATAATTTGAATAGCATACATGAAACTCTTTTAAATTCCCAAATAGAATCACTTAGTACCACTGAACCAGTAATAACGTCTCAAGTTACTTCATCCATTGCTCCTCTTGGGCCTGTTGAAGACAATGGGGTACAATATCCCACTAGTAGTGTCTCATCCCCTACACCATTTCCTATATTAGAAAGTGAAACAGTCTATAGTGAATCAAACCACGCTTCCTCTTTGACTGAATCAAACGAGGCAGTCAGTGAATCGTTGAATCCATCAATGACAACATCTATAAACAATGGTCACCCAGCTGTACAAGACAGTTCCTTTGAAACTCAGGAAAAGGTGGAAGAAACCACACAAGCGAATGAAAATACAGCCTCTCAAACCCAGTCAATACTGAAGCCATTGTTAGTTGCAAATAATGGATTGACCACTAATGACCATGATGAACCACAAGCCTCCAACATTCAAAAATTATCTTCCCTGTCACCACAAGTTGATAACAATATCTCATTAACAAGTGGGAATGAGTCATATTGTAATGAAACAGAAGGAAGAAGTGGTGGAAATGAAACTATTAAAAATGATGAAGTACCCAATGAACCAAACAAGGAGTCGGAGGGCTTTGGATTAGATGAAGAAGGATTAAATATTAATATTCACAATGAAACAACTGATGATGTCGTCAGGAATGATGATTATAATACTACCAATGATACAAATGCCACTAGTATTCCAGCTTCTCGTGAGAAGTCAGTTTTTGTGAGATTGAGCAATCGAATAAATAATTTGGAGACTAATATGACATTATTTGGTAGTTATCTTGATCAGATTAGTCAAAGGTATGTTGTGAGACAAAAATGGGCAGTTCTTGCGTGTGACATTCATTACTATAAATAGTACCACTATTTATAGTAACAAACCGCATACAATACATAACTACTATGACCACCTGTAATGTATGATGTAGTATAATAACACGATACAAAGCATCCAAAAATACAGACGAGGAGCTATGAATGTATTGATGGATGAAATTTGACTGGATGATGTTGATAGAGTAACCATGTTGACATTTTGTGCGCACTCTAATTAAGAGTGGATGGATGCTAAATACATTATACATTATACTTATTGCACTAAAAAATTAATCCTCTATTTTCATATTAATAGCTTGAAGAGAAATAAGAACCGTACTGATGATATGCAGAAGTCGCTGGACAGAAGGATTTCAAACTTGAATGAAACAGTAGAGTCTCTGAAGGGCCAGGTGTGTGTTGATGTATGTGTATGTTGTTATGTATCCTTTTGGGATTAAAAGAATTTGATAAATACACGAGAGATAAATTGGTTCAAAAGACATTGTTCAACAGGTGCATGTATGAGTGTACACATGTGTAAACAATATTACATAAATACATACATACACAAATACATACATACATATATAAATAAATACATACACACATACATACATACATACATATATAAATAAATACATACACACATACATATATACATACATACATACATAAATACATACATACACAAACACATACATACATACATACATACATACATAAATATAATTATACATAGTTGCATACACACATACATATTTTACATACATACCTACGTATACAGGTGTTCCTCTTGTATTTAAAAGAGGTGCATAGTTATTTTGAAAACATGTTTGTATAATTAGTATGTGTAGTCTGTAGTTTAATACATATTTTTATAACTCTCATCATAATTGCATAAGTTATAACAAACACGAGTGTATTAGATTCATTTAGAAAGTTTGTCAAAAGGGGGGCGACACAGTGTTATCATGATGTGCATATTGGCAAACAAATGCCGAGCAAGTGAGCAAAACTCTAGCAAGGTGGGAAGTGTGAATGCCACCTCCACTCCCCACCCCCCACCCCCTAATGAAACCCTGTAGACTGAAATGTATTAAGAACATATCATAAACACCATATAATAGAACTTCATCTTTACTTGGAGCTCTCAATGGACGTAGTTGTGGTCTTTCTGGCTTAATAATGTGTGCAATTAAAATTGATAAATTGATGTAATAATTAGCTCAACCGAATTGTTGGCAAGCTTTATGTTTGTATGTATGCACATATGCATGTTGTATGTATGCAAGCGTATATGTATGTATGTATGTATGTAATTATATATGTATGTATGCATGTGTGTATGTCTGTTTGTATGTATGTCTGTATGTATGTATGGGTATTATATATGTATGTGTGTATGTTTGTGTGTATGTATGTATGTATCTATGTATGTATCTATGTGTATATGTATGTACGTAAGTATGTACATATGTATTATATCTCTATCACTTTAAAAGTCTCTTGATCCAGGATGCTCGGAGGCCATTTAAGTTTATTTATACCACTTAATTATCTCCTTTAATCTAGAAGTTAGATATTGAATGTGTTGGAACCCTACAAAAACATTACTGTTGTCAGTGTTGTGTATACATGTACATAAACTATAGTGTATGTGTGATATCATGAACATCCTCCGGTAGTTTGTGGTTAATCTACTGGAATATCCCTTTACTACTAATAAACCTTGTCTTCATGATTTAGCATTTTTATATTTGCAGTTCTTAATTAGTATATTAATCATCTATTCCTTTCCATCCATCTATCTATCTTTTGTCCATTCATCCATCTATCCATCCATCCATCCATCCATTCATCCATCCAGTCATCCATCCATTCATCCATCCATCCATATATCCGTCCATCTTTCGCAGTTGCATCTTAATGAGACACTATTAGAAGATATAGTACAGTCTCTACATGATCTGAATTACAACACTTTATCTCTCAGTCAAGAATGGAATGCAGCAACGATACTAGTAAGTGATTATTATAGTCACGCATAACAACTTCATTATTAATTACGTTAATTCCATAATTATGACACTTTATGACTCATCAGCATGACTGATGATGCAAGCAGAAAGTGTTGTAAACTGTTTATTGCACACACACAGTCACATACATGCACACACACATACACCTCGTTATTTATTTGTTGCAATCATTCCCACACATATGTACACACATACACCTCGTTATATACTTGTTGCAATCAACTGCTGTTGTTCACACACACACACACACACAGATTACAATATTACTTGCAGCATTGGTTAGTATACAGCTTCTAATGATAGCTGGTTGCTGTGTGTGTTGGATGAAACACCGAAGTGATCAAGATCAATTGCAAAAGCTGATAACAGATTTAGAAAAGGAAATAAAAGTGTTGAACAAAAGTCATGTTTATGACAAACTAAATGGTAGAAAAACTAATAACCATATACCAAGAGTTGATGGGACTGGTCTGAATTGTACTGATCAAACAAATGACAAGGAAAGTTTAGAGGGACTAATGGATTCACTCACTACTATATGTAGTAGTAGTAGCTTATTCCCTTCTTCAAGTCAAGAATTGTCAAGTTCCTCGTATTCATCATTACCAGCACTGAATGTACTCCCTTCGCAACAAGAGGTATATTATTGTATATGGATTCCTGGTTTTTCAGTTTTCCTTTGTTTCTAATTCTCTCATGCCCTGTAGATGCATTTCATAAGCTTTATGCAATCGACCTTGCCTCTATTATGTATATGCTATCTGTGTCTACTCTAGCCTGTTTCTACTCTAGCTGGTTTCAATCATTGTCTACTCTACCCTGTTTCAATCATTGTCTACTCTACCCTGTTTCAATCTAGCCTGTTTCAATCATTGTCTACTCTACCCTGTTTCAATCTAGCCTGTTTCAATCATTGTCTACTCTAGCCGGTTTCAATTATTGTCTACTGTAGCCTGTTTCAATCTAGCTGGTTTCAATCATTGTCTACTCTAGCCTGTTTCAATCATTGTCCACTCTAGCCTGTTTCAATCATTGTCTACTCTAGGTGGTTTCAATCATTGTCTACTCTAGTCTTTTCATTTATTCCCTGAACAAAAGAGCATAATAATTATTGTGACTCTATTCACCCACTCTTTACCAACTGAGGGGAAAGTGCGTGACATCATTTGTGTACATTAAAAACCACATAGACTATCACACCTTTATCATATCAAAATTATAGTCTATAATAACATAATTCTAATTAACATAATATGATTATAAATTAAGTATAATTATACATGTACTATCATTATACTAATTACATTATAGCCTCACTATTATAGTTATATATACTATAGCAACTGTGTTAACTATTATACATCCATTATAACATAACATTAATATACACTATTATAGTATATATACTAGTTCCATTATAACATATTCACATGTGACTACACATCCAATTCTTATTAATATTCTGAAATACACCAGATGTCACTTTTGAGCGACATCTTTTAAATTTTATATCAGTTTTCCTAACCTGTCCAAACCACATCAATATAGTAATTATAATAACTTCCCTTCTACTATTAAACACCTGTGTTGTTTGTTAACGGTTTCCTCTATTTGCAGAAATGGCAGAAAGTGGAATATAAAAAACGAAGGAAGTCAACAACATCTTCGAGAAAATCAGAATCTTGAATACAAATCGCTCAATCAATACTAACCACACAAAATCAATTTTATGATTTTTGTCATGTTCCAGTCTATTTGCGAACACAAATAATTATAACACATTACATTATTATATTATATATAAGTTATATTATATATAATTATCTCCGAATATAAATATATCAACATAAAAATTTATTATTGTAAAATTTATCAAACAGTTAGTATTTTAATAAATAATGAACTTAAATAAATATTGAATATGATATATAATGGATAATATCGAATTCTGTGTGAGCTGGAACACTCTTCTGAAATATACTGTAAATATATAGAAATTAGTGCATGTTGCTTTCACAACGATTTTTAAAAATCAGTTATTTAACCATACATCTATCTGTCTGTCTGTCTATCTATCTATCTATCTATCTATCTATCTATCTATCCATTCATCAATTAAATGACTTTGGTTCATGGGGTCACACTCTTGTCACAATAAATGGACTCTTATCCACAAACACAATGTACACTGGGATATATATATGATATAGGCCCATTTTGGGGGGTATAGCTGGACCCAGTACTCCTAGCCATGCAACACTGACCAGTTCATATCATTAATATTCCTCCTCAATGTTGCATAACTTCAGTAGTCAATTGATTACACAAGTATTGGGAGTTAAAGAGGTCCAACCACTACACGACAGTTCCTCATCCATCCATCCATTTTCTATTTTCATCATATCCAATATACAAACACAAGTGCTGAAATACTTACAGTAAATGTATTTGAATCATATGGACATTCTCTTTTTTCCTTAGTACGATATGCATAATTTTGATGAGGTACTTCCTCCTCTCCAATCTTTACATCTACATTTTCTCCACAATCTTGTAAGATTGGAGTAGCCGTTGAAGGAAGCAGAAGCGCCAATAATGATGTATTGTGTACATTACTAACTTGATAAGTGCTGTAAAATGAATTGAAATGGTTGATCACATAACACACAATCACATGACTATTAAAACAAATAATATTTGATCATATGACACAGTCCATGACTATTACAACAAATCATATGACATACAGTCAGATGACTTTGAATGGATCAACAGATGATTATACATTACTGGGAGTTTATGATTGGCCAAAGGAGTTTACAACCGTAATACTTCCAGAGTTACTAGGATATGCTACATTTTCTGAAACAGCCACTCCATGGTGGCTTCACTGCTCTGACATGAAATATGAATAGTATAATTATAAATATATAAATAATAAATGGATGTGTGTCTCATTAGAAATCCAGTTTTTATTTCGTGCTCTAATTAAATTAATTATTGTCACTTTTTGTAACAAACCACATGTACGTATATCACTCCACACACACTGCTGGGAGTTTACACAAGTGATAAAAATCCATTTCGCAGTGAAATTATTAAAAATAATTATTGTAATTCCAATATTATTTAATTATAATAAAGTGGTTTTTAATTCTTGTGCCTGAGAAATTCAAAACAGAATTTATGATTGTTCAGTCATTATATTTAATATAAGAAGTGTTTAAAAAGTATTATAGAAATTACATTTTAGTTGAAATATTTCAGGAATTTAAATTTTCTTATATATATTATCTGTTTAAAATATTAATTTTGTCCATCCAGCTGTGTTTAAAAATTGAAATTATAATAATCGGAGAGTGTAATTTCTTAAGAAGAGAAATAGATCTGGCTTGAAATAACAAACACAAATATATTATACAAGTTTGGACAGACTCATTGAGAGAAGCTTTACCTCAAATAGTAGTCCATTCGTGATTCATATATATAGTTCTCCCATCCACCATCCATTCATTCAACCATCCATCTATCCGTCTGCCCGTCTGTCTGTCCGTCCATCCGTCCGTCCGTCTGTTTGTTTGTCCATCCGTCTGTCTATCTATCCATCCATCCATCCATCCTTCCATCCATTCGTCCATTCACACATGCAACCAACAATGTATTAAATATACGTAACTATAATTCCTTACAAGTTCTTGTCATTGCAGTTAAATTCCCTGGTCAAAGGAACCATTACAAGTGATGTATTAACCATGTAGAATGTAATCTCTGACAGACATATGTCAACTGTTTCATAGGACAATGGTGGAGAGGCTATGGACATTAGCATCACCTCACCATGAGTAATATACACCACAAATGAATGTAGTGTAATGAAAATCATATACGATAATATATTCCAAACCAGTGCAACAAATGATATGAGGATACCCTATAAATAATGAATTATTAATTAAATTAAATGACGAGTATACACAATACATTATTAATTAATTATTGATATCCTATCGTTAAGATAATTATTATTATTAATTCAATTAAATGATACCCTATAAAATTAAATGACATTACTATAATAATAACCAATGAATACCCTATCGTTATTATACATAATTAATTAATTAATAGATACCCTATCATTATTATACATAATTAATTAATAGATACCCTATCATTATTATACATAATTAATTAATTAATGGATACCTTATCATTATTAATTAATGAATATATACCCTATCATTATTATACATAATTAATTAATTAATGGATACCTTATCATTATTAATTAATGAATATATACCCTATCATTATACATTATTAATTAATAGATACCCTATCATTATTATACATAATTAATTAAGATACCCTATCATTAATTAATTATAATTATGTAATTATTACTACTATAATTAAATAATGTAATCACTAAACTCACAGTGATTCTGTATCCAGCTGATCTCTGACAATTTTTAGTTTCATTTTGACACAATCTTTTATGATACCCAACGACACTTCCTTTAATAAATACATTATGTTTAACAAGTTCCATAAACAGGATTGGTTGCCAAGCCCCAAAGAATGCAGTTGCATTACTTTCATCTCCATTTGATGCCCCTACGACATATCCCCCTTCATCAAGAAGATATAATATAAAAGAATCATTTACAGTTTCAGATGCGAGGCTGTTGACGTAGGAGACATTTAAAACTACACCAACTACTCCTATAGATATATTCTGAGCTGACGGTATAAATATTGGTTTAACAACTTCAACTGTTTCAGATAGACTAGTAGTTTCTGATCCTGATGATTGAAAATGGAATCAAATGTATACATTCGTGAATAGTATATTATCAGGATATTTACAGGACATTTCATTATAGTATATTATTAGGATATTTACAGGATATTTCATTACAGTATATTATTAGGGATATTTCATTACAGTATATTATTAGAATATTTACAGGACATTTCATATTACAAAGGATATTTACAGGAAATATCATTAGAATAATTACAGTAAATTATTAGGATATTTCAAGGACATTTCATTACAGTATATTACTATGATATTAATTTACTAGACACTTCATTACAGTATATTATTAGGATATTTACAGGACACTTCATTTAATATCATTAGGTTATTTAGTCATTTAATATTATAGTAAATTATTAGGATATTTCAAGGACATTTTATTACAGTATATTACTATGATATTTACTAGACATTTCATTACAGTAAATTATTAGGATATTTACAGGACACCTCATTTAATATCATTAGAATATTTAATATTACAGTAAATTATTAGGATATTTACAGGAGATTTCATTGCAAATAAGGAGATGCTTCATAATTCAGACGTTTAGAGATTCCAATAAAACACCGCATTAGAAATATCATTAGAAAAGTCAAAAAAAATGTTAAATCTCCAAAATTCCAATATTTCCATACATTTATTTGTTTGTCATTCCTTCATCAACTCAAGGATTATTAATTTGATAACTATCTGCAAAAATGATAACAATGACTCCTCGCTCATCAGGCGCTGGGCCAACCAATCAATAATTAGTGATTACGGGAATTGTGATGTTTAACATACCTCTGTAAAATGATAATATTAATCCGTTCTTTTCTGCAAGAGCAACATAATTAATATTATTTAAGCTGCTACAATTGAAAGGAATCTCATTATCCACACAATATAACAGACCCGATGTTAACTTGAAAAATATACTAGATAAATGGATGGATGCATGGATGGATGCATGGATGCATGGATGGATGGATGGATGGATGGATGAATGGATGGATGGATGGATTGATGGATGGATGGATGGATGGATGGATGGATGGATGGATGGATGGATGGATGGATGAATGGATGGATGGATTGATGGATGGATGGATGGATGGATGGATGGATAAATGGATAAATGGATGGATGCATGGATGGATGGATGGATGGATGGATGGATGGATGGATGGATGGATTGATGGATGGATGGATGGATGGATGGATGGATGGATGGATGGATGGATGGATGGATGGATGGAGGATTGATGGATACATGGATGGATAGATGGCTGGATGGATGGTAGATAGATAAATAGATAGATCGATAGGAGGAATATATTTATATATTGTTATAATGTGATTTATATATTGAACAGTACCTAACAGGTCCGAGAGACTTAGTAACATTGTAAACATTTCTAAGATCTCTTAATAGTGTCTCATACATTATTGGATTACAAAATGCACTAGATGTGTTCTCATTAGACAGAGCCTCTTGAATCACTTCCTGTAAAAACATGGCTACCATCTCTTTATCTTCATCTAGACTATACCAGAAATTTCCAAAGCAATTTGGCCTAAGAAATCATATGTATGTATGTATGTATGTATGTATGTATGTATGTATGTATGTATGTATGTACATATGTATGTATGTATGTATGTATGTATGTATGTATGTATGCATGTATGTATGTAGTATGTACATGTGTATGTATGTATGTATGTATGTACGTATGTATCTTTGTATGTATGTATGTATGTATGTATGTATGTATGTATGTATGTACATATGTATGTATGTATGTATGTATGTATGTATGTATGTATGTATGTGGGTATGTATGTATGTATGCATGTATGTATGTATGTACATGTATTATGTATGTACATGTATGTATGTACATGTATGTATGTATGTACATGTATTATGTATGTACATGTATGTATGTATGTACATATGTATGAATGTACATGTATGTATTATGAACTGTGTATCATTTCAGTCTTCTATTTATATTATAATTATACCTATTTCCTGTAATTAGAGTAGTACCCTGCATCTCATTATTATACAATGTTTCATTTAGTGTAGTAAGATGTGACTTTGATAGTGGTAAATATTTCACTTTCCGAACCCCAACAGATGGAAGCTTTATCGCAACACTTTATTAATGAAAATAGAATTTTATGAATAGAAGAGATTGAGTATATAAATATATACGTACCTCTCTGAGATATTACTGATTGGAGTGTAGTAATAAGTGAAATTATCAAGTATATATCTTCTCTGGAAAGAGAGAGATGTAAATTAGTAACTAACATATAATATACATGAACATTCATGAGCCTAGCATGCTAGCAATAGGTGTAGACAAACACACACAACAAACAAACAAGCAGCCACAACGACTAAATAGTTACTCAGTATAATGATGTTATAATGTTGTAACTTGTGACCTAAATCATTTATTATTCACTATTACAAAGATATTTATTATTCCCTGTTATTAATATCGTTATCATTATCTATGATATAGTAATTATGAATGCTGTTTGTGTTTCAAACTATCAAACATATGATTTGTTTTTTTGTGTGTATAATTTAACAACAAACTAATTCTAATCTCTGAGCTCATGTAATGAATTGTTTATTATTCTCTATTATCAATATAATTATTATCTATTATATGTTATGAATGTTGTTTGTGTTTCCTCTATCAATATAATTGTCATAATTATTTCAACTGTGTCTGTCAGTATATAAGAAAAGATGATTTGTGTTGTCAAACTAGAGAAAGAGAGTTAGTTTTACAATATTATATTCAGTCCTAAAGTGATTCTTCTCAAGAGTATTAGGTAAGATGGACAGACAAACAAACAGACAAAATTACCTTATGTTCTACGCTAACATAAGAAATAGCACTCCTCTGATCGGTTTCTCCATCAATTAAATCTTTCCTTACATTTCTCAGAACATCTTCAGAATCATATTCAAACTCGTACTGACTAACATCAAAAGTCACAAGATTTTCAACATACTCCAATACATCTCTGTCCATCAATGGATGATCTAACATTTGTCCATTGTTATTGACAATGAATCCATACCCTAATGGACCAAGCTATGAAAGGGTTAAAATACTGTGTTGTATGTGGTACAGTATATGAATTAATATAAGATCGATGAATGGATGGATACTAAGGAGATGATTGGAAGGTTGAATGGATAGATGGATCAGTGGACAAATGGATCAATGGATGGATTAATATATTGATGGATGAATGAATGGATGGATGGATACTAGGGAGATGATTGGAAGGTGAAATAGATAGATGTATCAATGCCAATCCATCCATTGATCCAAATTGTCCACTGATCCATCTATTCATTCAACCTTCTAATCGTTCATCCATCTATTAAACTATTCATCCATTAATCCATCCATTGATGGACGAATGGATAGATAGATGAATAGATGGAGATTTAAGCACAAGTACAATTATCATGCTACAACAAACGGAAAACAAACTCACTTCATGTTCTTTAACAATTTGTCTAATATCATCGCCCGACAAATCTATACCCAAAGCTCCGATAAAATCAGTATGGTTGCTAATAGAGTCAGTATGGTTATTAATAGAGTCAGTATGATTGTTAATAGAGTCAGTATAGTTGTTGATAGACAATTTAACAGGCATGCTAACAGTCAGTATCAATGTGTTAGTAAATACATCTGTGTACTGTTGTGTGAAGTAATCATTAGTGATAGGAAAGGGCTGATTCAATTCCTCTGTGAATACTTGTACACTGATATCAACGTTGTTAAATCCACTTATCTCTCTATATGTTCCTGTGTGAACCAAGATATAATATTGTCATTATAATCACAATTCTTTGGTATGGAATTATGTATTAATTATCACTTTACTATTACAGATTGTTTGGATCAGGTATCAATTACATTAATTATATTCATTCATACAAACATACATACATAAACACATACATACATATATACATACATACATACATACATACATATATACATACATACATATAGTATTAAATACATACATACATACATAAACACATACATACATATATACATACATACATACATATAGTATTAAATACATACATACATACATACATACATATATACATACATACATACATATAGTATTAAATACATACATACATACATACATACATATATACATACATACATACATATATACATACATACATACATATATACATACATATATAACACATACCTATCTATCTACACATACATAGTTACTTGTATTATTCACATTTTTCACATAATCTTTTATATCTAACATGTACGATTATTTCATACCTCTATTTCTACATGCTAAGTTTCTCATTTCATTACCATCTCCTGTCTGACCTACTAAGAAACTGAAGACTCTGATCTCTTGTTTACTGTTCTTATCAGTAAAGCTACCAACAGGAAATGAAGCACTGCCATCAGAAAAGATGACCATAATCTTGTGACAGGTAGAAGTGTTCTATTTATAAATAGAAAGATTTACAAATCAATTCGTAACGAACACCAATTTTGAAGTTTAATAATCTTAAGAATTAATGACAATTTACTTTCTCTATTATTACAGAAAACTGGTTATTTTATTTATATTACTTAACAAACACAGCTCTTCCAAACACACCTCTATTTTATCAAATGCAGTCTCAAGAGCTGATTGAAAGTCTGCTATTCCCCGTGGACGATCCATACTTGAAACAAAATTAATCATGATGATTTTATTTTCAGGTGATGCTCTCATAAAATCTTGAAAACACTCATCGGAATCCGAAACTGTTTCAGGCACTCTAATTACAAGGAAGAAGTCATTTTCTGCTAAATTAGAGATCAATTCTATAGTTGATAGAATGGCTAATGTAGAGGATAGTCCAGTCATACTGCCACTCATATCAATAAGAATTATTACATATTTCTCTCCAGCAACTGTGTCTATATACCTGACAGAGAATAGGAGTATAGCTGAAGAGGTTTATTAATGAATGGATAAATGGATGAATGGATGGATGAATGGATAGATGGATGAATGGATGGATGAATGGATGGATGGATGAATGAATGGATGGATGGATGGATGGATGGATGAATGGATGGATGAATGGATGGATGGATGAATGAATGGATGGATGAATGGATGGATGAATGGATGGATGGATGAATGAATGGATGAATGGATGGATGAATGGATGAATGGATGGATGGATGGATGAATGGATGAATGAATGGATGAATGGATGGATGAATGGATGGATGAATGAATGAATGGATGAATGGATGGATGAATGGATGAATGGATGGATGAATGAATGGATGGATGAATGGATGGATGAATGGATGGATGAATGAATGGATGGATGAATGGATGGATGAATGGATGGATGGATGAATGGATGGATGAATGAATGGATGGATGAATGGATGGATGAATGGATGGATGAATGGATGGATGAATGGATGGATGGATGGATGGATGAATGGATGGATGGATGAATATAAATGTACAACAGATGTGTAACTATAGTAGCCAATAGATAAGAGATAGATAGATAGATAGATAGATGGATAGATGGGATAAATAGATGGATGGATAGGTGTATGAACATACCAAGGTCTGTTTCTTGCATCAAATGTATCTACTATTTGAAATGGACACATATCACAATCATCTGATATTGTCCACTTCGATGCTATTAAAAAATAAATATCAAACACAAAGTGACAATACAAATGAACAAATAAAATTAATAAATTGACAGACAGACACACAAATGAACCTGGAAATAATCGACATGCTCCAGTTTCACTGCCTATAAAGAAATTAGTAGCTCTTATATTATGTATGTTATTCAGCTCCTCCCATTTCTCGCTAAACTGATCTGTCAGGTTTGCGGTCCACTCAACAAAACAGAGTACAGATGGATCTAACAAACAGAAACACATCATATGTTATAACTGAATTAATGGTTGTGGCTCATGTACAACTGACTGACTCATGAATTAATACCTGTTTCATATACATTCACAGGAATATGTACTGAAGTATCGCTTAAATTCACGGGACGACCAAAACTAGGATGAAGGGTTAAGGTAGGGGTTGTACCCCTTTCATCACTTGAAGCACGATAATATGACTCAGTCACTTCTGTCTTATTACATACTTTATAACATGAAGTAGAACTGAACTGAGTGGAGTCACGACTACATAGTGGTGAACAGCATCCAGTGTTGAGATGAGAAGTATAGAGATTACGAGCATTCTCTACTGTCTCCTAAGACAGGTAGTGAATGGATGAATGGATGGATGGATTGATGAATAAATGGATAGATGAATGGATGAATGGATAAATGGATGGATAGATGGGTGGATGGATGTGTGAATGTGTAGATTGATGGGTAAATGGATGGATGGATGGGTGGATGAATGAATGAGATGGATGGATGAATGGATGAATGAATCAATGGATAGATGGATGGATAGATGAATATCTGTGTAAATGTGTAAATTGATGGGTAAATGGATGGATGGGTGGATGAATGAATGGATGGATGATTGAATGAATGGATAAATGGATGAAGCAATGGAATCTGATGATAAATATATGAATGAATATATATATTCCATTAGCACCTGTAATAGCGAAGTGAGCATGTCAACATCATTACTAATACGTTCTGATACAGCCTTAACAACCCGAGACCCATTTACATCAGTGAGGTTTGCATCAACCACAGCATCTGAATATAACTAATAATATATATAAATATTCATTGAATAATAAAATATCACATCACCTACCGCAACTATATCATCATACTGAGATGATTCATTGAATTTAGTAATTAATTTAAACGATAACTCAGCCACTACATCTCTAATACTGAATAAAATAATATTATATTACCACACATGCACACAAACTCACTCACTTGATTGTTTCAGCAACTATATAGTTCATAGATAGTAGAAGAAGTATCAGATTCATTCTTCATATTCAGTAATAAAAGGGTTAAAAATGTATTTCAGGGCGTGGCTCTTTTGCAAATACAAAGAAGGGTGGGGCTCATTTGCTAGGTAAGTATTTTTCAAGATATCTATTATATATTTACTTTATATTACATTCTACAGATAACCGAGTGCTAACAATGGACATGTATTCAGAAGCTACTCTCTCACAAGGCCCTTTGTATTCATCAACTCCAACTCTAAATACCTCATCATTTTTAAGACACACCACTCGTTCATCTACTCCTCCACTTTTCCCCACTATTCTACGAACATCTAAATCGAATCGTTATTCAACATTCTCTCTTTCATCTACACCTACACTTTCCTCCATAGAATCTAAATCGAATCGTTATTCAACAATCTCTCTTTCATCTACTCCTTTACATTTCTCAGCACTTTCGCAATCTTTCCCACCACCTCGTTTTTCGTCCTCACCTTATAAAAATGCTTCTTCTTCATCTATCCATCTTCTTTCTTCTTCCAGTGAATTGCCCATGAAAGTTCATCAAATGTTCCATAATCAATTCTTTGCTTTACGTTTCAAGATACAAATAAGAGAACAACCTGTGGAACTGAACTACGCCTCTGACAATCCTGAACTACATTGTGAATCTCTTACAACCTGTATCAACTTCCAGTCACTACTCATTGAACTACATGATTTACTGAAATGTTTTGGTGTTGCAGGTATAGTACGTTGTTTTTCGGATCCTCTTCCAGTGATTGAAGTTTTACTGGATCATCCGGCAGATGTGAAGAACCTTCTTCTTAATAAAGACAACATTAGTTCTCACTTATGGATAATGGTGTGCAATGCATTCATAAAAATGAGCAAAGAACAAGATGTTGGATTGTTCAAAGATGAGGCAAATAAAGATACAGACGTCACCAGATTTCAGCTTACTTATCGTCCTGGTAACAGCTGTACTTTTGATCTATTTCTTGTGTCACCTAATAGTCACAGACGTGAGGTAGACTTCTATTTAGTGACATTAGCTAATCATAAGTTTATGACTAAACTAATGCTGTCAAGTCTTGTGTTTGATTTCCCTTCTGCAATGTCTAGTTATCTTCATCAGATAGCAGCATATCAACAACCAACAAGAGGTGAAATAATACTTTCAATGTTTTAGTTATAGTTTATTAACATAGTATTCTATTTGTGCTGCTTAAGTACAGCTAAACCCCTTTAGTAAGGTATTGTATCATTTAGCTATAACTAAGTCTACTGCAATAATAACAACTAGTAGTAAGCCATTGTGACTTTTACTAATCTATAACTAAATTACAGGTCTACTGCAATAACTACAACTGCAAAGCCTTGTAGTAAGGCATTGTGACTTTTACTAATCTATAACTAAATTACAGGTCTACTGCAATAACTATAACTGCAAAGCCTTGTAGTAAGGCATTGTGACTTTTACTAATCTATAACTAAATTACAGGTCTACTGCAATAACTATAACTGCAAAGCCTTGTAGTAAGCCATTGCGACTTTCAGTTAATTAAACTATAACTAAATTAACGGTCTACTGCAATAACTATAACCATTATAGCCAATTCACTATAACTATAGTCAATTAATATTCATAAACAATTTTTTTTTTACTTCAGAGAATGTGGCTATTGATGATCTTCGTGCTGAATTACAAGAACTAAGCAATTGGTTTCATTTGGGAATGGCTTTAGAGATGAAAACCTCAAATCTAATGAGTATACTATTCAACTACAGATATATAAGTATGTTAAGAAAATATTATAATATATTATTATTATTTAGCTTCTTTATCCGGTAACTTGATGATGTAGGTGCTTGTAGATCTCAGTTTCTGACCATTTGGCATGGACAACATACAAATGCTTATGGAGATAACCAATTGACATGGAGCAATGTTGTGAAGTATCTGATTGTGATTGGAAGGAAGAGTATTGCCGATGTTATTGTGAAAAAATACGGTATAATTTATTTGATGAGTATTTCAAATTGTCATATTTTGTTATTCAACAGGGATACCTAATTATCAAGAATTGATTAAGAACAGTGAGAAATCTTCAACAAAACAGGTAATCTACATTCAACATAAAACCAGAAATCATCTATTATATAAGTATAACTAAGGACTCCTATTGGGTTCTAGTGGACTCCTATTGGGTCCAAGTGGACTCCTATTGGGTCCTAGTGGACTAATAATGGGTCCTAGTGGACTTCTATTGGACTCCTATTGGGTCCTAGTGTACTCCTATATGGTTCTAGTGGAATCCTAATGGGTCCTAGTGGACTCCTATTGGGTTCGAGGCTCAAGCTCTTACCACTACACCACACTGCCTCTTTCAAAACTAAATAATATCAGGATTTACTGTGTTTAGTTTTAGTTCTAACTAGAAATGCCCATTATTGGCTATTTTTCATTTTAGTTAGTTATATTTAGACCTGTAATTTAAGTTAACAATGCATTACTAAAAGGGTTTCTGATCAAATGGTCAGTGGTTTGAGTTCTGCTATGGCCATGCTGTTTCCTGGAAAGAGAGTATTTGTTTTTTTCTGTGGACTTCATTATTCACCGTTTAGTTAATTTAGCTAAAACTAAAATTGTGAGAAACTAGACATACTAATAAAATATATATTATCCTATTATAAACAGATTGGACTTCTAAATAGTCCAGAGATCAAAAGCCTAATAGATGAGCTGAAAGAGAGGGACAGTCAGCTAGCAGAAAAAATCAAGCCATTACGAGTTTATGTACAGCAGAAAAGAGTTTTAGAAGTTTCAGTTGCTCATCTGTTCCAGGAGCTGAAACAATGTATCGATGAAGTAAGTGAGAACGGACAAAAGAGGGAAGAGATGAAAATCAAACAGGACAAGATGAAAGTGGAGATAGAAGCATTACAAGCTGTCATCAGGTTGTATGATCAAGCATTTCACCATGACAAAGACGAACAAAAGATACTTGAAGAAGAATCAGAGGTATATCAACATCAGAAGGACACTACTACTCACGAAATAATCCTGTTTCAAGCTGCTCAAGGGCAAGAAGAGAAACAAGTGATATTTGATATCATTGACGAAAAAATCTCCACGAGTCAAAATTTACAAGAAGATATAGAGGGAATTAGCAAAAAGATTAAAGCACTCAGTGAAGAGTTAACTAGCAAACGAAATGTCCTCATTAAAGAGCATCAACTCCTGCTCTCAAAATGTCAACAAGTTCATCAGGTACAGGGAGCTGCAGGTCTCCTACAAGCCAAGATGATGCAATACGCTTTAAAAATTGATCACATTCTACAACAGAAAGTTGCAGCCAACACTATGTTCTGTTCATCTGTGTTCAAGGTGAGTTTACAACTAAATGATGTATGAATCTATACATTGGTATGCTAATTATAGCCTGAACAGTCACTGATTACATAAAGGAGACAATTGTATATAGCATGTACTTAATCTAGCAGAGTGTGGGTTTGGCGAGCACCCATTTTATGAGTATAATAAAATTTCAACCATTATAATGTTATTATTGTTTGTGGGTACCAAATTGCTAAGTTAAACAATTTTCTGCTTAAGGTATACTCCTGTCTTATCAAGTAGCTATCATGTTTAAATTTCATGATATCAAAACAAAGTATACCACAATTCACTATTGTTATATTGTTTTGTCTATGTCACTGTGCAGCTCCTAGTGGACACTTTAACAGAGGAAATCAAAGGAAAGGAAGCACAGCTTACTATCTGTACAGCAAGAGAGAAAAGGGCTCAGAAGATGGCTACAGAGACACAAGACAAGCTTCAAGATGAAGATATGCAAGAGCTAACTGATGAATTAGTCATGAAAGGTGCAGAAGGAGATGTTGATGAAGACCAGAGGTTACTGGACTGGTTGAAACCATTAGAAAAATCTATGGAATTGAGGGATAAGCTATTAGAGGCTAAAATGAGCTACTGGAGTAATGAGAGGGCTAGAAGAATTACAAGTGCAGAAGGGAAAGCTTTGAAACAGTTGCTGGACTCACTAAAAGAGGTCAGATTGGAAAGTGTAAAATTATACATAATATATAATTATATATAACATTTATTCTATACAGACTCCTGTTGAAACTGAAGGTCAAATCTTAGCAACAGATGAAGACATTGACTTTGAACAGACACCAACAGTGGAGTATACGCTAAAACTAAATGAACCACTAGTTGTGAAAGTTAACAGTTTCTTTAGACTCACTCTACCAGTTGACGATACTGTGAAGCTCAGTAAGAAAAAGGTCACTTATATGGCTGAGATAAAAGCTCTAGCTGATGGCTCTATAACTACTGTACCGGTAACAGTAGACACTTCAGTCTTGACACAAACAATGTCAATGAATTTTCATCCATCAGTCAGAGGCAGATATCATCTTCAAATCAAATCTAATCACAAACCAGTAAAAGGTATAGGTATTTACACGTTTCGTGCCAAACAAAGCCCCACATTACTTGGTTATCCAGTCAGAGTATTTGATGGATTAAACTATCCATACGCAGTCAAAACCGTACCTAATTCTACACTGTTAATTGCCTCAGAAAGCAAAGGTCGAAAAGTTATTTTTCTGAATAAAATCACGGGCAAAACGATTATTACTATTGGAGGTCCACGCACTGGTCCACCTATGAAAATACCCAATGGAATAGCAATAGATAAGGATGGTGTTATATATGTAGTTGATTCTGGAAGCCACTGTGTTTTTCTGTTCTCTCCAGAAGGTACACCAATACGCTCTATTGGAATCAAAGGTGATGAATTTGCACAATTTTGTTTTCCCTATGGAATACAGATATCACCACATGATAACACAATCAACATCTGCGACCATAACAACGACCGCGTACAAGTATTCACTAGTGAAATGAAATTCCAAAGAGTAGTATATGCTGTAAGCTCTTATGATGTTGATTTTGATAGCAAAGGTTGTATGTATACAACTGATCGAAGAAATCATCTTATTGCTGTTTTCAACAGTAAAGATCAATGTATTAATAGTATAGCTGGCCGAGGATCTGAAAAGGGTCAGTTAATGGAACCCAGAGGTATAGCTATTGATGAGCAAGGTTACATTTATGTAGTAGAGGAAGGTAATTGTCGTGTGTCAGTCTTTGATACCATTGGTCAATTTATTACATGTTTTGGGCAAGAGGGAATTGAATCTGGTGAATTTTCTGCTCCTCAAGGGATCACAGTTGATGAAGATGGATATATTTATGTTTGTGACATGCTAAACAATAGAATACAAGTATTTTAGTATCATTATAAGTTGTATATATATAATACTTATTAAATTATTATTTTTCTATAAACACCTCATGCTCGCAACGCTGGCGGCCCTTCCGCGTTTAGTGTTGGACCCAGCCCAGCACGCGCTGCACACGTGAACTTCATGAAGACATTCTAGGAGACCAGGACAATGCCCTCTAATGTAGAGGTAAAAGCTGAGGTCAAGGATCTCCACACATTGCTGGACACTGCTAAACGACTCAGTGGAGCTGATGGTGACATGTTTGCAAGAAATATTGAGATATAAAAGTTATCATTTGTAATTTTATCCTGTAGGTACACAGTTGAATCAAGAAGATACTTTCTTCAATGCTAAAAATGGAAGATTGAAGGTACCATACATCAATTCAGTGATCAATCATTCTCATTGTATATTTGCAACATAAGACGGATCTCATGAAAGGAAAGTACGTAATCTTGTAGATTTAGAAAATAATACACCCTCAGGCTATGATCCTGTATGTTGCTCCTTCAATGTGCAGCTTATCTTAGTGGCAAGTCACCCGGATCATGGTAGTGCTCTTTTCATGAGATGCCATGAGATATGTATAGTAATAGTGATTATAATTGCTATATTTAACATCTCGTATATGACTTCTCTATTTTAGTTAAGAATTGAAGAAGGTGCTACCACTGGTAAGCTCATCTTCTACAAACGGAATGATATTTCAGGACCCAAACAGAGTGACTATATGTATACTATTGTTCCTAATCCATCTGATCTCAAACTAACACTAAGTAATGCATTGGGCGTGAGAGGTACATACAAAAATAATTATATTACCATCTATCTACTCTTTACTGCAACCAATAGCTCTCATTCATTTCTCAAAATATATACACTGTGTATGTGTTAATTTGTCCTTTGATTGTGTATATATAAACTGTATATGTGTTAATTTGTCCTTTTTAATTGTGTATATGTGGTTGTATTCAAGTATATGTTTATTCTTTCATAGGTTGTGTGCGCAAAGTTAGACAGCTATTTATAGTGGGACAAACACGAATACATATTGATAGTGTAGAAGGATTAGGTGACTATATGGAACTGGAGGTTAGTTAGACTTGTATGTGTAATAAATTCAATATCCTCCACACCTGTAGGTGTGTATGAATAATGGACAGCTTATATCTGAAGGAGAGGCAATTGCTCATGATCTGATGATGAAATTAGGAATCAGTAATGAAGATCTTATAACATGCGCATACATGGATCTTCTCGAACAAAAAAAATGAAGTCATGTATTTGCAGAGTGACTTCTATATTATTGTATTATATACTTTTACTGTAGCTAACTTTCATCCTTGCAAGTTGAATATATCCAACAGTCACTGCACATGTATGGGCAACAATATATATTAGTATAATACATTGTGTAATTACTATAATATAATTATGTGATTAGTTGATATTAGCGCAACCAATGTTTTTAAGTTGTGGCAGTAACATTTTCTCTGTTATCATATTTTTTGGCATACCAATTAAAGATTTTTCCTCTTCCGTACAACTGGAGTTTCCTTTTTTCCTGCCTATCAGGCACTGTCGATATAAAGAACCTGATGGAGACTGATTGAAGATGGGTTCTTGAAGCTCGGGACACTTCAGTGATGAATAAATGGAAAGGGGATGACTTTCTGAAGTTTGCAGTTTAATTGGTTGTCTGAAACGGGTTTTTCTTTTGCATGACTCTCCTAATATATCATTAATGTAACTATCATCTAACTCGTATTCACCAGGTATTATACTATCACGAGGTTTATGTGACGATTGCAAGTAATGTTCTTTCATTAGAATCATGAACAGCGATCGTGCTAGTCTACAGTAAAGAAGAACTGAGTCTTCAATGTAATGTAATATTATATATAATTTATGCAACAATTATAATTATATATAATTATATATGCATGATTATATGTAAGTGTTAATGGTAAGTTATATGTCATTAAGTGCTTATTGTATTATGTTGTGTATGCTCTTGCTCTTAGACATATCATGATTCTTTTGTGTATTGTTAGTTTACAATTAGTTAAATCTCTAGTTGGGCTTCAGGGCTTGGTTCTTCTAACTATTCAAGCAAGCAAGATCAGAGAGCAATTTGCTAGAGTGGGGCTCACCCATAAATAAAAAGCTGTTTGAGTTATCACACATTTCAGTGCTAATCCACAGCCGGACAAGAGCAACATTTATTTATTCCGCAAAATCTACTACATGATATCTTCTTACATAATACTCACTTCCACTTTGATGGCGAAGGTCCAGCAACAGTTTGAAGGGTATTAAATGATGCTACTTGATGAAGACCAGGAGGTATTTTACGTGGTAGGTTGCTACACACAATCGGATGATTTAATTTCCATGGTTGCTTCTCACCAAATGTTCCTGAAGTGCAATACTAAAATGTAACGTATTAACTAAAGTATAACATTCACCAATATATCTTCCTTTGATTGTCCACAAGCATACACAACGATCAGTAGAGGCAGTTACAATCAGTTCCTTATCCTCTGCTAAATCAATGCTGACCACACTAGCAAAGTGTCCTTTCCATGCATTTATTAATAATGGTGGATCACACACTGGTCTTGAACTACTTGGAACATCAATACAGTATTCACTGATGTCCCAAACCTATAGGAACACAATACAAAATTAATACATACATAATTATATGCTAATTATTTTATGAAGGCATTTTCAAAGATTTTGTCATCAGTTAGAATAATTCACGACCTGAACACTAACTGGGAAATCAACAATGGATTTCCATCTTCACTATTAAGTTCTCTTACATTGAGTCAATGTATTGGAGAAACATAAAACCAATACCCAATATATAGAAATATTTAAAAACTTGAAACTCTAACTCACTATAGCAATTAGGAATACATAATAATTATATAACTCTTACCTTCAATATGATTTATATAATTGTAACAGCCCTGAACTAATACTAGAAGTACAGCCCTCTGAAAACATTTATTTACTAATTGTCTCTGTACTGTATTGTTCGTTATCTGATATATTGTTCCATGTACTATACACTACTGGAGTCACATGATGTTTGAGATCTACTATATAAACTCTACACTATATTGTAAATTCATTTGATGGCCAACCATGGACCTAGCCTGGAGATGACAACACTGTCAAAGATTCGAAATAAGTGTGTGTATAATTATTTATCAGACATGTACTGTATTGGTAGCATGTAACATGTATGTACATGTATGTACATGTATGTTTAAAGAAAAGATAAAGAGACTTTACCTGTATATGGCCCAGTGTGGTACCAGTTATCAAAGTTAGATTGTTAGAATGAGCTCTACATGCAGTGACACAGTGTAGACTATTGAGTTCACTTTCCTCTATGCTTGACACTATACGACTACCACTATCAAATACTTTGAATTCACCAATCAAACCTCCTCCAAATATGTTCCAGAACTGTACTATCCCACCTGCTCCACATGCAACTAGAGTTGCTGTCTCTGTGTCTTTCTCTCTCTCAGATAGAAACAAAACCTTGAAATAGAATCAACATGAGCTATGCCGTCAAAACATAATTACTGCTTTTTAAATAAATATTTACCTGTTCTATAGTGGTGTTATCTGTATATCCAAATTTTGGCTTGTCCTTTTTCCTTTCTTTCAATTTTGAGGGACTTCTTGTGTACCTTGGCTTGGATAGTACGGGATGATAGGTTTTGTGAGAACCTGATGCTGAAATGGAATATGAAAATAATATGAAAAATTGCAAGATATACACAACACAATATATAATACTATCATGTTAGACAGATGGATGGATGGATGGATGGATGGACGAGTGAATAAAATGGATGGACTGGATGGATGGACAAATGTAGAGGGATTGGTGTTACATTGATTGATTGATGCATGCATGATGGATAGGTGAATGAAGTAGATGATATTATAGGTAAGTATCTATAGCACTTGCTTTTTCTCTTATTTGTAGAATTCTCTGTACCCAAACTCTTATTATTATTAGAACACAATTTACTAAATAGTCTGTACTGTTGACTGTTGTGTTGATTATCAGTATCATTTAGTATTGATATAGGTTGTTCTAATTCCATGTCCCATAGAACTATATCACCATCATAACTAGCTGTCACTAGTACATCGGGCTCTTGATAAGCCATACATAATATATCATCACTATGTATCCCATCACCCCAATATTTTGGAATGATATCATCAGCTTCACGCATATCTCTGCATTAACATAATTACACAGAAGCTAACAAGTATTCTGTTTAATAGTGTTGCCAATAATGACCACTTTTAGTTAACTGAAATAATATTAGGCTTACTAAAAGGGTTTTAGTTTTAGTTAACTAACTAAAAGGGCCCATCATGGCCAATTTTAGTTTTAGTTAGTTATAGTTATTGCTGCAGACCTGTAATTTAGTTAACTAAAAGTGATAATGCCTTAATAAAAGGGGTTTTTAGTTATAGGTAACTAAACACATTCACAATAATATACATCCAAGTTAGTCAACATTTTTTAGCGTGAGTCAAAAAATTAAATAAAATTGATGTTATTAATTTTAAAGCTAAAAACAAGATTACAACATCACGGTAATGTATTTACCTATATTCAGCAATCACTTGACTCCACCCACTAGCGACAATCTTTTGTTTTAAAAAACAAAAACAGGTCACCTAAAAATTATACACAATACTACACTAGTTAAACAGTTGTTTTATTTCACAAATCCTCACCTCAGCTTCATAGCGTGTTTCCAATATAGACAGACATGCTCCATTATTAAAGTTCCATAACTTAATAGATCCGTCACGCCCACCTGTAATCAGCCTTCGACCGGATGGATCAAATGCCATCGCAGTGATCTCAACGTTTCCATGACATTGAGAAAACTGTATTGTTTTTTCACCTGTATCAACATCCCACACAGCAACTACTGAACCATGGCAGGCACTAACAACCTGTGTGTCACATGATTAACACATGACCATCTTCAAGCACATGTAAGCTAACCTGATTAAAGTTATAGTTGTAAAGAGCTCCACACAGTGGATACTCATGACTAACAATGTCTGTCTTTTTTTGATTTTCTTCACGATACAGTTCCAAGGCTCCTAGCTGTTATTAATATATAATACTGATACAAACATGACAGATATATTTACATACGTACATGATCATTTCCAACTAGAAGTGTTGAAGTAGGTGGATGGAAATAGAAGGCATATGGAATTATGTGTTCAAGTTGTTGAAATTTGTTACAAGTCTGCAAACACAGCTGATCTTGTATTGACCAGACTCGTAATTCCTGTAATAAAAATAATCACTTCTTTAATTAAATCTCTTGAAATAACATACCATGTCTTTTGCAAAGCTTAGAATGTGACCATCCATATGGTTGATTGCTACATGGAAAATGGCTGTGTTATGTCCTTTCAACACCTGAAAATGTATAGATGGATAAATGAATGAATTACGTACAACAGTGGATGAGGGGGGCTGGCTCCCAAATAATATATAGACTCTAGAACCACAATAATACTGCATAAGTGTAAGGAGGAATATTGTAGAACATAAGATACATAAATGTACTACTTTCTAATTCCCCCTCTCTGCCCCTAATCTTGTACATCCTTCTATTCTACTGTTAGAGTGACTATTATACATACATACTTTGAATAACTTACAGCAGTTGGTTTAGTTGTAACATAAGGATTCCATAGTCTCAGATCTCTATCCATTCCTCCAGTTGCTGAAATAAATAAAAATTATATATATGAGTGTGTTAGGCTAGTAGCAACTCGAAGGATTTGACTGTCTCTTATTAGTTTATATTATAGTATGTGATAACTTTTAGTTATAGTTCTAGTTTCTCAATGTTTCATGTACAGGAGCACAAATACATGTACTTAGTATTAGAAACTAACCAATTATATTCCATTCTCTGGAATAATCAAATGTTATAACCCCTTTCCAAACTTGAAAGACATTGCTGTGAATTTAGTATACGTATGTTTATAAAATAAGTTCATTTGACTACCTTTCTTTACGACCATTAATATCTGTGATAACCAGTGAAGAGATACTATCACAGGAACATGACAAAACCCCTTCCATACAAGACCAGTATCTCACTTTGTTCACCCAGTCACAATGGATCTGATGAATTCATGGATAGATGGATGGATGGATGGATTGATGGATGGATGGATGGATGGATGGATGGATGGATAGATGGATGGATGGATGGATGGATGAATGGATAGATGAATGGATGGATAGATGGAATGGTTGATGGATGGATGGATGGATGGATGGATGGATAGATGAATGGATGGATAGATGGATGGATGGATGATTAATAGATGAGTAGATGCTGGTAGCTGAGAAAAACATACTTTTGGTAAATAAATTGTTTTCATTCCCTGAAATTTGTGCTGTTGCAGTTCAGGAAATGCAATGCGAACACAATCTAGTATTAGATAAGTATCACTCCACATCACTAACTGATATAATATACCTTGTTTGGCTGATGCAGACACTCCAAATAGACATCTAGTAGCTCTCCTAAATTCCATTATACAGATGCCACCACCGGAGTCACCAAAAACAAGTACAGAATGATCATAATCCTTTTCATCATACCTTTATAAAAGTGTTCAAATTTTCAAAATCTATGCTGCATAAAAACCTCATCACCATGCTATTTACCATGCCATGGTTGTGAGGATTCTGCACTAGCAGTACTAGTACGGCATCACTGATACATAAACTCACCAATAATCAAGTGTTACTGCACAGTATGGTAGTGCTGTTATATGAAACACTCTTTCAAATGTTGGCATCGATAAATCATGAACAGCTGCATGTTACATGAAAATAGCATTACATTTGATAAACTGATATCTTACCAAGCACACTGTCTGTGAAAGATAATAATATTTTATGTACATTAGACATCACTACCATATCAGTGACCCATAAGAGCTTTGGTTTACTGCACTCAAGCTATGATATATATGTGTTTATAATGTGAACAACATGGTATTAATTCTAGTGTACCTGTATCGTCCTGTTTAATGTAAAATTACTTTTCCAGAAACATATCATGCCATCTTTACTAACAGTCACAACATTCCCTTCCTTTCCTAAATTTCCCTCACTCTCTTCTCCTCCACTGGCACATCCTCGGCTTACATTTGTTAATACAGTAATTCTACTGATGCTGTCCTTATGTGGACTAAAGAAACAGACGTAAATAACATTCCAGTGGGTAATTTAAGTCTACCTTGGAATCCTTTTGAGTGGGTATGGAAATGGAGGCAGTTTTTCTCCCGCCATTGAATCTTTTTCCTGATATTCTAACAGCATGTATGTGCAGAACTCATCCTATAATATTGTATATATACACAAGGGTGCTAAGAGGTTTTAGTGGGCCCAGGGCAGCAATGTAAAACTTGGGCCCCCACTATAAAGTTAAAGTTGGGTCAGGGGACCCGGGGCAAACTGCCCCAGTTGTCTCCCCCTCATGGCGGCCCTGTATATACATATCCATATGTATCAGTTTAGCAGGTTTACTTACCCAGTCCACTGTCCCATCACAATTAGTATCAATCTTCATGAACATAATTGCCATCTACAAGAGTATTGCAGATAGGTAGTAGAAAAGAAATGTAATAAACTCACCTGTTGATCATTTTTGCCTTTACCAAGTATCTGACCAAATGCAGCACGAAATTCATCTATATCCAAACCATCACTGCCATTTTCATCTGCTTCCTATAAATTTTAATGATTGTTGCATATAATTATATAATCGTTTTGACTTACATAAAATATTCTCATTAATTCAACCAAATGTTGCAGATTGATCTGATCTTCAAGCTTGTCTGATTCTGCCAATTTTTGTGAAGCTTGTGAAGGAATTGGAGTAGAACCTGGAGATCCCTTTGCCTGTTCTCTGATTTGGACTGATTTTCCACTGGATCTACCACTCGAAGGTGGCGGACAATCACCTGTAATTCATGAAAATACTAAATAATGTAATCTGTTTTTAATGTACCAATTGGTTTCATTTCATTTGATGTAGTGTGGATAGCATCATTCATTTGTTGAGGAGTACTGTCTTCATCATGAATCATTTGTTCTGATGGAAGGTTTTCAGTCCATTTGGTTGTTGATACATTTTGATTTGATAAAAGACAACTACTGCTATTATTTTCCCTTTCTGTTTGTCTATCCCCCATGATAGCAACACTGTCTGGTTACCATAGATTTATATGCGTAATACGCGCGATTGGTACGTTCTACGTCCGGCTGTGTGCAACTGTGCATGTGGATGTGGACATGGTATATATAGCCACTCCCCAGATAGAGAGTATAGAATCAACATTGAAGATGAGCGAGGAGACCTTGCTGAAGCGTCTAGCTGATCTCACAACAAATGACACAAGAAGGGAATCTAACGACTCAGTATTCTCTGGTAGTCGGGGAAGGAGCATTTATAGAGAGAGTATCGGCGGCAGTCCGTTTGTGTGAGTAAGAAACCTTTTAAAAGTGCAACCAAATCTTTGTCTTTTTCAGATCAGCTATATATAATATATATTAAATATAATTATAATAGGTGCATAAGTGTGGATAATGAACCACGATAACATTACGTCTATGTACATAGGAATGCATATACACAGACATACAAATCCACTATCAATTACCTTACTACGCTGTATTTCCAAAGCCATTTAGTGCACTGCAGAGAAATGTGTTGTTTTTACTATAAGGAAATTCAGGTTATATGTATAAACAGATTCCCAAACTGAAAAAAATACATTCACTTTTTAATATCGTAACGTATCATGTCATTGCAGATTGACTGGCGTTGTATATGACGAGAGAATGATGGATCATAAAAACGAGATGTCAAGTCATCCCGAGTGCCCCGAAAGAATATCCTCCATATGGAAAGAGCTGGTTAAAGAAGGGATTGTGGAATGTTGTAAGAGAATTTCAGCAAGAGATGCAACAGAAGAAGAGATATTACTTGTGCATAGGTATATACGACAATGACAGACTGATTATTGTAAAATGGACAGACAGACATACAGACAATACAGATGGGTAGTGAGGGACAACATATTGAGAGTGTTTGTGTAATGTACATGCAGTGTCCTAGTTAGTGAAGAAGTAAGGGCAAGAGAAGTCTTAATACAGATTATTATTTATGTTATGATTATATCATGACTGATGATCTGGAAAGATTAATTTCCTAATACAATAGCATATTTTTTTATTGTCCTGTAAAAGAGGATGTAAGGTCAATAACATCTGTAAGCTAGACATTCTTTCTATTTGCAGACTAATGATGTCATAAGAAATAGTGATGCGTCAATAAATTTATATAAGTGTTTATATAACATACAACTAATGACTGTATACACTGACCCTTCTATATAGCATCAATATAATTATATTTAAAAGAGACTCTATGCTTTATACTGTAAACAAAATATAATAGTTATTTATCAAATTCTTATTCATTTATAGTAAAAGTCATTATGATAGTATGATTGCTACAAGAGATATGCCACTGGAGAAAATCTTTCATATTTCTCTTCGTTTCAATTCGGTTTATATGAACACAGTTAGTTATTAATTTTCACTATTTTATAATTCAATTTCATCAATCCAGTTTAGAGTTACAATTCTTTTCATATTATTCTGTAAAATGTGTTGTATTTACAAGAGAAGAGTCTAGCTCATTAACTCTCTCTCTTTCTCTCTCTCTCTCTCTCTCTCTCTCTCTCTCTCTCTCTTTCTCTTGCACACATAGTCATCCTTCTCGTCTGCTCTCCTCTCAGCTGGTTCAGTTTGTGAGGTCACTAAGAAAGTAATCTTGAGAGACGTGAGTAATAAGTATCCTATTAATATACACATAAATAGCTCCAGAGAATATTTCTTATGATTTAAACCAATTATCAATGTAATTGATAATGCAGGGACTGATCATTAAGGGCTCATAATATTTATCACTCAACATTCCATACTATCAATCATAACGTATTTTAATAACACTTCCAATAATTATTATATTTTTTATAGTTGGACAATGCTTTTGCTATCGTCAGGTAAGTAAAATTAATATTAAATATTATTGTTAAAGACATTGCCACAGACCTCCTGGTCATCATGCTGAATGTTATAAGCCAATGGGATTCTGTCTTTTCAACAACGTGGCCATTGCAGCGAAAATGGCAGTAGAGAAATATGGCTTGACTAGGTATGTATGTATATATGTAATACTATGTACGTGTAAGTATATTTTTAACCCTTTAACTATAGAGTTCTTATAATTGATTGGGATGTTCACCATGGCAACGCAACACAAAATATGTTTTATGATGATGACAGGTTAATGACTACACACGTGTATTGAAACTAATTATAGTTTAATTAATTCTAACAGGGTTTTATACATAAGTCTTCATCGCTATGATAATGCAGGGTTTTATCCAGGTTCGAAAGATGCTGATTACGATAAAAGTGGGAGTGGCAAAGGAGAGGGTTTTAACATTAATATACCATGGAATTTTGTAAGTAATTATGTATTATTATATATAGAGGCAATTGGTTACTAAAACTCAGTTAGTTAAAGAATAATAATTAAAATTAATCATTATTTTTAAAGAACATATTAGGAATATTGAAACCCCCCAAAAATATTTCTTCGGCAACAAAATAATCTATGAGCACCTATTATATAACTTTACATAAGTATAGCTTTTAATGTTGAACAACAATACCACTTTTAGTTATAGTTATAATATGCCCAGTGTCTCAAATTTTAAGTTTAGTTATAGTTTAATTAACTAATGTAATTATGGGCTTACTAAAAGGGTTTTAGTTTTAGTTAACTAAATAAAAGTGCCCATTATAGGCCAAAGGGGGTTTTTAGTAATAGTTATAGTTAACACTAATAGGTGAGGTATGTATTATATATTTTGTTATTACTAAATATAGCTATGTGTGTATAATGTCTATATAATTATATATATATATATACCATTTGTAAGAAATAGTAAGTCAAAAGGTGTTCTTACTTCAGATATTTCATATCAGTATAATATAGTTATAATGTAGAACCACTGAATAAGAGATCATCTCCTTTTAAGGACAATGCATCATGTTTGCAGGTCAAATAACCCAAGCTCTAAACTAATTAGCATTACCTTTAATTATGTGAATAGTAAATTGAACATTACATTTCTCACAGGCTAGAATGGGAGATGCTGAGTATCTTGCTGCCTTTCATCATGTAATACTACCTGTAGCTTATGAATATAATCCAGAATTAATTCTTGTGTCTTGTGGATTTGATTCCGGTGAAGGCGATCCTTTGGTGTGTGTGTGTGTGTACGTATGTGTGTATGTATGTGTGTGACATTTCATTTAATTTAAGGGTGGGTACAAGATAACTCCTGAAGGGTATGGTCATATGACACATCTTTTAAAATGTCTTGCAAATGGAAAGGTTGTGGTTGCCCTGGAGGTATGTATGTATGTATGTATGTATGTATGTATGTATGTATGTATGTATGTATGTATGTATGTATGTATGTATGTATGCATGCATGCATGTATGTATGTATGTATGTATGCATGCATGTATATATGTATGTATATATGTATGTATGTATGTATGTATGCCTGTATGTATGCATGTACGTATGTATGTATGTATGTATATGTATGTTTGTATGTATGTATATGTATGTATGCACTTACGTATCTATGTATATGTATGCATATGTAAAATTGTAAATATTCATTTATCATGTATGTAGGTACATGTATGTGTGTAAATGTATTATTGTACATGTATAATATTACATCTTTCCATTCATTCCATTAGGGTGGATACAACTTGTCAACTATATCAAATTCCATGCGTTCGGTAGCTGAAGTTCTTTTGGGAGACACACCTCGAATGTTTGAATCTCCTAGTATCCCTAATGAAATGTGAGTATGTCTATCAATCACACAATTAACTAATTATATTTATAATGATATTCATAGTGCTATGAAATCTATTAAAGATGTTGCTAAGCATTTTTCAGTCTATTGGAAATCACTTAGTCATTGGAGACAGACTACAGGTATACATTGTCATGCCACTCACAATGAGTCAACATTTATAGACATCATTTTGTCAAAAATTCAATTTTTTATACTGTGTCATTGTGTTTGCTTAATTAGAATAACTGCCTGATCATCTTATGTTATATATAAAAGCTAGTGTGATCTTTTATATACTATAGAAATTATTACACTCAATCCAAAAGACAAAGCACCTTTAACTGAAGACAGTATGGCATCTGATACTGATTCTAATCCCGAAGAGCTTCAGACTAAGCCTGAATCCACAGACCCAGAAGATGTCACATCAAAGACACCCACAGGTCTAGAAGAAGAGGAATTTGGTCGTACCAAAGGAACAGATGTGAGGATTGCTTTAATTAATTAATTATTATTTAATTGATTCCTATTCTACAGGATCCTCCCCCTCATCCAGAGACCCCACCACCTGGAACTCAACCAATACCATCACAAAGAATGCCTTTGAATCCAATGCAGCAAGCTATTGTACAATCTCTGGAAGATGACGGAAATGTAAGATTTATATATAAGGGGACATACATATGGGTACGTTATAGTAGCAATAATTAGCTGTAAGGATCGGGTGTGGTTTCTATTTATAGTAGCAAATAATGCATGCAGAAACTGCCATTTGTTAAGTCAGCATAAATTTATTTTGTTTCAGTTCTGTTTTACAGACCACACCCTTTCTTTCTCTTCATCACTTACTCTCTGTCTATAGGCGTGCATGTTTGCTGTTAATCCATTAAGATGGTGTGAACATCTTGAAACCATTGTACCCTTTCCAACTGATGATATTGACACAAAGGCTGTCTGTGAGACCTGTCAAACAACTCGTGAGGATTGGGTGTGCCTAACATGTCATCATGTCTATTGTGGTCGTTACATCAATGAACACATGCTAGAACACAACAAAGCATCAGGTCATAGCATGACACTGTCGTTTGCTGATTTATCCGTGTGGTGTTACATTTGTGATTCCTACGTCCATAATCATGTAAGGCTACAAGTTATACAAGTATCATAATAACCATTACACTTATTTTTCTCAAATAGGTTCTTTATCCTTTCATTAATGCGGCACATACAAACAAGTTTGGTGGTCCAAGTCCACAAGCTAAATAAACAACTTGTTATACTAAAATAACATCAGATTTAGTTTTTAATATCTAGTACTATTGAAATTTAATTGTTTGTTTTTCATTGTATTAATTCTAAATATAGATATTTTTAGTTTGTATCCAAGATTGCCTATCCCTGCCTAATCTACTAATCCACTAATCCTACCACTTTTTCTTCTCTTACTGATATTTGACGGATGCTACCTGGTTTACTGTGACGTATTCTATTATCCAATTTCCTCTTTTTAGCTTCTAACATAATTCTTTTTTGTCGTGCAGAGTTGTGGATTAAACGAGGTACATGTCGATGACGTGCTATTCGTTTTATTTCTGGATGATGTTGATACTTTCCTTTGAGTTTTTCAGCATAATCTAGTGCTCTCTGTTCATGTCTAGTCACTTTACCAAGTTTCTGAGACGCCTTAGCTTTCCAAATTCTAATATTAGTTTCTTCACTTCCTGAAAGGACATAGGTAGCATCATTTGTCCATTTCACACAAAATATCTTCTGCATTCGTTTGGTATGATAAACTTCTCTACTACGTCTCATTCCTTCTTTATATATTCTTAAAGTTTTGTCAAACCCACCCGACACAAATTCCTTACCTGTGGGTGAGTAATCGACATCTAAAACAGCATTAATATGATCAACATGTACATACATTGGTTTGTCTAATTTCCTCATATCAAAAGTATATAGATTCGAATCTTCATTAGCCGATGTGAAATGAAATGCTTCCATTGGGTTCCAGGCAACAGAATTTGATCTCATTGTTAGGATAATCTTTTTTAATGGTACAGATTGGCGTACATCATACAAAGCTATAGCTCGATCTGTTCCACACGAAGCCAATATATTAGTTTCTACAGGGTTAAATTTTAAGTGTGTAATACTTTCTACTCCCCAAGTAAAGGACGATATTGGTTCGGACCTCCTTTCATCCCAAATATCAACATGGTCTCCACAGGTAGCAAAAACGGGTTCACTCGCATGATGATCAATACTTAAATATACATTTTCTCCTAATATGGTTGAAATTGGTTCCTCGTTACTAAATATAGAATCTTCTGGATATCTCCATTGTTTTATTATTTTATCATCTCCTACTGTTATAAAAGTAGACCCATCGGCATTCATACATATACCCCTTACGAAACCTGTATGACCTGTTATGGCAGTTATACATTCTTGACTTGATAAGTTCCAAATACGTATCTCTCCATCACATGATCCTGATAGGAAATTGGATAATTTCAATGGATGCTTACACATACAATACACTCCATCTGTATGACCACCAAGACTAGCTATAAAGGGCTTAGCAAATATTCTTTCTAGTTTGGTAGCATTGAGTGCTCTGATATATTCTCTTGGTGTTTCAAATGGATGCATTGTAGGATCCAAGTTACGTGGAAGAGGATTTATATCGGATCTTCTTTCTCTAATATAGTCCTTTGGATTTCTACACAGCACCTTGATCTTCATGGTTGGATTCTCTACACGTGGTTGTTATGCGCATGCGCACTTTGTTTTAAGCCTTTCTTGTGGAGTGAAAACAGCATGGGTAAGTAGAAGTATGAATCCTTTAGGATCTAGTGAACTATTTATAATATAACTACAGAGACCTGTTTATACACTAGTTTACTTCATATTGTTTACTTATGTATACTTTTCACTTTTCTTGTACATTCAACATCTTCTCTTAGGTAAACCAAGAGGATTGGGAACTGGAAGAAAGCTAAGAGTACATCGTAGAAATGAGAAATGGTCAGACAAAAAATATAAGAAGACACATTTGGGTACTGCATTGAAGGCAAACCCATTTGGAGGAGCATCACATGCGAAAGGGATAGTACTGGAGAAAGTGTGCGTAATCGATTACAACCAACTATTGACAGTTTCTTGATGTAACCATTATTTACTATAAATAGAAACGATTGCTTCTATAAATAAAAACCACATCCAATCCTAACAATGATAAACCCCAGAATAATTGTAATCCTGATGACATGATATCACTGTTGGTTATATCCAGAAACACCCCAACTATTATCTGTTCAACCGCAATGTTTATATTTACATTCCCTGACAAAAAAAAATAGAAATTATAAACAAAACAATGTATTTATAAACAAAATTTGGTAACCAGGGCAAACACTTCCTAGTTACTGAATTTGTTTGGTTCCGGGGATCGGGCTCCTTCATTATCATTCACTACATTGCATCATATATTATAGCATACATGTACAGGCATTCTTCAATGTGGGTGTGGTTTTCTATGTATAGCAGCAAATATTATCTATTTATAGTTACAGGAATAGAATGTTGGGAATGCTTTTGATCTCATAATTATTAGTTATAATTATGGGGCTTTGATCACATTAACTCAATCATGACAACTGCTGCTGCTAAACCTATAATTATTGTAATGTATTATGTTTTCTAGTGGTGTTGAGGCTAAGCAGCCGAACTCTGCCATTCGTAAATGTGTGAGAGTACAGCTGGTAAAGAATGGGAAGAAGATAACAGCCTTTGTTCCTCGTGATGGCTGTCTTAACTTCATTGAGGAAAACGATGAAGTTTTGGTAGCTGGTTTTGGACGAAAGGGACATGCTGTGGGTGATATCCCTGGTGAGTAAAGTGTGGACACACCCAATGCATGCTAATAGAATCAGTCTGCAAGCCAGGATGTACATTTCATAATTATGATATTTGGCCATGATTCAAATTGTAGAGTAGTAAATAGTAAATCCATTTTATCACATGCTAATTAAGACTGGGAGGAATAGTGAATATTAATTTCAAAGCTTCAGTAAGAAAAGCTTTGAAGGTTTGTATGTGTTTTGATAATGTTTAATCAATGTTGCTCTCGCTTTGATTGGCTATAGAAAGCCTTCAAAATTTGATTATTGCTTTATAACGAATACTAGTCTTGTTCCTGTCGCTGTTTCTACTTGGATTTAGCATCGCTGAACTGAGAAATGAGACAGAAGTAGCCAGTACAGCTTTACTGGAACATACCCACATTATTAACCATGTGTTTAGAGTGTACAAATGTGCATGTGGCAAACATTAAAGTGGGCTTGGCAGCGAAGTTTCGAAGGGAGAATTTAGATTCAAATTTGCAGCAAAGAAACAAAGGTTCAAACATTCAAAGCTTATTCGCAGGCCTAATGCTAATACAGTGGGGTCTATTGATGTTTAGTCATCAGGTCCCAGGCCTAATGCTAATACAGTGGGGTCTATTGATGTTTAGTCATATCAGGTCCCAGGCCTAATGCTAATACAGTGGGGTCTATTGATGTTTAGTCATATCAGGTCCCAGGCCTAATGCTAATACAGTGGGGTCTATTGATGTTTAGTCATATCAGGTCCCAGGCCTAATGCTAATACAGTGGGGTCTATTGATGTTTAGTCATCAGGTCACTCTGCATCTATATTTGTTGTACCTTTCACAGGTGTTCGATTCAAAGTTGTGAAAGTAGCAAATGTCTCATTATTAGCACTTTATTCAGGGAAGAAAGAACGACCAAGATCCTAAAGAACTGACTTTGTATGTATCAAATGTTTTATTATGTATCTCATTACATGCAATAAAAATTAATGATTTTTGTTTTCTAACAACATGTTTAATATTCATAGTAATCACTATAGTAATCTGTAGGTGTGAACATATAATTAATGTCTAAAATTTTGGAGGAGTACTTCAATTCATACTGAGAGAGTGGATAATTAATAAAATACCAAATATATATAATACGGATTTAATTAAGTTGTAGTTTTATATCAACCACGTTTTATACATACTGTAAATTTACTAAGACATACATACTAACAATTGTACTAGTACTTTCATTGGTCCGTACCTATTGTGGTGAACTTTGGACCAGTACCGAATAAAGCAGTGTTGACAAACTCTGAAAGAGGGTCAATGTGTCTGCCGTGATTTACTAGTTGGACTGGTTTTTTATCAGGTTGATGGATATAAAGAATGTGTGTACATACGTCACTAGCTGATTGTAGCAGAAGAGCTGCTTGTTTTGTTTCTACTGAAAACCATTCCAAAATATGAGCATTCTCTTTGACATTTGTCACTTCAAACCGAGCTGTATTGGGCAACTCCAATTTCCATCTTCGGACTAGTTTCCAATTCCATTGAGCAGTGAGAGTTTCTGCAGCTTTGATTTCCAAATCATCTTCACTGCATGTGATTATCACCTGACTATTAGCAGGAAGATCACTGGTATTGCTCTTTAAAGCAGAACACAAGACAGCTGTCACTTGAATCGAGGAATAGCCTTTGACATTAATAATTGTTTCTAAGAACTGTCTTTCAGTTGGAAAATTGGGATCTAAATATTCCTCTAATTTTTCTATCTGATCAGGTGTAGGTTTCAACTTGGAATGGTCACTATTGAAGTGGTACAATGCTTCTGAAAATAAAAGATGGACAGCAACTTCGTCTGTTGCTAGTAATTTTAATTCCTTATTGCAATCGAATCCATATCTTTGTAAACATATAAGGTCATGACCTTTTATGGAATTGTGCGGTAGGATCCTTAGCCTTGGAGAACCTAGTTGGCCACTGTAGAGTGCAAAATGCTGTAGACTCGAAGGTTTCAGTGATAATTGATGACCAAGTAATTTCAGAGTATCTGCAGCTGTTTCTGATCGAGGCAAAGATACTGTTTGAATTCCATATCGTCCAAATGTTGCAATATCTATAGTTGGTCTATTAGTCATGTTTTTTTTTTTTGTTTTTTTTTTTGCAGCGGTGCAACAGCGTCAGCCACACCCTAGCTCCACGTACCACGTGTATTATCTACTGCGCATGCTCTATATCTACCCCCGCCCTCGCTATAAAGATATTAGAATTAATTAACATAACAAGAATGATTCTCCAGTGGATTTGTTAACTACTAATATCAAGAACAAAGAGTTTTATCATACTCAGGTGACTATAACAGTCTTTACAACTGTGTAAGTTAGTGTGTACGGCGTTGATTGCTCAGCCAAAAAATTTACGTAATTAACTTAAACAGCTGCAAGTTTATAAGAGTATTATCATGTGTAATATATCAATGCTTCAAGTAGCTATGGAAACAATTGTTCTGTTTATCTCAATGGATGAATAGTATAATGTGTATTTGTGTTGTCTGATAATATTTGTATGTTTATTTAGTATAACAATTGAATGTCATTTGTAAGGAAACCTAATACCAAACATTCAGGCTGTGTCTAACTTGGTCTTTATTAATGATATCCATTCTTGGCTTCATGTCATAATTATCTCTCTGGTTGTCATAGCACAGTGATGAGCCCTGGGTTCGATTACCAGTGGCTACCAGCATTTTTTTCACTTTTCTTCTTCAGCCTTATCAATTAGAATTTACCGTTTGTCATCTCTATCGTTTTTGCTGGAAGCCACCATGTCTTGAGGGATTAGCATCGCTGACTTTTGTCTTCAATAAATGTTTTAAATTGTCTATAATATACTGTAATCCTATATCTATTGATTTAGTACAGAGTTAGCTAGTTCATCCACTACAATTAATAATCAACGATTGTAATTATGTTATGTTTAGTACAGTACTATTCACTTCCACTCAAAGAATAACTGTTACTGATAGTTAAAGCAACTACTAATCCTATAATTACACGTGTATGTATAATTGTATGTGTAAATTAACTCGTCTGTTTATAAATTAGCAGTTTCTTCCTAGAACCACATGTTAAAATGTATTTTAAACACTAACTTTGTGTTACCTTTATAATTAGGATAATCATATAATGAAGTTATGTACTTGTTGATGTCTTAAATCAATTATGTGACTACTATAATATATAACTATATATAAATTAAAACATTATTGTTTATATTTTACTTTACTGTATCCAATGATCAGAACAAGAACCAATTACAATGATTGTTTTAAGTTCGTATATACACTCACCGAAGCTTTGTTTATAATCTTCTCTTACGAAAAAGGGCACAAAATGATTTTGATCAACCACTTACATGAACATTTAATTACTTGCCACTCAGATATTTTGCAGAGGAAGTTAATGAAATTTGGCATCAAAGAAGATTAATATAGGTTTTTCTGGATATCAAAATTCATTGACTTTCTGTTCTAAATAGTAGAATTGTAACCAATTCAAATGATCAATATAATTATATAATTTTGCAGGAAAATGAAAAATAGGTCACATTATATACATATAATAATGAATCCACTATAAAGTCATAGCTATAGCTATCATGTTATATATTATATTATTAAGTCGATATCATAAATCCTTTTCTTTCCAATATACAGTAACACTAATTATATTTATCATCTTTTTGTAGTTATTTGTAAATATACTTATCTTTTATCTATAAACTGTTTTATTTTCAATATTCAGATAATATCATTATGAGTAACTGGGGTCCATGTGAAAAATGTAAAATTGCAGTAGGTGAGATATCTGTTCTATATACCTGTTCTATATACCTGTTCTATATGGGTGTTTGTAAAACCTGGACTCTGGACTGGACTGGACTGAACTCGGATCAACTATAATATTTGCTACCTCATTAATTATGCACGATAGGTGTGGCAGGTGGCTCACTGGATTCGCGCATCCAACTTCTCTATTGCACTGATGGGGACCCTACCGATACAAAGCTAACCCTAGGATGTACGACCAAGGGACCCTATTTCCTGGGTTTTACATTTCTCCTCGACCTATTTCCTGGGTTTTACGTTAAACGGGTTAGTACAAACACCAGATCTTCATTGCTTGATATAATCATCATCCACCATCGTTGTACACTTACACACCAATTCACGTGGTTTCAGTTAATTAATTGACAGTTATTATAAACTTTCCAGCCCAGTCCAGTCCAGTCCAGAGTCCAGGTTTTACAAACACCCGTTCTATATACCTGTTCTATATACCTGTTTTATATACCTGTTCTACATACCTGTTCTACATACCTCTTCTATATACCTCTTCTATATACCTCTTCTATATACATGTACCTCTTCTATATACTTGTTCTATATACCTGTTCTATATACCTCTTCTATATACCTCTTCTATACATGTGTATATCTGTTCTATATACATGTACCTCTTCTACAATGTATATACTTGTTCTATATACCTCTTCTATATACCTCTTCTATATACCTCTTCTATATACCTCTTCTATATACCTCTTCTATATACACCTCTTCTATATACCTCTTCTATATACCTCTTCTATATACCTCTTCTATATACCTCTTCTATATACCTCTTCTATATACCTCTTCTATATACCTGTTCTATATATCACTTCTATATACCTCTTCTATATACCTGTTCTATATACCTGTTCTATATACCTCTTCTATATACCTCTTCTTCTGACAAAGTATTTCGTTAACGTTTCGACATTTGTATTATAAGACCACATACCTAAAAGTCATTCACATTCATCTTGAAGAGTGTTCATAACTTTAGCAACCAACCATCCTTTAATCTTCACCTTTTTTAAATATAACTTCCCATTCTTTCTTATGTGTGTCAAATATCAATCATAATTGAGTTACAGTATAATCATGTATTAACCTTATGATATTAAACTACACACTATAGTACATATAAGTTATTGAGTTACAGTATAATCATGTATTAACCTTATGACATTAAACTACACACTATAGTACGTATAAGTTATTGAGTTACAGTATAATCATGTATTAACCTTATGACATTAAACTATATTGCATATAAGTAATGTCATTTTGAGGTCATCATAAAGACTTCAATTAACACATGTTATATTAGTGTATATTCTTTTACTAAAATAACATTACATAATCTCATAGTCTAATAATTCATTGTGGAATATCAGTGTTTGCATAATTTACCATTTATAGGAAGTGGTTTTGATCATTCGCTTTTGACAGTACAGAAAGTCAATGACATTTGGTATCCAAGAAGATCAATCATTATAGACTTCTTAGTTACCAAATTTCAGTTGCTTCCTATAAAAAATATTCGAAGTATTTAAATGTAATTGTTTGACTGCAAAATGCTTCTGCTAACTTTAAATTTTTGTCATACTACATGTACTCCTCCTGTAAACTGTTTCACGATTGAATGTCAAATGAATTTGATGTTCAAGAAGAGCAATAAATAATATTCCTTTAGGATATTAAATTAGCTTCTTCCTGACATGAAACAGTTCTAAGGACCCCTTTGTATAGATATATATGATGTGATTATTAAAGAATCGTTTATCTGGAAGACCTAATTTCACATGTAAGTGATAAGAGTGTCTTAGTTCATCTACAAACAGCTAAGTCTGTTCACATTCATGATGACCTCACAATTAGGATGTGATGACTTTTATATGTACTGTAGTGTATTTAATGTCATAAGATTAATGTAATTCAAGAAACGAAATTTGACATACACAAAAAAGAACAGGAAGGATAATTATATGAAAATGGTGCAGGTAAAAAGATTGTTGGTCAATCTAAAGTTATAAACCTTCATAGTGAATGTGAATGACCTTTCATTTCTTTTGAATCAGTTTCTTGTATTATTCTTTATCACGTTTTTAACACAAACTATTTCTTTACTGTCTTTGTAGTTACCATGGGGTATTTTGATACTAATACTTTCCAACCAAATTTGGTCCTAATAGATAGATATGTAGTAATGAATAGACCAAGGTTCGGTTGTCATGGCAACATTGTAGAAACTATTGTATACACCTTGTAATATACATACATTCATCATTACTCATTCTTGTATAGTATTTCACATCCAGACAGCTAGACTTTGTATTCACTGTTACATGTACATATGCATACCAGGTGACATCATGTACATGTATAATTAGTGTTATTACATGTACATGTATTATACAGTATGTACATATGTAACTACATATTTATGTATTATTACATGTATAACTAGTGTTATTACATGATACATGATGTTATCAGAGATGTAGAAAGAAAGAAAGAAAGACACCTGAGGCAATGGAAAAATGAAAATGAGAGTTGCCTGTACATGTACATGTATTATATAGTATGTACACATGTAACTACATATTTATGTTATGTACATGTATAACTAGTGTTATTACATGTACATGTATTATACAGTATGTACATATGTAACTACATATTTATGTTATGTACATGTATAACTAGTGTTATTACATGTACATGTATTATATAGTATGTACATATGTAACTACATATATATGTATTATGTACATGTATAACAAGTGTCATTACATGTATGTACATGTGTAACTACATGTACATATGTATATGTATTATGTACATGTATAGATGTTGTTTATATAATTACAATTATAAATTATATAATTAAGTTTTATTATTTGGAGATAACGCTAATATAATTATATTACTGATAGTGGCATGAGATCCTGGTATTATTATCTCATTACAAAAAGTGGTGTGTTGACTTGTGTTCATATACACATGTATCATACATGTATATCTCTACATGATATGTACATGTATATAATTATCATGTACATAATTGTAATGTACAAGTACATGTACATACAGTGTATGGGATCTCCATGTCACAGTACATGTATGTACATGTATATACTATATATAATGTACATGTACATGTAAATGTTCATATAAGTACATATACTTGTATGTACAATCTCTACATGCGAATGTACATGTATGTATATATAATGTATGCATGTACATGTAAATATAAGTACATATACTTGTATATGTACATTATCTACTTGTCAATGTACATGAAATTTGGTTACATTTATTAGTGGTTTCAACTTTACGATAAATATAATTGCTCTCTCTCTCTGTCTGTCTCTCTCTCTCTCTCACACACACGCACACCCACACATACAGCAATATGGAACTTCACTCCTCAATCTGAACATCATTTATCATTAGCAGTTGGTGATCTAGTATGTGTGCTGGAGGAACACAAAGGTAATCCATGAACTTTTTTAATTATATTTCATATTCACATTTCTTGTTAGGTTGGTATAGAGGATATTTATATATCTATCCATCCAAGAGAGTGAGTATATATGTATGTTTGTTACTTTTTATGTACATGTATGTATCTATATGTACATGTATCTATGTATACATGTACATATATAATATATAAGTATCTATCATGTACATGTGTATGTATGAATGTATCTACACTATATGCACATTGTGTATATATCTAATATCTAAGTACACAATGTACCTACATGTATGTATGAATGTATATGTATATGTACATGTATGTAGGAGGTATGTATGTACATGTGTATCTGTATTATGTACATGTATGTTACAGTTTGTACATGTACATGTACAGTATATATTACACATACATTACAGTATTTTATGATATTTATGTTTCTAAAGGGAATATTTCCTATCAATTTTGTGAAGGCTAAAGAACACACTATAGTATCTGCTGGGTAAGATGTAGGATGTTATTGTGTGGGTTTACAAGCGATTGTTTGACATAAAAAGATGTCATATATACATTGTACATGTAACTTGTTTGTGATGGTGGATGAACAATTGTATGAGTGGGTGGATGGATGGATGGATGGATGGATGGATGGATGGATTGATGAGTTTATTATAATAATTATGATGTTCTTCTCATTCTTGTTATATTTCAGTGAAGAAGATTATCCTATTCCTAATATTGATCCTGTTGCATTAGAGGCTACTGAATCTCTTTATCAATGGAAGAACAAGCTTTATCAACTTTATTCTGTAAATACATTATTCCATCCATCCATCCATCCATCCATTCATGTGCCCATTCATCTACCCATCCATCCATCCATTCATCTCTCCATCCATCCATCCATTCATGTACCCATTCATCTACCCATCCATCCATCCATTCATCTCTCCATCCATCCATCCATCCATTCATGTACCCATTCATCTACCCATCCATCCATCCATCCATTCGTGTACCTATTCATCTATCCATCCAGTCATCTATCCATTCATTCATCCATCTATCCATTCATCCATTCGTCTACCCATCCATTCATCCATGTACTCATCATCCATCCATTAATCCATCTATTCATCCTGCCATCTACCCAATCATACATGCATATCTATTTTGCATTCATTCATTCATTTGTCAATCCATTGTTCGTCTCATAGTTTGGTTCTCATCAAAAGTATTTACAAGTTCTTAATTACATGGAAGATGTGTTACACTGGAGATGGACTCTTACACACAGTAATGTCACACATGTGAGTGTCATGTGATCAAATTTAACAAGTAACTATTGTATCAACATCATGCAAGCTCAAGTACTACTGTACTGTACTGTACTGCACTGTACTGTGTTGTACTGTACCATACTATACTGTAGTAAATACCTATACTATGCTGTACTGTCCTGTACTGTACTGTACTGCACTGTACTGTACTGTATTGTACTGTATTATGCTATACTGTAGTAAATAACTATACTATGCTGTACTGTACTGTATTATGCTATACTATACTGTAATGTATTATACAATTATAATATACTGTACTGTACTGTACTGTATTATGCTATACTATATACTATACTGTAATGTATTATACTATACTATACTGTAATGTATTATACTGTTATAATATACTGTACTGTACTGTACTGCACTGTACTGTATTATGCTATACTATATACTATACTGTAATGTATTATACTATACTGTAATGTTATAATATACTGTACTGTACTGTACTGTACTGTACTATATTATACTATACTATACTGTAATGTTATAATATACTGTACTGTACTGTACTGTACTGTGCTATATTATACTATACTATACTGTAATGTATTATACAATTATAATATACTGTACTATACTGTACTACATGTATACTGTACATTACTATACTATATTGTACTGTACATGTACTATTATAATTATTAATTATTATAGGATAAACTACAAGATATTAGAACAAAATTAACAGCCAAGATAGACCAGATTAACCAGTTATGTGAACTACCTCTAAATCCTAGAGACAATAATGGACAGACCATTGATCCACATGGGACCAGTACACAAGAGATGTATACTATTGTTAGTGGGTGTGGTTTCATTATGGAGATTACCTTTTTTAACAATTTTTTAGTATAAACAACGACAAGATGAAATTGCACGTAGAGTTCCTCAAACTGGTTGGGATCAGAAAAAAACCAAAGAACCGGTTTCATCAAAGGTTTGTTGAGCATATATGATTATGTATGTAAACAGTATATTAATTATAGACTCCTTTAATCATATAATTATAATTTAATTTATAATACATAATATAATTATATATGTATGTAAACAGCATATTAATTATGGACTCCTTTAATCATATAATTATAATTTAATTATAATTTAATTTATAATACATAATATAATTATATGTATGTATGTAAACAGTATATTAATTATGGACTCATGTAATTACATTTAATTATAATTTAATTAATTTTATATAATAACATGTATATGTAATGAAGCATTGTGTAATATACAATGTATATACTAATAATAATTCTATCAACAATTATTACATGTTTACAGTATTTTAGTGTTCTCCCTAGGCTCTTTTGGAGTAGGGGGCCCCCACAGCTTCTGCATCCAAAATTCTTTGATGTGGCAATGGGAGTGGCCTATATTCTTTGATAAGAACTCCAGGCCACACCCTCCCCTACGCCTTGATCATTTTCTAGGGAGAACACTGTATAATTTATGTGATACATGTATATATTTAAACATTATAATATAATTATATTGTCTAATGTGGTTTAGTGTTGTTGCTTTCTCTGTGCTACCTTGCTGCGCACATGATTTCCCGTTTAATCTTGTAATATCTTTACTTCCTCTCAGACACATCATTTATACTTAGTAGTTCGTCATATTGATCACCAGTTTCCTGAGGATAGTGAAGTGTTTTTCTTTCTTTACGATAATGATAACAAAAGACAAGTCAGGTAAAGCCCCTATCTTTATTAAGTTTAATTACTATATATGATAGGAGCTATACTTTAATAAGGTGATAGTCAAATGTACTTCTAAGTAGTACTATAGTACTGTAATCATAGTAGTGTATGAATTCCCTTTACATTTGTATGTGATAGCATAGTACTAAGGTGTAATACTGTGTAGTACATTCGAAGTACAGTGATAGTATGTAAACGTAATAATGTCAGGTACTGTAGATATCAAATGATCCTGGGCCCAATTCCCTAATCAGGAATGAATTATCCTAATTCTCTCTGTATGTACATATACATCTTATTTGTGTCCACTATTTCATCTATTGGTCTTGAATTTGTAAAATAGATTATTATTTTCTTTTTAGTGAACGATTTCTGATCAACGCTAAAAAATCTAGTGGTTCTCAAACGAATGACAAACCCTCACAGTATTATTGTGTGTTCACAGTAAGTAACTTATAGATGTACACACGTACATGTGTAATTAATGTATGGTGTAATGTATAATAGGATCTGGGTAAGAGAGAGATGCAATCTTCAAGTCTCTATCTCGTGTGTCAAGTTATCAGAAAAGGTTAAACTGATATATGTATCAATATTTCATTTCAATATTTCTTTTCTATTTATACAAATAAGGTAAAATGCTTATCGATGACAAGAGAAATGTTTCTCATTGTCATTTCAGAAGACCCTATGCTGTTGGAGGTGAGTGGAGTTTCTATTCATATTATACTCAAATCCATCCATTAGTCCATTAGTCCATTATTTCATTCATTCACTAATCCATTCATCCATTATACCATTCATCCATTATTCCATTCATCCATTATTCCATTCATTCACTAATCCATTATTTCATTCATTCACTAATCCATTCATCCATTATTCCATTCATTCACTAATCCATTATTTCATTCATTCATCCATTATTCCATTCATCCAATATTCCATTCATCCAATATTCCATTCATTCACTCATCCATTATTTCATTCATTCACTAATCCATTCATCCATTATACCATTCATCCATTATTCCATTCATCCATTATTCCATTCATTCACTAATCCATTATTTCATTCATTCACTAATCCATTCATCCATTATTCCATTCATTCACTAATCCATTATTTCATTCATTCACTCATCCATTATTCCATCCATTCACTAATTGATTCATTCATTATTTTTCATTCTAGTTTTAGATCTTCGTCCAGTAGTTGAAGAAACAAACAATCAACAAAATGATGATGATGATTATCAAATGACATATCTTCTCTCTCTCCATATATGGTAAGTCTCTTAGCCTCAGGTGAGAAAAGGGTTTAAGTATGTGTGACAAGGACTTGTGAACTTACGATTTAAAATCTGTTCACATTCTCAAGATTATGATATGATGACCTAATACACATGTATAGTGTATAGTTTAAATGTCATAAGGTTAATACATGATTATACTGTAACTGAAGCAATGGATTGAAATTTGACATACACAAAAAAGAACGGGAAGGATAATTATATGAAAATGGTACAGGCAAAAAAATTGCTGGTCATTCCAAACTAAAGTTATGAAGATTATTCTGAGGTCATGATGAATGGGAATTATATAACTTGAAAAACTTTAGTATTGTACAATATGATATTGAGATAATTATTAATAATGTTATATTTGTCACTTTATTTTCAGCACAACTCATGAAACTGACTTTAGTACTCTCCATTTGTCATTGATAAAGAAGGCAGCACCAAAGACCAGTGGTAAGCAGGGCATTACTGTATCTCTTGCTCTTAAAATGATACGTGGAGATTTACAACAACTCACTAAAGATTTTCCATATCTTATTAATAAGAACACTTTCTCTGTTGATAAACTTGGTTTTCCAGATGTTATATTACCAGGTGTGTATCCATGATATATGTATATATGTGTGTTTTGGGATACAAGTATGTGTATGTGTGTTTGGGATACAAGTATATGTGTGTGTATGTGTGTTTGTGATGCAAGTATGTGTATATGTGTTTGGGATACAAGTATGTGTATGTGTGTTTTGGGATACAAGTACATGTTTGTGTTTGTAATACACACATGTACATATGTGTGAGTATGGTAATGTTACCATGGTACCATCACCAGGAACATTATAATTATTGTGTATATACATATGTGTTACTATGGTAACATTAGGTGTTGTACGTAATGATATATATGTGACATTGGAATATGGTCAATTTGAAAAGGGCAGTAAAAGAGCTGAAAGAAATGTTGAGGTAGCCATTGCTGTCTGTGACTCTCGTGGAGAAATACTAAGAGTAAGTTTCTAACATGTGTTCCCATAGATACATATCGATATTATTTATAACATGATCTATTATACTATACAGCATTGTATTGTGATAGCAGCCGGAGCCACACCTATTAATGAATATGAGTCATTCATTTATTATCATCATAATCAACCAAAATGGCATGAAACATTCAAGGTTCTTTTCCATATCTGTCCCTTCCCTCTTTGTCTCCCTACCTCTCCTCTTACTCACCTTGTCTGTCCCTCTCTTCTCTTCCTCTTGTTAATGCTATGAATATTTAATGACCTTTAATTAGTTTCATTTCTCGTTAGTTATCCATACCTTTTGAAAAGATATCAGTTGCTCACTTGAGAGTCGGTTTCAGACATGTAGCAAAAAATGAAGGTACCAATTATACATATACATGTACATAACTAATATCACTCATGAATATCATTACAAACAGGCAAGGATAAGATGGATAAAACGTTTGCTTTCTCTTATCTCAAGATCATGCAAGATAATGGAGCTATTATACCAGATGGAACACATGAGTTGTATGTATATAAGGTGTGTGTGTGTGTGTGTGTGTGTGTGTGTGTGTGTGTGTGTGAAGTACTGCAATGTACTTAAGTCCTTAATACATACGTATGTATATGTACATGTATGTATATGTACATGTACATGCACATGTATGTTATGTAGATATACATGTACATAATTACATGTATATAGTACATGTACTTGTAATATAAAGTATAATATAATGTACATGTGTATAAGTATACTAATTGTAGAAGTACATTGTGTTGAGTACATATATACATGTATGTATAACTATGTACTATAGTAATTATTTATTTTCCTTTTAGGCAGAAGGTAAAAAATGGCATGATCCTAGTTTCTATCTGGCTGTAGAATCAGCTAAAGGTGTTGGAGGTCAACTTCCCTCTCACAGAGAGAGGACAACCAGAGGAAAGACATTATCAACTATAATCAACATCGATGGAACACCGTCAGCTGGTAAAGAATACGCATTCATACACTCATCCATCTATCTATCCATCCATCCATTTATCCATCTATCCATCTGTCTATTTATTTACCTATCTATCCATCCATCCATCCATCCATCCATCCATCCATCTGTCTATTCATAACAGGTACTCATTCAGTGTCTCGTAGTCAAAGAGAAACACTATTCATTTCAACATTAACATGCTCAACAAAACTAACACAGAAAGGTGCATATCAATCACCATGGCAACAATATTACCATGGTTACATCATATACATGTATTATGAATTTGTTTGTGTAGTCGACATGCTGTCCCTTCTCAAGTGGCGAAGTAGGTCACGTGATCTATCACTTATTTTGTTTAAGTTGAAGGAAGTTGGAGAGGAGATTATGAAGTTTTTACAAGACACTTTAGATTCTCTATTTAATATTTTAACAGAATATTCCGATCCTTATGCAGAAATTGTTATCAGTGCTTTGGTAATCTGTCTGTCTGTCTTTCTATCTACATATCTGTCTGTCTGTCTGCATATCTAGATGTCTGTCTACATATCTGTCTGTCTACATATCTGTCTGTCTGTCTTTCTATCTACATATCTGTCTGTCTGTCTGCATATCTAGATGTCTGTCTACATATCTGTCTGTCTACATATCTGTCTGTCTGTCTACATGTCTGTCTACATATCTGCCTGTCTCTGTCTGTCATTCTGTCTGTCTGTCTGTCTGTCTGTTTCTTTGTCTGAGTGTAACTGTGTCTGAATCTATATATACACAGGTGTCCATATTCAATCTTCTATCTGACGAGAAATATAGACATTTTATTCCAGTATTAGACATATATATATCCAAACATTTCTCTGCTACATTGGCACACAGGTACTATACATTATACTAATCTTGTACAACGGTACACATGCACTAATACAATGGTATATCCACTGGTACAATGGGAGATATACTTAAATACAATAGTATATTATGTAATGGTATACGCACACTGGCACAATGATATATATGTATACATGTATATACTGGTACAATGGTATATCCACTGGCACAATGGTACATACACACTTGTACAATGGTATATTATATATACATGGTATATACACTCGTACAATGGCAGATATATATAGATACAATGGTATATTATGTAATGGTATACGCACGCTGGTACAATGGTATATATATATATATATATATATATACTGGTACAATAATATATACAATGGATACTCACTATACTGGTAGAGTCATTTGTGTACCTATATATCTGTTATATTTGTACAGTGATCTGTTGAGTTATATGAATCAACGTTTACTGAATTTTGGAGAAAGACAAGGAGAGCTCTCTGATCTGTTGAATGTAATTATAATTAATGTAAACATCTTGTTAATTACCTGATCTATATCTCCCCTTCCTCCTCCTCTTTCTCCTCCTTCTACTCCTCCTCCTCATCTTCCTTCTCCTCCTCCTCTTCCTCTTTGTCGTCCTCCTCCTTCTACTCCTTCTCTCTTCATCCTCCTCCACCTCCTCCAGTCCATGAAATTTTACTTTCAGTTTATAATCCAATCCCATAAACTAAACAAACAGTAAGTCACTATATATATATATACATGTATATATATATATATATATATATATATATATATATATATATATGTACCTTACTACTAAACCACACCCCATTGACCACACCCACAGACCTGATATGAAGTTTCTGGATAGTATGGTGAAGTGTTATAACAACATGTGTCAATTACTCAGTCATCAAGAGAGTACATATCAGGGAATACATCATTTACAGGTACATGTATGTACATGTACATAATATATGATAACAAGTACAGGAGCATTAATATATGTATATATCACATACATGTACACGTACATCATATATATGTACATGTGTATCTATGTCATCTTCATGTACGGCTATACACATATGTACATGTGCATGTACTATACATCATATTATGTGTACATGTACATGTATATACATGTGCATGTACTATACATTATATTATATGTACATGTATATTGTATATGTATAATATGAATACATGTATATTTTACATACAGTGTGCACTATTACGTAATCTACCATCCATTCTTGCTGATATTGCAAAAATACATTCTGAAAAGCATTTAGCGTGAGTTATTAATTAAGTGGATGGAGTAATTAAATCTATGAATATCATTAACAGCCATATTCTGGCTAAGATGTTGGACTCCATTCAAAATTCTCATCCCTCAATCGCTGGTGAGAAGATGAGTTTTATAGCGGCTGTCCTGGAGAGTGAAGTACAACTATTACACAAAAGGGGTACATATTAAACCTATTTATCTATCTATCTATTTATCTATCTATCGAGTATCAGTCTATCTATCTATTTTTTTTATCTATCTGTCTGTCTAGTTACACGACAAGCTCTTCTTCCAACTCTCGTTAGTCACATGTGCAGTCATATAGATCATGGGATGCCAGTCCATGGTTATCGATCAGATGATATTGGTAACACAGGGTGTATGAAATGTGTTGGAAAAATACTGGAGATCCTTCATTGTGGAGAGTCATTAGTAAGATATATGTAGATAGATAAGTAGGTAGGTAGGTAGGTAGGTAGGTAGGTAGATAGATAAGTAGGTAGGTAGGTAGGTAGGTAGGTAGGTAGATAGATAAGTAGGTAGGTAGGTAGGTAGGTAGGTAGGTAGATAGATAGATAGATAGATACTGTAGATAGATAGATACTGTAGATAGCTAGATACTGTAGATAGCTAGATAGATAGATACTGTAGATAGCTAGATAGATAGATACTGTAGATAGCTAGATAGATAGATACTGTAGATAGCTAGATAGATAGATACTGTAGATAGATAGATGTGTCAATAGTTATATTCAATTTTTTTTAGAGTATAAATTTTGTTGATATTGAAAATGCCACGCCTCTTATTCTGCCTCTTCTGAATCTCTCAAACATTCTACAGAAGACAACGAATCCCCTTAAGGTAGGTGTGGCTTAATAGTCATGTGACAGCAGTTTAAAAATTATGTGATTTTATCTGTTTTACAGGTGGATTGTGTGGTGAATCTAGTTAGTCTATTAAGAGTTATGACTGATAAACATTATGCAATGTTTTTTGACTCTTTGAAAACAGTTGAGCTGGACAAAGACACGAATAATTTAGAATCACAATTGAAAGTCAGTATAACTTATTCTCTATACATTTTCTATACATCTTTCTCTCCCCCTTCCCTCTGTCCCTCTTTCTCTCCTTCCTTCCGTCCCTCCTTCCCTCTGTCCCTCCTCCCTCCTCCTCTCCATCCCTCCTTCTCTCCCTCCCTCTCTCCCTCCCTCTCTCCCTCTCTCCCTCTCCCTCTCCCTTTCTCAGACATTTGTCTTAGACCTATTAGAGACTGTACAGACACTCGTAGCCCAGCCCCCATATCCTAGTCACTGGGTTGTATTATATCACATGCAAAACAGGTTACTATTGAATCACTTTTTAATTATTATCATTCATCTCTCTTCCCTCTTCAGTACTCTGTTAAGAGTTTTTATTAACCTCTCAAAATCTTTATTCACTTCTTTTATGAATGAGAGACAGTTTATTCCTCAGGTACGTATATTGTAAATTGTGTGTGTTAGTCTATTTTAAGTAATGTATAGCTGTAATCTATTTTTAGTAACACTAATAATGTAATTTTTTTGTTTCAGATTTGGGATATATTTTTTGATGTGTGTGTATCATTCGCTACTCAACCTTGTCTTCAACTGGAGAACTTCAATGACATGTTAAAAGCAAAATTAATTAGACAGTTAGTTAAACTGTTTTTTATTATTATACTCAGTGTTCTGCCCAGGATATTTAGAGTGGTGGTTGGATTCTACATTGCATTTAGTGCTGTTTATCCAGTATATACTTAATATTGTCTCAGTAGCCTATATATGTATTATCTGAGAGGTGGTTAATTCATCTGAGAAGTGGTTATTCCCGACTAGTGCCGACCAGTGCCGACCAGTGTGGGCAGAACACTGATTATACTGTATATGACATGTACATGTACTTAGTGTACATGTATATACCGTGTACATGTAATTAGTGTACATGTATATACCACGTACATGTACTTAGTGTACATGTACGTGGTGTACATGTTTATACTGTGTACATGTACATGTATATACCATGTACATGTACTTAGTGTACATGAATATACCATGTACATGTACATGTATATACCGTGTACATGTACTTAGTGTACATGTATATACCGTGTACATGTACATGTACTTAGTGTACATGTATATACCATGTACATGTACTTAAGTGTACATGTATATACCGTGTACATGTACATGTATATACCATGTACATGTACTTAGTGTACATGTATATACCGTGTACATTGTATGTACGGTACAAAGTATATATATGTATTAGTGTTGTTTTAGTTTGAAAATAATGACAACTTTTAGTTATAGTTACTAAAACAACGCTAGTACATATATGTATGTATGTATGTATGTGGTGTATGTGTATAACATGTATGTATATATCTGGTATATGTATATAATTATACATGTATGTTAATGACTATTTCCATTGTTTAGATTTGGTGACATCAGAGCACAGATGTGTCAACATATTGTGTCTATTTGGCATGCATTGGGTGGTAAAAAGGGTAACTTTATCCCTAATCTGATTGGTCCATTTCTTGAAATATCCCTCCTAAAGGAAAAAGGTGAAGAACATAGGTCAAAGTTAAGGACGTACAGGCCTGTGACTCCTACATGGGTTTGATCTGTAACTACTACATAGGTCTGAGGACATTTTAATACATTGGTCTGAGGACTTAATTTTTCATACATGGGTCTGAGTAAAACATTAGTCTGTAACTACAACATGGGTCTGAGGATTTTCTAATACATTGGTTTGTAACTACTACATGGGTCTGAGGATTTTCTAATACATTGGTTTGTAACTACTACATGGGTCTGAGGATTTTCTAATACATTGGTTTGTAACTACTACATGGGTCTGAGGATTTCCACCTCTTCTGTATAATGATAGCATAAATTATTGATTGTATATTTTAATACAGAGATACGACAAGCCTCTATTCCACTTGTATTTGATGTGATGAAACATGAGCTAAAAGCAAGTGGGAATTTCAAAAGGGTATGTTATTTGTATATCTTTGGATACTCTTGTATTCTTCGGTATACTCTTCAAAGGTTGAAACTGAGGTCTTTGATAAGATGGATGATCTTGTCAGCAAAGGAAAAGGAGATGAAGCTTACAGAGATCTCTTTCATGAAATGTAAGTTCCATTCATCCATTCATTCATTCATCCATTAGTCCATTCATTCATATATGCATCTCCATTTATCTATTCATTCATCCAGTCTGATGCCCTCTTGTCAGAAAGACAACCAGATAGGAGAGGCAGGGTGTGTATTCATAGATTCCGTGAGTCGTCTTATTGGACTCCTTTTAGATTATCGTAATGTACAAGAAGATAGTACTCATCGTGGACAAAGAATGGGATGTATGTTGAATCTATTAGTAAGTGGATGTAAAGTTTAGTTTAATAATTTAACAATTTAATGTTTAAACGTATTATAGAACTTTTATAAAGAAATTGAAAAGGAAGAGTTATACATTAGGTAAAGTGTTACCATGACAACATGTTATATTGGTATATGAAGTCACCTCCTCCTCATACTTCTCCTTCTCCTCCTCCTCCTCCTCCTCCTCCCCTTTAAAGATACATTTATAAACTTGCTGAGCTTCATGAAAGAGATGCTAACTTCACGGAGGCAGGTCTGACTTTACTTCTACACGGAAATACATTAGAGGTATTTATACATACTTGTGTATCTTTGTCAATTTTTAAAATTCAAATTGATACCAGTGGTCTACAGATTTGGTACCTGCTGAAGGTAAGTATCAAGTTCAGATGGCTAAACATAGGAAGGAACAGCTCTATCATGATGCAATTACATTGCTTGATCAAGGAAAGGTAATTGATACAGGGTCTGGTACTTTCCATAGCAAGGGCGGAGTCTTGTATTTAATATACCTGTGTGTACTGGGTCTGGTAATATCTATAAGAAAGGTGAGGTCTCTTATCTACTAATGATTCATAATTTCAGACCTGGGAGAGTGGTATACCTTTATGTAAAGAACTGGCTAATGTTTATGAAACTCAAATGTTTGACTATAAGAAACTCTCAGATATCTTAGTGAGTCAACTTGGATGAAGTTTAGTTTGTAGTTACCATTTCATTCTTTATCATCACCTATTACCTATCATTTAGCGAAGACAAGCTGATTTTTATCAGAAGATCATTACTGAATTGAGAGTCGAGAATGAATATTTTGTTGTGGGATATTTTGGGAAAGGATTTCCTTTGTTCCTTCGAGTATGCTCTACTCTCTCTCTCTCTCTCTCTCTCTCTCTCCCTCCCTCACTTTCTATCTTCCTCACTCTCTCTCCCTCTCCTCTCTCTCCCTCTCACTCACATCTATACTTAACCACATCTCTCCCTCAGAACAAAGTGTTTATTCACAGAGGACAACCTTACGAGAGACTACAATCATTCATAAAAAGACTCACTGATGAATTTCCTTCTGCACAGGTAATGAACCTGTTCTCTATCCACTATAGTGTTATTACAACTGTTTATAATCATAATTTTATAATCACCCATAATTAATGATATTAGGGTTTCTAAAGTGATTTTAGTTTTAGTTAACTAACTAAAAGTGTACCTTATTTAGTTATGGTTATTGCTATAATCTATAAATTAATGTTATAAAGTATTATTACACATGTATATTTAATATTACAACAATATTGATTATATATTATGACTATCTTCACTTGTACAGGTTTTGATGTCAGCTGAAGCACCTGATAATGAAGTGAAGAATTCCAATGGGTTACGTATCCACTTAGCTTGTGTGTGTTTATGTGTGTATTAATATTTCTTATGCAGAATAACCTCAGAGAGTCTGAATTTAAAAACATTCCCAGGAGAGCATAGCCCCAAACCATCTCCCAACAGGATAGCATAGCCCCATACCATCTCCCCACAGGAGAGCATAGCCCCAAACCATCTCCCCACAGGAGACCATAGCACCAAACCATCCTCCCACAGGAGCAGTGTGCTTCTATGGTCAATTCTTTCCCCTCCTTAGTAAAAACTCCTCTATGACGTCCTGTTATACCATTGTGCGGTCCTTAACATTCAATTCTATAGACCTACAGGTCAGAAAGGTTCTTCCTATTCCTGAAGAGAGGTCAGAGTTCAAAGGTCTGCAAATTCCTGATAAGATAACAGAGTAAGACTTTATAAAGAATTTTACGATACATGGACTTATCTTGGGATTTGGAATGTCTATGCACAAAGATTGGGAATGAGTATTAGTTTATTTGAGGTTATAGGATTGGGAATAAGGATTAGTTTATTGGACTTAAAAACTGAGTATTAGGAATGAGTTTATGAGTTTATTGGACTTAGAATGAGGATTAGGAATGTGTTTATAAGACCTTGCAATGAGTCATGTTTGATAATGACAAGTAACCACACCCACTTTTATTCACAGATATTACAAGACCAATGTTGTGTCCAAGTTTCGTTATGATCGTCCATTTCACAAAGGAAAGAAAGATAAAGAGTGTGAATTTGCTGTGAGTTAACCAGGCCCTTCCCTTTAGTGAAATTTCGATCCCCTTTCCTCATTAGACCCTCTGGATTGAGAGAACGACATTCACTATTAGTAGCAGTTTTCCTGGAGTGATTAGCTGGTTTGAAATATGTAATAATGAAATGGTAATAAGAAAATGAAGATTTTATTTTTAAACTAGTAATCTCTCTGTCTCTCTCTCTCTGTCTCTCTCTCTCTCTCTTTATAGAAAGAACTTGATCCTCTTGATATAGCTATTGAAACAGTCAGTTCAAAGATTAAAGAGATACAAAAATTAACTGGCGAACTGACAGCAAACACTTCATGGAATATTAATCCATTGAGTATGTTATTAAAGGGAGTTATAGATGCAGCTGTAATGGGAGGTATTTCTCATTACGATAAAGTAAGTTTATTATATGTTCATGATAGTGGTTGTCATGGTTACGAAATTTTAATGTTACTTTTTTTTTCTTCAGATATTTTTTCAACCAAATTACGTTGAAGACCATCCTGAACATAAAGAACGTGTGGATGAATTAAGACAACTGATAGTAGAACAGGTAGAATGGGATCGAGGATGTATAAATGGATGGGAATGTGGATACATGTATATATGGATGGATGAATAGATGGATGAATACATAAATGAATGAATGAATGATTAGGTGAATGAATATAGATGGAGTGAATAGATGGATGGATGGATATGGATGGTGGAGGAATGAAAGGATGGATGGATGGATGGATGGATGGATGGATGGATGGATGGATGGATGGATGGATGGATGGATGGATGGATGGATGGATGGATGGATGGATGGATGGATGGATGGATGGATGGATGGATGGATGGATGGATGGATGGATGGATGGATGGATGGATGGATGGATGGATGGATGGATGGATGGATGGATGGATGGATGGATGGATGGATGGATGGATGGATGGATGGATGGATGGATGGATGGATGGATGGATGGATGGATGGATGGATGGATGGATGGATGGATGGATGGATGGATGGATGGATGGATGGATGGATGGATGGATGGATGGATGGATGGATGGATGGATGGATGGATGGATGGATGGATGGATGGATGGATGGATGGATGGATGGATGGATGGATGGATGGATGGATGGATGGATGGATGGATGGATGGATGGATGGATGGATGGATGGATGGATGGATGGATGGATGGATGGATGGATGGATGGATGGATGGATGGATGGATGGATGGATGGATGGATGGATGGATGGATGGATGACAGCTATAGGATGTAAGACAGACAGACAGACAGACGTGTAATGTATTACATTTCACACACTTTAACAGTTAATTTGGCTAGTAATTCAACACTTATACTCCCAAAGCAAAAGACTTTTTGAAGTGTATTATATTATATTACAATGTTTATAATTAGTATATTCATAAAAGGCATTTTTATGTTTTGGGAAGTTACTATATATATACATGTATATAGATATTATAGAGGTCAATCATGATACAGCATGATATATTGTGGTTTTAAGGTTTCTGGTGAGATTATCATGTTAACTACCATTAAAATGTAACTAAGACAATAACCTCTTGTCAACAGAACTTTCAAACTTTCTCACTCTGTTAGCCAAATTATCCTGCCTAATAGAGACAATGATATTATTAAGTTATTAACATAATTTAGAATACCTTAGTTATATAATTATAGTATTCTAACTGTCTAACATAATTATTATAATTTAAGAGTCATGTGACTCAAGTATTATTTGATATGTCATACTAAAATACACCATTACTATTTACATTATAATTACATGTATTGTTATTATTGTTATTATTATTATCATAATTACATGTATTATTATTGTTATTATTATTATTATTATTATTATTATTATTATTATTATTATTATTATATACACAATTACATATGTTGTTTTATTAGGTGGAGGTTTTACGCAAAGGACTGTACCTTCATAGTCAAAGAATATCTCAGGACCTCATGGCATTCCATCTAGATCTTGAAGTTAGATTTGAAGGATTTCAAGACATCATATTCCCTGAACGAAGAAAGGTTCATATAGACACTATTTAAATAATTCCATTGATTATTTTTATTTTGTCTTATAGTCAAAGAGCTCATCTAAATCATCAATGCCTCCGCATCGTCCACTACCACCCACTCCAGTAGAGGAGGAAGAAACACCATTCTCAAAACCAAAGTAAAGTTCCTCTTGATTGCATTTCTTCCATTCATATTTCCAACCTCGTTGTTTTTTCTTTCATCCATCATTTCTTTGTCTATCTATCATCCATTCATCTGTCACTTCCATCTATTCATTCATCCATCCATCCTCTATCAATTCATCCATCCATCTGTCACTTCATCTATCCATTCTTCCATCCATCCATTCACTTGTTTATTCATCCATCTATTTCACATCTCTATCTATCAATCCTCCATACCTTCATTCTCTAGAACACCACACAGAAGACTAACAGGGGGAACACCCAATAAGGTACAAACCAATGAAACAAAAGAACCAACAAAACTTAAACGAAGCCAAACCCAAAGGAACCGATACATATCATCAAGCTCCTTCTCACAGGACAAGACAAGTTCATCGGATATTACCTTGAACGGATCTGTTAGTAGTACCTCATTGTATCGTGAGTCTAGTAACTTGTCACAGCGTCAGTCTCTCATGTCATTTGATGTACCTGTTGACGAGGCTGGAGGAAATTATGAAACGGTTGATTTTACTACAGATAGGAAACCTTCATTAGTAAATCCGCCTCCTAGTTATCCTCCACCAACCCCACCAAATCCAGAAAGCTCGAAAGATAAATATCATAATTATATAGAAATTGATTTTGAAGAAGATATTGATTATCAAAAAGTGACCCCAGGATCTCATGTAGAAAAACACTCTTCACCACGTCACAGTACAGAATTTGCAGATCCCTCGATTCTTTTTGGAAAACGCTCCCAAGGCCGGGAGAGGTCACCTTCCGAAAATAATGTATCTCCATCACGAAGGAACTCTTTATTTGAGAAATTTACTCGAAAAGGTTCAAATCAACATTCTCTTCCTTCTCTTCCTCCTCTTCCTCCTCTTCCTCCTCTTCCTCCTCAGCCAGAATCTCCGCCGCCCTCTCCTCCTTTAGATGATAGCCGGCTTGCACCTTTCTCCTTTCCCAAGAAACAAAATTCCAGTAGTCCTCTTTCTACATCAAATTCTGATTCAGAACCTATCTCAGAGAATCTTGATGCCATTCGAGCTCGATTACTTAAACAAGCGGAAGAATCTGTGGTCAAAGAACTTGGTTCTAAAGGACCAGAGAATGTTAAGCCATTTGATAACAGTGAACCTCTAAATAAATTTGATGGTAGATCAAAATCCACTAGTCAAACCACACCCACTGGTAACACTATTACACAAGATGATTATTGGGATCACTTAGAGGCTACAAAGGCTATCAATAAAATCCCATCTGTTGAAAAATCTCCGTCTGTTGTCACACCCACGTCACGTGATAATGTAATAAGTACATATAGCCTGGCTTCTGATTGGCAGATTGGAGGTACTACTCCTCCTACCAATAGTGTAAATTCTACTTATGATGTAATCCGAGAATCAATGATGGATTCTACAACTGTCACTTCTCCCACTAAGAAAATTAGCGTATGTAAAATGTCCATATAATGCACATGTACTGTGATGTACATGTTACATACAACATACATACATACATACATATTACATATATATATACACATGTATGCATACATAATTAGTTAATTTTATAATTATGCATACATGCATACATACATACATACATGCATACATACATACATACATACATACATACATACATACATACATACATACATGCATACATACATGCATACATACTTACATACATACATACATACACACATACACACACACACATACATACACAAATACATACATACATACATGCACGTATACATATATCGCAGGCCCCACCTAAACCAGCTCCTTATGTCAATCGCAAGTCACCTTCTCCTCCAGACACCTCACCAGTAAAGAACACTGTCTCTAATCCACCTCCAATACCCAGAAAGCAAAAATCAGTTTATAACAAAGTCATTCCAATGAAATCAACATCAAACACTTCTGTTCTTCCTGGAATGCCACCTGTTATTCCATTAAGTAAGGGTTATGGAAATAACTCACACGAAAGGCCACGCCCAATACCACGACCACGTAGTCAGACTACGATTGATGACAGGAAGTCCCAGAATTATTGTATGTTGTCATGGCAACATAATTAAACAAAAAAATTATGTACAAATCAGTGTAGTTAATATATTTCAGATGTAAGGTGCCATAATGGCGGATTGGGTTTATAAAAATCACTAATTAACTATGTATGAATTAACATTTACATGTATGTATTCACTACCTAATAAGTCACAAAATATAGTATGTGTACGGGTAGGTATGTACGTATATGTATTCCTCATCTCTTAGTTTGTGGAATAAATCACTACTTATGTACATGTGTGTATAATTAAAAGAGAGTATGTATTCCCCATCAGACCAATAAGTCCATAGCTATGGAATTTATCACTAAAACAATTATAATTATAATTTGATTAATACATATCATAATTATGTATTCCCAAAAAAAGCTTTGGGGTAAATCATGAATTATATAATAAAGTACATGCTTTGGGGTAGATTATGAATTATATAATAAAGTACATGTACTCAGATATAATTTGGTACTCAAGTACATGTACTTAGATGTAATGACACAGCATTTAGTACATATATATAGTGTGGGGAATTTAATTAAACCTTGGTAAGGTGAATATTACAAATCACCATAGTACAACTAATGTGGACTTAATTCAATATTTAGTGTATTTTCTCTTGTCAAATGACTACAGTATCCCTATGATTGCTTTGATGTCCAAAAACTGACTTTTTCATGTTTGAAACACAACAACATATTTTTGCTTGTTTTTCAATTAGTTTGCATACATTTCAACTACAACAGCAGTTTTCACTAAGTGGTTTCTTCCTGATGGCCTAGACTGTACTATAGCATGAGCATATGTTCATTTATGTACCATTCCATTATTGACAGAGTCTCCAGAATGATGCAACTTCCTTTAAAAGTGTTTACTTCATATATGACACAAAATCTTAGTTTAATCCCTGAAAGCATTCATAGAGATGACTGGGCCATAAAAATGATCATTATATTATAAACCATGATGGTTTCTGTATCTATGTTTCCATAGCAACAAGCAATCCTGGTCCACGAAAACCTACATCAATATCTGAGATACAGTCCTCACACTCTTCAGTTTCTAAAGAACCTTTTCACTCTTCTCCTTTTTCACCTCCGCCTCGTCCTCCCAAGCCTAAACCTGAGCCTTCTATTGTGCCTCCAAGCCTACCACCTAAAGCTAAATTTGAAGCTCCGGCCCTCCCACCAAAACCAGTGAAAACAACACAAAGAGGTTAATTACATATATATATATATAGTTACAAGCTGTGTGATGTGTGTGTGTTAATGGCATTTCGCAAAACATTGTTTTTTCTTTGCTATTCCAAGACTGTATATAACATGTCTTTCATCACTACTACAATGATCAGATTTATACACTATGATGTCTATGTTTCCATAGGAACAATCAGCAATTATATAGTAGCAATTAAGACATTTTTATATGCAGGGGTGTGGAAACATTGAGCCACATTTTGACCTATTTTCACCACTCTTGTTCTGCTCTCCATATACTTTGTATACAGTTCAGTTTCAATTTACTGGACATTCACTAGATTTATCGGACAATGTCCTGTATGACTTGCCACACCACAGAGTATAATTATGTGATATTAAAAACCTGGTCATTCCGAACTATTATAAATTTTTTATAATTATATATAAAGTTTTTATAAAGAAATAGCAGTGGTTGTCATTAAAGAGTTTGTACTTTCCTTAGCGAATATTTTGAGGAGGTGAAAATTACAGAAGCACCTTGCATGTACAACATACGTGTATATTAATATGAACAGTTTTATATATGATTCATGTACCGTAACCCCGGCAGCAAAATCCTCCTTGCTAATATAATGTGACGTAATTTCAAATGCTTACCTTTAATCGCTCATCATTCCGCTATATTGTACAAGAAGTCAATGAAATTTGGTATCTACAAACATTAATAATATAGCATAATTTGAATAACCAATTACAGTATGAATGGTGTGTGAGTGAAGGTGAAGATATTAGGTCAAAACTAGTTTTTGAGTAAGTGTTCCTTTTTGAACAATTAGATCACATGTAAGCATGTAATAGAAAATTATTCTTCAATTTCTTTTCCTTCCATTATAGATGTTAATCAACCACCTAGTGTCCCACCTCGACCATCTAAGCCACCTTCGATTAGATGACAACCTGATATCAACATTGAAATATCAATATGTAATATTTCATGAACGTCATTGCAATTTCTATAGCATTTTTTGTTTGATGTAATTTTTTTTTAAGCAGAGAGAGTTCCTTTTTAAATAAGTATAATGTACAAAAACTGTAATAATACTTCCGTTTTGAAATTAAACTATTTATTTGTGTTTTATTATTATAGCTGTGATATGAATGATGAGTGAAAATCGTAATTATGATGCAGTAATGATAAAAACACTACTGTAATGAACTTGCTATATGATACACATGTAGACCAAAATTAATTATATAATGTAATAATGATCAAACATGTAATATCCTGTTGATATAAGCTCAGTAGCATGACCTTCTTGCCATTTCAATTTTTTTGGGGAATCCTTCACTAGTAAGCTTACATACCTAATAATTTGTTGTTAATATCTGAAGCTCTAGTTGTTTTCAAGTTGTCCATATTGAGACGTTGTTTGTTCCCATTTCAGGCTATACTAAAAGTTGACGATGGAATCCCGTTCACTTACTGTGTCACATAATGGAATTCTGAATCAGCCGCCACCAATTGCGGCTAAACCTAAGCTTCGAAGTAAATCTACAAGTTCTCCAGTAAAAAACACTACTACGGTGATGCATCGATCAGAAAACAACACTTCACCGTCTATGGACTCTATTTCCAGCTACAACCACTCAGATTCTGGGTTTCTCGACCAAATTCGCGAACTAGACAGTTCAACTATGCCGACTCTACCTCCAAATGGAGGTGACTGCCCGAAGCATCCTCACGAACGTCTAAAATATTATTGTCAACTACACGACGAGCTGGTCTGTGCTGACTGCCTGGCAATGGAGGTTAGACATCAAGGACACAAACACACAAGAGCAGATGACTTGGCAGATGAATACCGAACCAGTCTGAATGCTCAATTACAACCACTTCACGAGCTCCACCAAAATGCTCAAACAGCATTAAAAACAATGGCAACAAGGAGAAAGGAGCTGATCACCAATGGTGAAGATGTGAAAGGTGTTATTAAAGGTGGAATAGGAAAGCTAGTTTCTATTCTTGAGTCGAGAGAGCAAGAATTGCTTGAAGAAGCTGACCAGATTATTACTCAAAAAATCAAACATCATGATGCCCATAAAGCATATTTGGAAGGCATAATTACTGAACTTAGCAAGGTGGTTGATTCTGTTGCACAGGCAGCTAATGAGAATTCAAATAACATACTCTACCATCACAAACAGCTAAGTGAATGGGTTCTTGATGCCACAAGAAAATTCCAATCCTTACCCAGCGAAGTGTTTGTACCGTTACAAGGAGCTAATTTGAGTTTTATGATGGATCCTGCAGCATTAGAAGCTTGTCAGAGAATCGGAAGTGTAAGCGAGCGACAAGCAGATCCATCACGATGTTTTATTGATGAATCGACTACTAAGGGATTAACAGTCAGTGAAGAAGCCATGATTCAACTGGCTATATACGATTCCGATGGTAGACCGTACTATAACCATGTCAAAGGAATAAAAGTCGAGGTAATTTCAACAGCTTCAAATGCGTCACTAGATGTGAGACTAGAGCAACATAAGTCTATAAAGAATCTTTACAACATTTTGTTTACTCCGTATGAAGGCTGTGAGCATATATTGAGAGTCAAAATAGGAACCGCACCAGTCCAAAATAGTCCTTTAGTATTTATGGTGGGGACTATAATTAATGGTGAGATGGTGGGAGAGATCAAGGGTTTACTCCAACCTTATGGAATAGCAGTTACTGATCAGAGTGAGGTTGTAATTGTGGAGAACGGTAAAGACTGTGTATCTATATTTCGTAAAGACGGGAAGAACTTGCGAAGTATATCGGGCAAAGGAAACAAGAAGTTAAATCGTCCACGTGGAGTTGCTCTGTTACCTGGACACTTTCTCCTTATTTCAGACGAAGATGGTCTAAAACAATGTACCATGGAAGGCAAGCATGTGACGCCAATTGGTTGCCAAGGTTCTGGTCCATTAGAATTCAATACCCCATGTGGGCTTATCGTTGGCATAGATGGAAAAATATTTGTGTGCGATACTTTCAATGGACGTATTCAAGTACTAAATCCAGATCTTTCTTTTAACAGCTTTATGGGTACAGATATCGCACCTCCAGGCAAACTCAATGCACCTTACGATATCGCCATAAACAGTGCTGGCATGTTCTACATTGCAGACTACAGTGATCATATGGTTAAGATATTCTCATCAAGAGGTGACCATCTTGGTCAAATCACCACTAAAGGTAGCCAGGAACATTTAAAGAATCCAGTATCGGTACATGTCAATAAGAACGATCACGTATTTGTTGGAGAAGAGAAAGCTACTGGCGTGTCTGTTTTTGATATGAATGGAAAATTCCTAATGACTGTTCCAGTGAGATTATCAGGTTCATATGGTATTACATCAGATTACGATGGATTGCTATACATTAGTGATAGAGCAAACAGACGAGTACAAATATTTACATAACAAATACACAAAGTTATGACCAGATAATTTTTTAATGTTTTTGTAATGTGTGAAACTGCGTGTATGTTTGTTAACCCTTCCATTTATATTATTATTATTAATTTTAATGGTGTTGTGAAATGTGGCCTGCTGGTTAAAATGCTGGTCTGCAATCGAAAGGTTGCAGGTTCAAACCCCACTTAGGGTACAGGCTTTTTTTCGCCTATGTGTATACTTAGCTCTACCCTCCAAAATGAGGAGGTGTTCATCACTGCATCCTTCGGAGGGGATGTATTTCCGGGAGCTGGTTGATCAAGCAACTTGTGCTATTTCTAGCTTCCTCGTTAAGCAGATTTGGTTAAATCACCCGTAGAAAAAAAAACAATTCCTAGCGTGAATTATAGTATAAACAGTTGCACAAGGAGTGTGTTAATTACTACAAACAAGAGCCCATTTTATGGGTTCCACCTACAAGTGATGACAAAACAACCTACTACGAAGGTTGGTTCTGGCTATGTGTATCACGTACCTAGTAGACCCAACATGACCTGTGTATTTCATCATTAGTCACTAATGACGAATGATCATGCTTAAATGTTCATGTAAAAAAAAAAGTAATACGTTTGGGGTAACAGAGTAAATAATTATAATCTAATTAAAATTTGGTTATGCAATAGATTTGGAATATTAGAAATTAGATGTTGTTCAATAATACATTCAATTGTTAACAAGTAAACAATTAACTGTATGACATTCTGTTAATATTTCATAATTATAATAATTATAAACAAAAATGATGGTAAATAAAAACGCAATAACTGCATATAATAATGTTTAAATGAAAATATTTTGATATTATAGAAAACGTTGTTAAATGAATATTGTAAATATTGAGTACTATATATATAGTCTCAAGTGGATTTCCAGACTCAAAATTAGTTGATCTTTTTGGTGTCATCTTTGTACACCTGACTATCTTTGGATATCTCAGGAACGTAGAACCCTTCATTATTGTCTAAGATAACCACAAACTGTATTGCATCATCTTTGTATATCTCCAAGCATGGGCCAGCATTCTTAACCTTATAGTCCTGTAGTGAAAGATCAAAGCAATGACCATACATGTACTCTAATACATAGTGCAATACATTATGTACATATATGGATTTATAAGAGTAGTACACACATATGCAATAAAATTACATATATAGATACAGTAATATCCATGATAGACACAGTGGGGAAGTACCAACAGGATATGAGGATACACTACTAGAGAGATCATAGTCTATCATGACTCAGAGTATTCTACACTAGTAAATCACTCCGTACTATAATAATTAGTAAATATTTATAGTTACACAATGTAAACTATCACCAAAGTTATAAAAACATTAACATTACGAGTTCCATACTACCACCTCTGTAATTAAGCCCATAGATGATCATTCGTTGAGGAGACAATCGTGATCTTGTGGTTTTACTTTTTGTAGTACTAATTAACATTACAACTACTAACTAGGTAATGTTAATATTTGTGTATACAAAGAAGCTAGTTAAGTACTTAATTGAATTCCTTTTAAAAACAGACATCATTGAAAAATATCATTAAAAACTTTGAGTGCCTCTGATAGTGTCAGGAAATCATAATTATTATTATTACAATATCTTTTATATTGATAACTGATGATGACAATACCTTAATATACTTCATTAAACCTGGATAAACACGTTTAACAGCAATCCAAATTGAGAATGTAGTGCGATATGGGAATTCAGTTACTAGTGCTTTTGTACAGTTGGGAAATTTCGAAATGTTGTAACCATTTTGTTTTAAACGTTCCTCTGTTCTTTCATCAGCAGCCCCTTGTAGATCACAACCAATGATTGAACGTAACTGTTTGGATGGAACCTGTATTGAATATTGTATTATAATTACCATGTAATAAAAGTGTAAACAAGCATACTCGCCACCTCAAGCATGCTTCATGGACACATCTCTCAATCCTAGGGAACCGGAGATTAGGCTGAACAAGCCACGGCCCACATGCAAAATAATGAGGTGGCGAGTTGTTGATCCCATTTAAAATACATTACCTTCTCTGGATTATCATAATAAACACCAAATAGTCTCTTTTGTGGAACAATACTGTTTAGCTTACCAAACACTGACCCAACTTTTTCATATGGACCAACATGAACAGTATAAGCAAAACGGGTAGGCAGAGAGGCAGGGACAGTACATCTTATTGAGTACGTGTAGAAAAATCCTGAATATAAAAGGAAAACGAATACAGCTAGTACCAACAATGCAATAACTATCAGTATGATTGTAAGAGTCTCCATTGCACTCCACGTGGTCAATAAAGGACACACCCATAAAAGGGCGTTAATAAGAGTACTAGGCGTGGCCTAAAATAAACACACCCACAAAGGGCGTTAATTAGAGTAATAGGCGTGGTCAACAATTAGGTGGGCATTAATAAAAATAGTAGGTGTGTTCTTTGTAAATGGGTGTGGTTTTTATATTAAGTACATTGTAAGCTCGTGATCTTCAAAACATTAGTGAACAAGGCTCATGTTAACTTCTTCTAAGCTTTCAAACACTCAGTTACCACTGAGATCGAGGGAGACGAACACACAAGAGACGATTTAGTGTATTAAAAGGTAAATAACATACTAAAATGTTTATAATTATTGATTTATATGTTAGTGGATAAAACATAGCTTTAGTGTATTCTATATGGTATTTAGTAGTGGATTATAGTATATACTCGACTGTTATGTATATTTTCATTATGAAAAGGTTAAATTTAATTATTTCACACACCCAAGGGAATTAAAATATAAATCTTTTTTGGTTAACTTAACAAGACTGAATTAACCAAAAATGTTTGGATTATTAGTATTATTGTGTTTTAAAATGACTGTATCCTGTCCGATATTTCAAACTTAATTATAATAAGATACATTGTGTATAATTATAAGATGTACGTAATTATAATAATAATTATAATTAAGATTCCAATCAATTATCTAGAGTATATTATATATGTTATAAATATTGTATGTTCAGCCATTTGCTATTATATGTATATTATGTAGTTTACTATTTATGAGAAACTCTTCGATTGAACAAATAACCTTTTAGTTATACCGATATATATCTATTTATGGATTGTGTTTATATATGTGTAAATATAAACATCTTTGTTTACAAAATCATAAAAACAATAGATATATCTAAATATACGTTCCTGTAGTCCATTCATCTTAATTCCATTGGCCCAAGTAACAAATGGATTCGTTCATGATGGACATGAATTATACAGTATATAACTCTAAACCCTCTCCACAACCCAACCCTTTTCCACTCTCTTTTACAAATGCTTATTCGTACCCTCAAGTTAGTCCATCCACTAGCTCAACAGACAATACGAAACACACAGAAAAGAAAGTAAAATTGAGTGATGCAGATTTATGGCAGTATGTCACCATTAGAACTCATCCAAATGGAGGTGCATCCGTTATCCATCTGGATCAAAAAGAAGTCGAATTTCTCTCTTCTGAAGATATTGGACGGTTATCAGATCTATTCCTAAAGGAGACTTTTCGAGAGGAAACAGAGGGAGTTCCTTGTCATGTTATGGGGATTGTTCATAATGCTGTCTGTTATCTTCCAGAATTGGTCAGCCATTTTGCTGAAACTCATTCTGATGTTGTTGTGAAGATGGGCAACTTACGGAATTCATCCATTGAAACAACTACTTTTGCTGATTTTGCTAATAAAGTACGAAATTCTTATAGTTCTGGCACCTTTCGATGTGGTCCTCTATTACAAGTCAGTCTGGTCGGACAGGTATCAGAAGAAACGGGAAAATATTTCCCTGACTTTCTAGGTAACTATATATATATATATATATATTATATATATATATATATATATATATATATATATATATATATATATATATATTAGGTTAATTTCATCCTCCAAACATCACACCATCCATACATCATCCATCTGTGAACCCATTGTTACTCCATCCATTCATTCATTCATTGAATCATCCATCCATCCATCAAACCATCTGTTCAATCATCCATTCATTCATTCATTGGACCATCCATTCATCAAACCCAATCATCCATTCATTCATTCATTGGACTATCCATTCGTCAAACCATCTGTTCAATCATCCATTCATTCATTCATTGGACCATCCATTCGTCAAACCATCTGTTCAATCATCCATTCATTCATTCACTGGACCATCCATTCATCAAACCCAATCATCCATTCATTCATTCACTGGACCATCCATTCATCAAACCATCTGTTCAATCATCCATTCATTCATTCATTGGACTATCCATTCATCCATCTAACCATCTATTCCTTGATTCATCCATTTGTCTATCCATTCCTTCACCAAACCATTATTCTATAACATCAAATCATTCATCCATTTATACATTTTCTAATAGATCTTTTGGAAGATAATCCATTTATTTCTCGTACTTTTCCTTGGGGATCTCTCTCAATTCTTCATGAGAGCCATCGTACTAAAAGTGACGATGGACCTATCTTATGGGTACGCCCAGGGGAACAACTCATTCCCACTGCTGAAATTGGAACACCCAATAAGAAGAAAAAAAGAATGTGAGTCATTTATAACTTCCTTAATCTATTATAATCACATTCTATTAATAGTATCAAATTCTATTAATAGTATGATTTGCTAATACTAAGAATATAATCACATTCTATTAATAGTATCAAATTCTATTAATAGTATGATTTGCTAATACTAAGAATATAATTACATTCTATTAATACTATCAAATTCTATTAATAGTATGATTTGCTAATACTAAGAATATAATTACATTCTATTAATAGTATCAAATTCTATTAATAGTATGATTTGCTAATACTAAGAATATAATCTTAATGGTATCAAATTCTATTAATAGCACTAGTATCATTTACTATTAGTAGAGTGACTGTCTTAAGAGTATCATTTAATATCATTGTTCTATTAATAGTATCAATTAATAATGTTGTGCTAATAATAGTAACATTGTTCTAATAATAGTATCACTAATGATATCATTTTTATTCAGAGGAAACAACGAGTTACAGTTTTTACTTCAAAATTCACGAATGAATGAAAAAAGAGAGACACTTTTTAAAGATCGGACACACTGTCATGCTGATCATATTAGTCAGGGACAGATGGAACAAATAACAACAGCTGCTGTTGGTGTACTAAAGGCAGTGACAATGGCTGATGACAGGTGAGAATGTGTTTATGTTAGCATCAAATGATAATAATAAACATATGTACTGACCAACATCTACTTACTGAGATATTTATATGAGCCTCTCTCTCTCTCTCTCTCTCTCTCTCTCTCTCTCTCTCTCTCTCTCTCTCTCTCTCTCTCTCTCTCTCTAGTCCTGAGCAAGGTAACAGAGAGACAAAAGATATTATATGCTTTCATTCAAAAGATTTTAACGAAGTAGCCCTGAAGATGCAATTGGACCTGTTTGAGCCACCAATGTCACAAGTATGTATGTGAACACTCTTCATTATTTATTATCATCCCCTGCACACATTTCTGTTATTCTATATCTCTATCACCTCTGGTCTCCTCCTCATTGTCATGTTTAACCTCCCTTTCTCCAGTGTACACAGTGGGTAGAAGAAGCTAAGTTAAATCAACTGAGAAGGGATGGCATCAAATATGCACAACTTCGTCTACAAGACAATGATATATATTTTATACCTCGTAACATCATTCATCAGTTTCGTACTATTAGTGCATGTACTAGCATTGCTTGGCACCTCAGGCTAAAAGATTATTACACACAACCAGTTGAGAGACCATTGACTGCTGGAGAAAGGAAAGGAAGAGTTCCCTCGGCTGTTGAGAGTACAGGAAGTGATAGTAGTGATGAAAGCGAGGAGGAAGAGATGAGAGTAACTGCACCTCATGATGTAGGTACTAATGATATGTTTGATTCCGATGAGTCAATTAGTTTTTCATATTCTGAGGATGATGCCGATTTTATTAAGAAAAGTATAGATAGGCCACTGAATTCTCATGTTGATAAAGATAATAAAGGTGTTGTGACTCAATCTCTTGATAGCTCCAGTGATTCAGATCAAGAAGTCAGTGGTGACAAAATGGGGAAATCTGATTGGTCAGTTAATAGCTATAATGATTCTGATTGGCTGTCATACCAATCCTCCACCAAACCTAATGAACATATGATGAATGGGTTCAATGAGCATACCGAGCTCCCATCCCCACTTCCTCCTTCTCCAAACATCACTCCTTCGTCCCCCACTGTCACTGAGGATCAGAAAGCTCTGATAAAATCTCGTCAAAGACGGTTTGCTTCACAAGCTTTGCTGAGAAGAAAGCTAAGTCAGGATCTACCTCGGAAAACACCACAGTCTCCATCCACAAGCAACACCACCAATACTTCACCTGCTGGACCAAGTCCCCACCCACTTTATACTAATCCATCACATTCACCATATTCCTCACACTCTCCATCTCCTCCTCCCCCTCCTCGCAGCTTGGTTCCTCCTTCAAGTTCATCACCAGGAAAAACAAGATCACCAATAATACGTAGACCTGCGGCTCCCTCTAAAAAACTTCCTTTGATGTCTTCAAAACATTCCACTGTCACTCCTCCCACTATCACTCTCCCCACTCCCTCCTCTCCCCCTCCCGTACCTGCCTCGGCAAGGATTCTTGATAAACCAAAAACTAAACCGAAACAAAAGAAAACAAAATCAAAAGAAAGAACAACTAAAGGAAAGAATAAACCAAAGATCAACAAGAAAAAGAAAATTGAATCAGAAAAACCGGCTAAGCCAATCCCATTTTATGCACAGCCACCAGCTGTGAAATATTCTGATGATGACCCAGTAAAAAATGATGATGAGAACCTACCTGAACCATCTCCCTCCCCTCCTCCTCTTTCTCCTTCTCCTCCTCTTCCTCCTCCTCCTCCTCTTCCTCCTCCTAGTCGTGCAGTCAGAGGAAGAGTACCTACTAAAAACACCATTTTCATGTCCTCAGATCTGTTCTCAACAGGAGGTGATTCTGAATCTGAAGATGGCTATAATAATAAATCAGATGATGATCTACCTCCGAAAACACCCTATGGTGGATTCATGGATGACGAGGAAGAAGAAACGAAAATTGACCACCATCATAATATTACTCGAACTCCATCACCATGCCCACCTCCTCTTCAATCGACTTCAGGAGGAGAAGCTACTCGTCACACTGTTGCTGTTCTGGACTCTAGCTGGTCTTCTGTGAAATCTAATGACAGTGAAGAACACTCAGAAGATCAGAAAACACAGCAGAAACATGGTAAAGATAAAAAATCTGTTGTAATACATGATAACTCCACACCACTCATAGAACCACCTGTACACATGTCACCTTCTCCTCCTCCTCCTCCTCCTCCTCCATCTCCTCCTAAAAGTTCATTTATTTCACATTCTAATTCCAAAGTTTTGTCAAATTCATATTCTGTTCATCGGAGACCTGTTCCCCGTAAAAATATATTAAATGCTGGAATGTCCAGCTCATCTGACGACGAAGGATCACCACCGCACTCACCAACACCAGAACCTCAAAAACAAAACATTTCAACACCTCATCCAGAGACACTTCCCTTAGAAAAATTAACTACTCCTCCATCACCAGTTAAAAATGGAAGTATTGAGCTAGTACATACAAAAGTTTCAAAACCGAGTACTGCTACATTGAATCACAGACCTGTTAAACGAAACATAATTCATGATAGCGATGAAGAAGATGAAGAGGAAGATGAGATTAGGAAACCACCATCTAAAAAAACTAAGCTATTCCTAGATGATGCACCTGAGATTGAGAAACAGGTAAAACCGGTTTCTAAATCCAGAGGTCACACAAAGGAGAAAGATAAAACAAACAAGCAAAAAGCTAAGCATAAGTTGGATAAGTCAGTCAATGAAGAAGACAAAAAAGAGTCTACAGTTGCTAAGTTAGGTTCATCGCCTGTTAAGAAGGTTCGGTTATGTCCTCTGGAATTTCTTTCAGACAAAAAACCTACCACGCCCCCAACCAAACAAAACCGTCATCCGATGACACACAAAGAGAAAGGAGCTGGAAAGAAAAATCCTAAAGAAGGTCATGTAGACGGGAAGAGGATTGAAGAGAGACGAAAGAAGCATCCACATTCTGTTCTTGAAGAGGAGCCATCAAAGAAAGAAAAGAAATCAACAAAGTTTTATAGTGATGTAAAAGAACAGAGAATTAAAAAAGAAGTTTCCAAATCAAGCATTAGACGTAATAAAGTATCTACTCCAGCTCAACCAATGGACTGGTTCTCAGCACAACTTCAATCTCAGGTTGATAAGAAGCAAGTGTCTCGCAAATATATACAGAAACCCATTTCTGTTGACTCAAGTCGTATAAAAGATCCAGTAACTCATTCTCTTGCACACAATAAAGACGCTGTCTTGGCTGCTAAGTTTCCACATAAACGAAAGTTTGTCTCAACTGGAGAAGTCACCACCAACAGTCATAAACGTAATAACACATTAACTTCTAATCCAGCCTCTTCCATTAAAACACATAGAAAACAGTTCACTTAGACAAGAAAGATTATAATATATACATGTTATAATAATTTATTTCTTTTTGTATTTAAATCTGTATAATAATTATATTATTAAATATTTGTGTTCTTTTCTTTTGTATATTTGATATTCCATACAACTGTCTCACCTCAAGATAATGAATATCATGTAATACTGATGTTTGATTAGTATTCTCAAAGGCCATCTGGTACACTTGGTACCTCCTCTAAAGCTCAAAACGTTTTGTATCGCAATTAAGAGCAAAGAGAACAGAAAAGTAGACCAACCCAATACTTGCAAACATATCTATATCTTGTGGTTAGCGGGGTAATATTCACAACACTGCAATTGTCACCAGCACTTAGATGGAAACAGACGATAATTTCTCATAGTCAAAAAAATACTAAGTAAAAAAAAATATTGATTATGTGGTGTTCCTAATCTTTATTACTAGAAAAGAAATCCAGTACCAATCCTGTCATCTTCTTCCAACCAAAACTTGCTTTCTCCCATATAGTGTCCTTTCCCTTCTACTTTCACTACAACAGCATTATGACCACTCCATTCCTCTTCCCTCAGAGCAGTACCTGTAAACTTTGAACCTGTTTTTGGATTTGTGAATGTCTTTGTTTCACCTACGCATCATTTGACAATTATGTGATAAACATGTGATATATACATGTGACATGCAAACCTAGTTTTATAGTTCCTTTGTGATATTCCAATACAACTCTTGCAGTCACGCCTGAACCACAAGGAGATCTATCCACCTGGGTATTATTGGATGATGAATAGATGAATGGATGAATGAATGGATGGATGGATGGATGGATGGATGGATGGATGGATGGATGGATGAATGGATGGATGGATGGATGGATGGATGAATGGATGAATGGATGGATGGATGGATGGATGGATGGATGGATGATCTAATGGATGGATGGATGGATGGATGGATGGATGGATGGATGGATGATCTAATGGATGGATGGATGGATGGATGGATGGATGGATGGATGGATGGATGGATGGATGGATGATCTAATGGATGGATGGATGAATGGATGGATGGATGGATGATCTAATGGATGGATGGATGGATGGATGGATGGATGGATGGATGATGATTTAATAATTGAATTAATGGATGAATGGGTGTACTAAAAGATGCCATAAATAATCTCATCAGATCATCTGTTCTCTAACCTGTCTTTCAGCAAAAATGCATAACTGCATTGCTTCACCTTCTTCTCCTCCACCTGCAATCAATATAGTTCCATAAAGAAAAGCTAAATCAGGATTATGGGGATGAGAGAGTTTCAATGTCTTCCTCAGTTCATCAGTTATCGCTCCAGCTGATTCTACACACTGCTTCACAGGCGTCTTATCTAAATCAAGACCAATACCACGAGCCTCAACAAATGCATAATAGGCTCCTCCATACGCTAAATCATATGTGACAGTACCAACAGAAGGAACTGCAACTTGCTGATCAGTAGACACAACGTAAGATGGGACACTCTCAAATGATACGGCTCCTGTTTTACCATTACTATACTCTACATTGACTTTCAATGGTCCACAGGGACATTGTATTGTGAGTGAAGTCTCCGGAGAGATTGCAGGTACAACTCCATAGTCAACAGCATAGCGACCAAGAGAAATAGTAGCATGACCACACATTGTACTATAACCTACACATATGTATACATAGATATGCAATCATGGTTAAATGTAATACAGCATTGCTAAGAAATTAGCAGATGAAAAAATCAACAAATATGAAAACATCAATACCAAGGCTATAGTTCAGGGTAAAAATGCAAATTTCGAGAGAATACTAAAATGTTCACAGTTCTAACAGATAATATTATTGATCAAAACCACTTTGGAAACATAATAAGGACATCATTATCTAACTCTAGAAACAGTTTTGGCTCAATCTGAAACGATTGATTTTACAATACCAAGTTCAGGGTAAAAATTTGAATTTCGAGAGAATACTTAAATGCTCACGGTTCTAACAGATAATATTATTGATCAAAACCACTTTGGAAACATAATAAGGACATCATTAACTAACTCTAGAAACAGTTTCGGCTCAATCTGAAACGATTGATTTTGCAATGAAAAAATCAATACCAAGGCTATAGTTCGGGGTAAAAATTTGAATTTTGAGAGAATACTAAAATGCTCACGGTTCTAACAGATAATATTATTGATCAAAACCACTTTGGAAACATAATAAGGACATCATTATCTAACTCTATAAAACGTTTTGGCTCAATCTGAAACGATTGATTTTGCAATGAAAAAATCAATACCAAGGCTATAGTTCGGGGTAAAAATTTGAATTTCGAGAGAATACTAAAATGCTCACGGTTCTAACAGATAATATTATTGATCAAAACCACTTTGGAAACATAATAAGGACATCATTATCTAACTCTATAAAACGTTTTGGCTCAATCTGAAACGATTGATTTTACAATATGAAAAAATCAGCTTATAGTTCAGGGTAAAAATTCGAATTTCGAGAGAATACTAAAATGCTCACAGTCTAACAGATAATATTATTGATCAAAACCACATGAATGCTTTTGCACATTGCAGAATATGAGAAGATGGATTGATGAATAAGTAATGATAAAGGATGACAGGATAGCTGAATAGGGCTGGGTTGAATAGATGCATTGTAGTCACGTACGTATATATATATATATATGTATGATTTGATTGATGAAGAAATTGTTAGATGAATTGATGTTAAAGTTAATTATTTATATGAATGAATTGATAAAAAATTGCAAAAGAATAATTTCACCTTCTCCGTGAAGAAACAGGACTGCCATATCTGCCTCAGGGAGGTCTTTCTCCACTATAAGTACACCATACATTCCATCATGACCTCTTGGTTCTAACATCAACATCTTTCGTATGTGGTCTAAATTCTCTTTCACATAGCGTCTTTTTTCAAGAATGTCCGACCCCTTTATTTCAGGGTACCCTCGTACAATGATTCTCACTGGTTCTCCTCCAGTGTGCATTTCAACTGTTTCTATTGTCATATCCCCTTTTGGGGCATCAAGACGAATTCGTTTAGATTTAGGAGACTCTGCCTATGTACATAAATTAAATTAACTAATGAATTGTACATGTATTTATCATTCACAAAGACAAGATGGAATTACAATTACACAAGTCAATGATTTTTTTTACAAAAAGAGGGCAATTAGTTACTACACTGTTAATGGAATTACACTTGTAATTTGATGCATAATTATACAATACCAATTAATCAAAACTCCTATTAATTAATTAATAATAATAAACAATAATAATTATACTTACCATGATGGGCATTAAATAGAACAGATAACACTGTAAACATGGCAACAAGATGTTGATAAATAAACAGTAAGAAATGGCTACACATGTGGGAGAGCATGATGTAGATAGCGATACTACAGTTATATCTTTGGAGTCTTCATCATCTAATTCCCCTCATTCAACTAATAACACAGAAAAGGGTATAAAGACAGTTGGACTTGATGTTGAGGTGAAATTAAAGGTCAGAGAAGTTGATTCGCCTGAATATCTGGACATAGATATCAGAGGGAATGGTGTAACAGATCATAAACACACTGTAGGGTATTCAAAAATATCAGAAAAGTTACGTCAGCTAGGATCAAACAGTTCAACAGCACATTCTCTTCAATGTTCAGCATTTTGTAGAGGAAGATCGTGTAAATATGAAAATCCATTAAGATGGAGTAAAGAAGAGGGTGTGGCTTTTAATGGTCTCTTCTCTCATTGGTAATGTATGTATCTTTATAAACACTCTATTTCATTCATGTTTGATCTATCTATAGGGTTACTGATAATATACTAGCTATGGCACGTCCATCAACATACCTATTTACTGAATATAATCTAATACAACTATTTAAACAGTACATACATATATACATACATATATACATACATATGCATAAATACATACATACATATGTACTTGTACATAAATACACATACATACATACATATATGCATATACATACATACATACATACATACATACATACATACATACATCATACATGTACATGTACATATACATGCATACACATATACATACATACATACATACATACACACATATATCATTCATTCATATGTCCATCCATCCTTTCATTCATCTGTCTATCTATCTGTCTATCTAACTGTCTATCTATCTGTCTATCTATCTGTCTATCTATCTGTCTATCTACCTATCTATATATCCATCCATCCATCCATCCATCCATCCATGCATTCATTTATTCGTCTAATCATGCATATAATTAATCATACAGATCACATATAGAAGCTGTGATAAATCTCCAGACCCTTGGTGAACATTCACACTGTGGGCCGGGTCTGGAGAAGGATGGATTTACATACAATCCCGAAGACTTAATGAGAAATGATATATATTTTTATAATTATCCCTGGCCAGATTACGGAACTCCTATGTTATCCACAATACTAGATGTTATTAAAGTTGTTGATTTCTCTTGTAATATGGGAAAAGTTGCTATACACTGTCATGCTGGTTTAGGTATGTATATCCATCTATCTATCTAACCATCCATCTATCTATCCATCCATCCATCCATCCATTCATCCATCCATCCATTCATCCATCCATCCATTCATCCATCTTACTTCATCATTTCACATTGCAGGTCGTACAGGTATTGTAATAGCATGTTATATAATATACTCTCAAAGACTAGGACCAGAAGAAGCTATCACTTTAGTTAGAGATAAAAGGTATTGATATATATATTGTGTATAATTTATATATTTATATCTATCTATAGACCCGGATCTATTCAAACTCGTAGTCAATTAGATTTAGTATATAGGTTTGCAAATCATCTTTCTTCATTGTGGAGGTTGTACCCTACTTTGTATTCCTCATGTAACCTGGATGAATATCTTGTCAAGCAGGCAAGACTACTTCATGGAGAAGAAATAAAAATGTATAAACACATTCCAAAAGTAAACAGGCTCATTCCCATTCATACACACTACACTATTTTCAATACTAGTCTCATTCCTATTCATACACACTATACTATTTTCAATACTAGTCTCATTCCTATTCATACATGCTATACTATTTTCAATACTAGTCTCATTCCCATTCATACACGCTATACTATTTTCAATACTAGTCTCATTCCCATTCATACACACTATACTATTTTCAATACTAGTCTCATTCCCATTCATTAATTATGCAATAGCTCAATAATAATCTCATTCGCATACTCAGTACCAGCCTTATTCCCAGTCCACATGCACTCTGCAATAGCTCAATAATAGCCTCATTTTCATACTCATTCATCCCCTCCATCAGGTGTTAGCTGTCATATGTAAGAGACTTTGTCAAGTATCTCGTGAGAACGGTTTCATGTTTTGTTGCGAACAGTCTTCCAGTGAGGAGGAGAAAATAATAACAGGAGATGATTCAAAGGAGACTCCGAGCAAGATGGAGTTAGAGAGAGCACAAGAGAAGTGGTTAGTTGTATCATATTCTGAAACATCACACGATGCTAGTGAGAGTGAGATGTTAGACAAGGCGTGTTGTCATGGTGATTATCATATCTTAAGATCAGTACTAGGGACCAGTCAGTGTTGTCATGGTGATAGAGTGAGAGAAAGAATTTCTAATCTAGAGGTACTTAATTAATTATTCATATATTTATGTTTTAATTAATATTAATTACAGTCTGAGATCAATACACAATGGCAATGGGTGGAGCTTAATAAAGAGTCTGACCCAACTGTTCTGTTTCTCCTCCTCTTCAACTATTTATTACGTCTTTCAGTACGTGATACCAAATTTATGAAATCATGATTTTAATATTCAACATACAGAAACCTCTTCTCTCATTTAATGATATTCATAGTGATATATTCAATCATATTTCAAAGGTACTTATTGATAATATTACGCTAAAACTCTATTTTATTTACTGTTTCGTATATTAATGTCTTTTGTAGCCACAGAAAGCAGTTTTAACTTTGGTAATGGATACAGTAAAGACAGTGAGATATAATATATATTGTATGTATGTGTATATATGGATATCAATGTATTCATATGGTATGTTGTGTATGTATGTATGTATGTATGTATGTATGTATTTATGTACGTGTATATGTATGTATGTATGTATGCATATATGTATGTATGTATGTATGTATGTATGTATGCATGTATGTATGTATATACATATGTATGTATGTATGTATGTACGTATATATGCATGTATGTATGTATGTACGTATATATGCATGTATGTATGTATGTATGTAGGTATGCAAGTACATGTATTTGTGTATTATATATCAAATCTCAATTTTCATTTTTCTATTAGGTAATACCATCATCTCTTCTTCAAGAAAATCTTCAATTAGTTTCAACTCACTTAGCCTCAATATTCTTACAAAAGCAATCACCATCTACTAGGATCAAAAACACTGAGCAAGAAGTTGAAGGGAGCAATGAGGAGGAGGAGGAAGAGGAGGTGTTCACATTACAAGTAATAATACGAGATTATCTTTCAATTAATGACAAGTGATAATGTCTTCAAATATCATAACAAATTTTTTTAATCAAAATAACGTCTTCAGCATTGATGTAATTATAATAGTCTCAAACCCAAACCATCTTGGGAACAAGGTTAGTGTACTTCAAACACAATATCACATGTCTATCATAGGAATGAGGCTAGCACTGAACTCAAAATACTAATTAATACATTCTCTCTTCAGTCTTGATTATGAAGTTTATCCAAAAACTTTTCCAGATCAACTCCAGCTGGAAATTTTAACGAACGTGTCTTGGGTTCTTTCATATCTTCTAGCTTAGGTTTCTTAGACACGTCAACACTATGAGAATCATTTTTACATAAAGATCTCTTTAGAGAACCTTCAGTATTTACAAGACTGCTAGTTTCTGATGCTATAGTGGTAAAACCTGTTTTAAATTCCTGTTCTACAGAAGCAATAGATTTGTTATCAAGATCTTTCACTTCTGATACAGCAGTATCCACATGGGTACCAACTCCCATTGATACAGCAGTATCCACATGGGTACCAACTCCCATTGATTCTTTAACATCAGTAGAATCTTGAGTTGAAAGTAATGCTCCTGAGTGTACTGATGAAGTAGTTAGGAGATCATCTAACCAATTATCTGTACAAGTTAAGTCTAGAATATTGTCAAGTGCAGTTTGAGATAAAAATGAACTTGAAGTCGTTATGGGTGTGGTGTCAAGAGGTGATGATGTTTCAGAACTAAATGTAAAGACATATTATGTAATACTAACTCATTATATAATTATACATACATACATACATATATACATACATATATACATACATACATATATACATACATACATACATACATATATACATACATATATACATACATATATACATACATACATATATACATACATACATATATACATACATACATACATACATATATACATACATACATATATACATACATACATACATACATATATACATACATATATACATATATACATACATACATATTATATACATACATACATATATACATACATACATACATACATCCATACATGCATACATACATACATGCATACATACATACATACATACATACATGTACATATATACATACATACATGTACATATATACATACATACATACATATAAACATACAAAGATATATACATAAATACATACATAGTTACATACACATGTATTTTATACCTTCCAACATATTGATTAATAATTCCAGCTAATTTTTCAGGAAGTTCCTCATTTGATAATAATGCATCCAACATTTGCTGAAAATGAGAACCCAATTAATATAATAATAAATTAATTAATACTCACCTGTAAATCATCATTCTGACTGGAAAATTGATCTGTATTTGAAGATTGTGGAGGAGTGGAAGAGGGAAGAGGAGGAGGAGGAGGAGGAGGAGGAGGAGGAGGAGGCACAGTAGGGAATCTGAATAAAGAGATATAGCTTTTTATTTGGAACAAGTTGATTATAACTTACTCTTTACGCTTTGGTGATTGAAATCTAAAAATAGCAAAATTATAAATACATAACTGATATATATTATTTATAACTCATTACTTCTTTTTCCTTGGAGATTTGGTATTAATGGGTATACATATAGTTGAAATCACATCTTTTGTGGACGAAGGAAGTACCATTATATCACAAGACAATGGAGTAACAGATGGTGTAGTCGATGGAGGTTGTACCAATATGTTACGAGCCACTGGAGTAGCAGATGGTGAACTGGTTGGGGCTAGTGGCGTAGTGTTAACTTCTATAAGTTGATGTGGTTTTGAGTTGTGACTAAATTGTAACAAATTTCTTTTAGTTCTTGCTGAAGAAATGAAAAATGACAGTGGAGATTATTTGTACAGAGTGAAGAGAGAAGTTAAAGAGACTAGAAAAGATTCATGGAGGTGAGTGTGGAAAGAGGCAGAAGGTAAGCATGAGGCGGCAGGGAGAGAAGGAATGGTAAATATACCCCAGAGAGGAAGGGTAGGGATGAGTTAGTAAAGGATATATATATATATATATACCTGTTGGTTTTTCATTAAGAGTGGTTATTCCATTAGCAAGAGAGCTGTAAATAAAAATAATAAATTATTATTATTATTATTATTATATATAATTATACTTTATTTGTTCTAAATTTCGTTGAAGTTTAGTCCATAATCCTTTCCAGGATTGTTGTGCACCAAGCGACTTCACCATGATAGCTACATGTATGTGATTATGTCAAGTAATGGATAGATAGATAGACAATAGATACATACATATATAGATGAATGGATGGATGGACAGATGGATAGATAAATAGATACATACATATATACATACATACATACATACATAGATGGATAGATAGATGGATAGACATCAATAGATGGCCAATCTCTTCATATAATTATTATAAATAAATCATCCGAAGAACAATATGGTCACTGACTATGTAAGATTGGACCAAAATACGTGCATGAGTACAAACATACAGACTGATAGACAACAGATGGATATATATAATAATTCAACTAACCTGTATTTTGTCTAATCTTGTGCTCGTTTATAATTTGTTTCAGAGGAATTTGAGGGAGAATCTATCACATATATACATATAACACACACATTTATGCATACACATACATACATACATACGTTATATATATACATACATTCATACATACGTACATACATACATACATACATATCTACATCCATTCATACATGCATACAAACATACATACATACATACATACATATCTACATACATTCATACATACATGCATACGTACGTACATACATATACATATATACTACATACATACATTATACATACATACATACATGATGTATATAAAACATTGTTCATATTATTGAGTCGTAAAATTGTTACCATAACATTATTTGGTGGTGTTCCAAAACATTTGCATTCTTGAAGAAATGTACTTGCAGTCTGGGAATATTTATTACTCACTAAATATGCTGTATGTAGAGAAGTAGGAAGAGAATTAAATAGTCTTATATTTATTGTTTATAATTGTATTAATAGGTCTGATAATTATTAATTAAATATAATGCATACCTAGAACATAGGATGCAACATCTTCTTCTTCTGCAGCAGCCATTTTACATTAATTAATAAATGGGTGTGGTTTGGCGGGAAAGTTGAATGGCAACTAAATTACAAGAGCTAGCCTGTCAGAAGGAACAAGAGCTGCATCTGTTGAGAGAGCAACACCAGCATGCATTAGAAGTAGCTATAAAGTCTTGTCAAGATGAACTAAAGAGAGAGCAAGAGAAGAGAAAGGCATTGGAGGAAGATTTCAAGTATAATTTAACACTCATTGAGCAAAGAGATCATGATTTAGTTCGATATGAGATGGTGTTTCAAGAATTGAAAAAGGTAAGGCCACTCTAATATGACTGCATTGTATGTGTGTATTGTAATAGTATGTATGTATATATGTATGTAACTATAATATAATATAATATATGTACGTATGTATTTATGTATGTATGTATGTATGTATGTATGTGTGTATATATGTATGTATGTATATATGTATGTATGTATGTATGTATGTATGTACGTATGTATGTATGTATGTATATATGTATGTATGTTTGTATGAATGCATGCATGTATGTATGTATGTATGTATATATATATATATATATGTATGTATGTATATGTATGTATATAGGTAGTCAATACTCGTGTTGGTGAGGTGAGTGACTTGCGTGTCCAGATTGATGAATTGCAACACAAGCTGAAAGATATAGACGAGGAAAAAGGACAGTTGAAAAAATATTATGTACAACGTTTAGAACAGCAACAAACACACATGGATCAGTACTGGTATGTGTGTGTGTGTGTGTGGTTGTATGTAACTATGTATGTTTGTATGTATGTATGTATGTACATGTATGTATGTATGTATGTATGCATGTATATGTACATGTATATGTATGTATGTATGTATGTATATATGTATTTATATATGTGTGTATGTATGTATGTATGTGTGTGTGTATGTATATAATTCCTGGTACATGTATATTCCAGTAAATCAAAGGACACAGAAGTAACACAACAAAGAACAGAATATGAACGATTACAGAAGCAGCTCCAACAAAGACTATTACAAGTAGAGGAAGAACTAGAAATGGAGAAACAGCGTATGATCAGTGAAAGAGATGATTGCTTAAAGAATCTAGAACAGGATCATAGAGTGAAGGTAGATATTAGATACTTTCATTCATTTCATATAATATCTTACTATATCTCTTATAGCTTGATGAACTAACTGCAAATCTACTTTCCAAAGAGTCACATCTTCGTCAGCTCCAACGAGAACTGTCCTTAGCTCAGAACACAGTAGTTCAGAAACACAAAGATGCTACAAGTGTCGAGGAGAGAGTGAGAGAACTAGAGAAAGACCTGAGAGAAGTACAATGGAACCATACAGATGAGATTAATACTCATCAATCCAGGTTATTATATATAATAAATGTATAATTATTATTATAAAATATAATAATGTAACAATTATATACATATTTATAATATAATAATATGTGAGTATGGACTGTTTCATGAATAGATCATTTACTAACTATACACACATATGTAGAATAACTGAACTAGAGGGACAGTTATCACATGCTGAAACTACTATTAAAAATCTACACAATGAATTTAATAACAGGTAAGACCAAGCAACTCTACATGTTATATTAACAAACACTATAGTAATATAGTCATGTCTATAAAATGATCTTCCTCGACCTGACTCCGGTAGCTCAGATGATAGGACATCTGGGTTTTAATCCCAGCTGATTTAGATTGTCACTTGATATGTCTTTTCAATTATAAATAGTATCTGTTATATTCAACGGACATGTTTATTCAACTATAGGCGTGTAGACTTGGAAAGACTAGCCAGGGAGAAAGAAACTGCTTTACAATCAAGTAAAGAGGTAGATATCTATATACATGTATCTATTCTACATAATATTATATATATACATATATATATATATATGTTGGATTGTGAAGTGTTGGTATATAGTTGTTTGGTTGTTGTCAGAACACTAGTAACTAAAGCCAGACGTCTTTGGTTTGATTCCTAGTGACTACCAGTTCTTTACTTTTCTCTTTATCTTCATGATATCAGAAATAATTTGTTTGTGTTATTCAAATTCGCTCTGTTAGTCACATCGTGTTCGTGAAACAGAACTTGAGAAGGAAATTGGAGAGCTTAGAGCAAATCTAGAACAAATGGAGATTGAAGCAAGGAGAAAAGAATGGACTCATGGAGATGAGATTAAAGAAAAAGAACTACAAATAGAGCGGTAAGTATTCGTGAGGAGCCTCTTCAGTATGGTTTATTAATAGTTATTAAAGATTACAGGGGGATTTACTGAAGACAAGAGAAGATGATGAGAGATTACTAGCTCACCATGCTCAAGAAAAAGTGCATGCTGATTTACAAATTCAATCATTGCAGACGTCGTGTGAGAAATTGAGAACTGATCTTACGTCAAGATTACAAGATATTGAACGGTATTAGTGACTGTGTCAGATAGACATAAGAGAGATAGAGAGATAAAAGTGAGCATGTGTCGTGTAGAGTTGTAAGAGTGATGAGAGAATATAAGAGAGAGATAGATATATACAAAAGCGATTTTATTTATTTCAGAGTGATAAAAAACATGATTACAATAATAACTGTATAAATATAATTAAATACATGTACACATACATAATATATATATATATATATATATATATCTATAATTATATATATATATATATATGTATATATGTATATACAGGTACAAACATGAGTTACATTTAGCAGCTGAAAGAGAACGAAGTATTGAAAGATCTAAATCACAAATGGAGTTAGATTGGCAGGTAATGAACGATCTTCATTATATTGACATGTATTATTTATCGTACATGTGTATGATATATATAGTCCATTCATTACCTAATATAGTCAATCTTTACTTGTTTATGTAATTAAATTGTGTTTGTTTATTGAATCTCATGTCCACTTTATGTTATGATATATGTAGTCTATCTGTAATGATTAATAGTCCATTTGCTCATATTAATAATATTTGTAATACTGTTATTAATTAAACTAAGTTGATGAAAGTTTTACATACAACATGTATGTACATATATGTACATACATACATGTACAAGTATTCATTAAGATATTCATTAAGATATTAATTAAGATATATTAATTAAGATATTAATTAAGATATTCATTAGATATTCATTAGATATTCATTAGATATTCATTAAGATATTAATTAAGATATTAATTAAGAGATATTAATTAAGATATTAATTAAGATATTCAATAGATATTAATTAAGATATTAATTAAGATATTCAATAGATATTAATTAAGATATTAATTAAGATATTCATTGGATATTCATTGCCATACAGGTTCGGTTAGAAGACATGGAAAGGTCTCAATATGGCCGACAAGAGGAGTTAGTCAAGACACTCACATCTGCTAGAGATCATGTAAGAACTATAGACCTGAAATCAGATATAATGTATCACACAGCCATAATTTTTTCTCTCCTTTGTCTACAGTCTGTAGCTCAATGCAAGCAGCTAGAAGAGAAATTAATGGATAGAGTTAGAGTTTGTGAAAGTCTTAGACAAGAACGAGACATATCTTTAGATGTTCTACATAGAAATGGTCTCACAGATATAGCTAGAGAGATTTTAGATGGTATATATACAATCATATTTTATCATGTCTTGGGAGTATTTCTACTATTAATATCCAGGACGAGGATCAACTGTTGCTATGGAAACCTTACAAAGACAGAACCAGGAGCTTCGTCAGGTGATTGGTCACATGAGAAATGAGATGGAGAAGTTGGTATCTCCAGAAGATGCTCCAGATCAAACAGAAGATAAAGATATGTCAACAAACCCACAATATAAATTAAATAAAGGTATATAATAATTATTATAATTATATGTATATATATTAATATGTATAGGTTATGTCTTATATTTGGAGAATGAGGTGTCTAGTTTACAAAATGAGAATCAACAGTTACGTGAATCTTTGTCAACTAAAAGCAGGAAGCCACCAATGCTGCCTCGAAAAACTGGAAGAGTGAGTACTAAGGAAAAAGTTCAGCATGATCCTCGACTAGCTCATGTTCTAAAGACTGCATTAGGTATTTATGTATATTGTATAAGTGATGACCAATATACTCCAGTATTCTACTGGATATGTGCAATGTATTCTAGTATATTAATATACTTTGGATATTTACTATGTATTTCAGTATACTTCTGGATATTTACTATGTATTTCAGTATATTCCAGTATACTTCTGGATATTTACTTTGTATACTTCAATATATTTCTGGATATTTACTATGTATTTCAGTATACTTCAGTATACTTCTGGATATTTACTTTGTATACTTCAGTATATTTCTGGATATTTACTATGTATTTCAGTATACTTCAGTATACTTCTGGATATTTACTTTGTATACTTCAATATATTTCTGGATATTTACTATGTATTTCAGTATACTTCAGTATACTTCTGGATATTTACTTTGTATACTTCAGTATACTTCTGAATATTTATCATGTATGTCAATATACTTGTGGATGTATATCAGTATACTTCTGGATATTTATTATACATATCAGTATAGTATAGTCCTGTGTATTTATTGGTTTGATACATGCTCCTATTGTGATGTATAACTTCAGACCGCAATATAATAATTATAATAAATGTTTCTTTTAGCTAGTCTACAGAAAGAAAAGGCAACTTATGAATTTGATTTAGCACAGTTGAGATCACATGTAAGAGAACTAGAGGTCTCAATAAAGTCACAGCAACAACAAGTCTGTTATCATAAATAAACAAACTATTTATATACTTACATGTAAATAATTTCATAGTCTTATATACAAAAGGCTCTCCAAGTACCAAAGGATAAAGTACACGAGAAACTCTTGCAAGCAACAAACGTGATTATACAACTTGTAGGAGAGAAAGAAGTGATGAAACGAAAAGAGACAGAACTGACAAACAAAATTAGGTATTTGGAACAAAGAGTAAGAGAATTGGATGAAGAGAAGAAGGCAGATGATCTGAATGTTCATGAGGAGGTACTGTATGATAACTTATGTGAAGAAACACATGAGTTACATATAACTGACCAATCAAATTGTGGCAATGGTACATATAGACATGTATCAGCTAAGCCACATATAACTGACCAATCAAATTGTGGCAATGGTACATATAGACATGTATCAGCTAAGCCACACATAACTGACCAATCAAATTGTGGCAATGGTACATATAGACATGTATCAGCTAAGCCACATATAACTGACCAATCAAATCATGGCACTCGTCTCAATATACCTCCTTCAGCTCGTCAACCATTACATATAAAAAATCAGTCTAAAATATTTGAGCATCTAGAAGAAGAGGAACAGTCTCATATGACGAGGATGCAACCCCTTGTTGATTTCTCATTATCTCCTTTGAAATTTACAGACACCAGTTCATCAAGTGGTTTGTGTGTGTTAGAAAATGCACTTCAACTTGTGGACGATGGAAGTGTTGAGCTTCCTCAATCAACTCCTGTGAAAGGGTCTGTACCTGAAAATGGAAAGGAGAATCATGTGACACACCCACTGATAGTTGAAGGTAGTCAGGTGACACAAATTTTGAGAGGTGGAATGAAAGGGCGGAGTCAAGGAGGTTATAAAGGTCCTCCTGCACGTCAATCTAGGAGACCAAAGATTAGAAATTACAATATTAAAGATTAATAATCAAATTTTATAATAATTTGAGAGGGAAGAGATAAAATGCACACAATACACATACACAGTCATGTAATTATTATATATATTTTATATACGTATAGTCAAATGCAGTACTCATCTGGATCCATCTTGTCTGGATCCTTCTTGTAGATAAATACGATACACATCATTAATATCATTGCCATCTTCTCCTCGTCCTCCTATAATTAATGCCTCTTGATCTGATATTGCTACAGCACATCCATGAGTAAGAGGTATTGGGAGTTCTCCCACTTCTAGCCACGACATTGGATCTTCAGAAAGTGCATATATTTTATCCGATGTTGAATCACCATATGTACCTCCGATGAGTATGATCTTATTTCCTAATATGGTTACTGCAGAATATGTGTTAGGTAGAGAGGGGATGGCCTTGAAACATGAAACGCTTCCCAATTTATGAAGCGAAGAGTCGATTAGAGACTGTAATGGAGTCTGTATTGCTCTAGATGAAGCAAAACCTTGTTGCTCTCCTCCCATTAGGTACCACAGTCCATTGAGACAAACACTTTTCATTGAGCTCTGTTCCAGAAGAAGAGGATGTGCTGTGTACCATTGTTGAGAGGCAAAACTAAAAACCTCGATACAATTAAGAGAAGTCTTGTTATTACGTCCACCAGCTACTACTAAGCTACTGCCTAGACTGACTGCGGAAGAGTGCATACGTGCAGTAGGCATAGGTGGTAGCGACCCCATCCATGACCCTTCTCTCTCGTTCCAAGCAAATAACTTATCGCTACAATTTTGGGCGTTAGGATCGAAACCTCCAACTAC